>JALJCO010008192.1:0-332509 GCA_023101725.1 Atherinomorus stipes | reverse complement strand
TTTTTCTGAAAGAGCACTGCATGCATGGAATGTGCTCTCTCAGAAACATCCAAAAGAATCCTGATAAATAATCAGGTGTGGCCAGAGACGCTGCCTAGCAAGCCTGTTCTTAAGGTCAATAAATGCCGCCTCTGCTTCAACAGTCCACTCCAACCTAGCCGTGAGGTTCCTCATGCCCTGTTGGTTCACCAACTGCCTGAGAGGTGATGCCAGCCCTGCATAATCTGCCACAAACTGCCTGCTGTACCCCGTGAGCCCCAGGAAAGACAACAGATCCTTCACCGTGACGGGGCGAGGATGATGAAGTATGGTGCTCCGATGAGAAGGAGAAAGGTCCTGTCCCTTGGCAGAAACCAGTCTCCCTAAAAAAGAAACCACCGTCCGCGCGCACTGCAACTTTTCCCGGGACACTTTAAAGCCCGCCTCTGCCAGCCGACGCAGTACAACCTCTGTGGCCTTCAGACAGGCCTGATCAGACTCAGCAGCTAACAGAATGTCATCCACGTACTGAACCAACACCGTGCCCTCAGGCAGCTTCACATCCCTCAAAAAATGAGCCAGAGCCTGATTGAACAATCCAGGTGAGAGAACGAAACCCTGTGGCAACCTAGTATACTGGAGTCGCTCATCACCATATGTAAATGCAAACAGCGGTCTCACGTGTTCTGCCAACAACAAACAGTGGAACGCGTTGGCCAAATCCAAACAGCTAAAAAACCGGTGGGCCGGCGTCAGAGCTGCCAATGATGTGTACGGGTTTGGTACCGCGATCGGAGGTGTCGTCACTATTGAATTAATTCTCCGCAAGTCATGAGCCATCCTGTATTTCCCCGTATCCCCCTTTGGTACAGGAAGGATCGGAGTATTCCAGGGAGACGTAGATGGTTCGAGCACTCCCACCGCCTTAAACCCAGAAATGGTGTCAGCAATCCCTTCAGCTGCCTCCCGTTTATGCGGATACTGACCCTGCCAGATAACCTCTGTATCATTGACCTCAAACGAAACCGGAGGGTAATGAACACACAAACCAACATCCGTCGGCCCAGTCGACCAGAGAGAACCCGGAAGGCGTGCCAACATGGACTCAGTGTCTGGATGATCTGTTTTCTCGACCATGATCACGTGAAATAACCTGATGATCCAACACCACCACATCCCAGTACTATGCACCACCTTGTAGGCCGCGTGGGCAGGTGAGAACAGAACGGCAGGAATCTGTGTGGGAATCCAATCTGTAACCTGAGCTAACTTCTTAACCATAGGGCCTAAGTCTTTAGCCTGGTGATCAGGATGAATTGCAAGCGTGACATGTGGACAGGCAGTATCAGACATCCGATACCACTCGGTCTGTTCAGAGGTGAGATCTATCAGAGCAGCCACACCCTCCGCCCCAACAAATACACAGGGGGAGGCAACATGCCAGGTCACCCCCTGCACAGCATTCTGAAATGCTTCCTGATACACTAAGTCCTGGTCCCGGTCATAATTCAAGGTGACATGCAAAGGATCAACTGGGTCTAGGTACGGCTGAAGTGAGCTGAACCACACCTTCCACTGCTGGTAAAGAGAACAGATGCCCCCTTTTTCCGGAGTCTCCGGCTCCAATAGTCCCCAATAAATGTCCGCCCAGCCCTGGAGGCTCGGGTCTGGATTCGGAGCCAGCACCATCTGCTGTGGACTTGTGAGCGAAGCAGAACAGTTCATCGCATATCCATTGGGAAAGGTCACAGTTAACCCATCTGGAGAGCATGAAATAGTAGCCCCATATTTCACCAAAACATCCCGCCCGAGCAGGTTCAAAGGGCAGGACTGAGAAGCCAAAAAGCGATGATGAAATGTCTGACCAGCCATACTAGTCCTCAGTGGCTGTGTGAGTGGCATCTTTTTACATTTCCCAGAGAACCCCACAACAGGAACAACGTCTTTAGACATCATACGAGCTGGTATCTTGCCAGTGAGGGTCGAGTATCGTGCGCCCGTGTCCACCAAAAAAGGCATTTCTTGATTGTTCACTTTCAGAACCATGCATGGGTTTGCCAATCCCGCTGGTTCAGGGGTTCCTGGGTCCCGTCATTGCGCATATTGGCCATGACGGGGTGCCGCTCCAGGATTAGGGGCCTGATACACACTCTGCTGTGTATGAAGAGGGAATGGGTCACTTCCCCCTCTGAACCGCAGGGGGCACTCACGCTTCCAGTGACCTGGCTGGAAACAGATATGGCAGACATCTGTCGATCTGAGGCTGGGACCGCCTCTTCCACGCCCCCCTCTACCCGTTCCCCTCCCACGTGACCCCGAACGCCAACCTGGACCAGCATACGACCCTGTTTGATATGGCTGAGAGGGTGGTCCCTGACAGACCGGCTGGAATGGCTGTGGCTGACACTGCATGGGTGGGGCCTGTCCTGAAGGAGGAGGCGGTGCTACAGGGGCTGGCTGCTGTATCATCTGTTTAACTCCTCCCTTCCTATCCGTCGCTTTCTGCCTCGCCTCCTGAAGCTGCAACTTAGTGAGCTGCTGTTTTAAGTCAGACATCTCATTCTCTTTTTCCTCCTCCCTTTTCTTATATTTCTTCAAGTGGTGGATGATATGAACCTCCCACTGAGCATCCTCCGCTCCGCCCATATCTGGGTTGTCCTCCATGGCCTCTTTCACTGAGAGAGGCACACAATCCATCATGCACTTCCTAAACATGCCTCTCTGTGCTGGGTCTGACCACGGATGAACCCCGGTGGCTGAAATCCAGTCCTCTTTACACCTATCCAGAAACTGTGCTGGAGTCTCCTCTGATTTAATCTTACAAGTGAGCTGATTCATCTTGTGGGACGGAATGGGCCATTTAACTCGAAATGCTGCTCCTAACGCAGTCGAATAATTAAGAAAGGGTACATCATCTCCTATCAATGCAGTTCCCGCCATCCTCTCCACCTGCTCACAATCCCATCCAGGTGCGCTCTTTGATATTAACGCCCTCACGTCACCCATTGCCAAGGCATGCCCCATAGTTAAAGAACACAACTTTCTTAGCCACTGTCCCCCGCCGTCTGCGAGTGGTGGCAACCGTTCCACCACACTATTCATATCGGTGAAAGTGAAAGGCTTATACCTCATTTGTCCTCCTGCATCCTGCATTAAAGGGGCCTGCATGACCGGATAGGCTGCTGCCCCCACCTGTTTTTTACTCCTCAATGGGTATCTATGAGCTGATCTATCAGCTGCTATGTCGACCCCCGGCTTATACATCTGACCTTCAATTACAACAGGCTGTCCTGCCTCCTCCTGACCTCCTAAGGCCTCTATCCCCTTCCCTGTAAAGGTCTGGAGGGGATCCTGCTGTGCTGTCCCTCTGCCCGACCGACTTTGTACTTGTGTCATCCTCTCCCATTCCTCCCTCAGCCCGCGCACGCCTTTCTCTCCCCCCGACTTCTCCTCCTGGCGCACAGCCATCCTCTGCTTTTGCACCAGGAAGACATCTGCCTTACATATCGCACACGGACATGACAGCGGATGAGTATTCGGATCATAGACATTAACAGTTTCCATCTTCCCTGGCAAAGACTGCAACTCAAGCTCCATCTCCTCCTCCCCCATCGTCGAGTTTAGACTCCAGCCTGAATTTCCTGCTTCTTGCCTTACACTCTTCGCCTCCTCCCACTCAGCTCCATTCAGCTGGTCCGGAATTCCCTGTGTCTCCTGTCCTTTCCCCCGGGCTGAATCCATATTTGACTGGGTTGACTTTTCTGACACATCCCTTGTTTTTGGCACTGCTCCTCCCAACTGCATAACCAGCGCTCGATATGCCCTCAGATCTACATCTGGCCTTTCTTCCACTTCCACTAGGCCTCCTCTAACTCCTATTATTGGCATCTGAGCCGCATTCCTGTTTCCTGTGTAGGGAGGGGGCTGCTGAGTGAAGCCCATCTGAGACAGAGAGGGATAAATAGACGGGGGAGGAATAGTCACCGAGGAAACCGCTGGAGTGGCAGCACAAACATCAGCCTTCTTTTCCGCTTGATCTACCTCTATCTTTTTCTTCTGCTTTTCCTGACTCTTTTTCTCCTTTTCTCCCACAACACAAGCATGAGTGTAGAGGACATGCAACATCACCCTGTCTCCTTCCAACTGCTCCTTTCTTTTCTTCAATTTTCTTTTCACAATCCTTCCTACTCCGTCCGCTCTCATCTCCTCTTCCTGCTTCTCTGCTTCCAACCTCTTTTTTCTTTCCAACTTTCTCATCAGCTGAACCATATCCACTAACTCCTCATTCGCTGGAATCTCCTTCACCTTCTGCAATTCCTCCCAGGCCACACTATATTTTTTAACTTCAGTTTTACGTTTCTTCTCTGGAATTCCCTTAGCTATCTGTACCAACATTTTATCCCACCATTTCTGTACAGTCAAGACAGTTCCCTCTGCTTTCTCCTCACTCTCTCTGTCCTGTTTCGGCACACTCTCCATCTTTACAAAACTATGGTACAGTTATGAAAATTACAAACACGTAGGTTGAAGGTGAATGGCTCTAGGCCAGCTTTGTGTCACCCCGCAGAACAAGCTTCTGGATCAAATAATTTTGATTCGGTTCGGCGCTGGGGGTTAATTCCCAGATGACACAGCTTTTTAATTCACTCTTCAGTTCCTACCAAAACCACCCCTTGATGCAGTACGGAGAAGGACGGGTAAATATATGAATATTTCCCTCAATCAGTCTCTTCTCCGGAAACCACCCACAATCCCCACAGGTTAAAATCACAGTTGAATTTTCTAATTCCTTAAAGGACAGGGACTCGAACCCTGACTGACTGAGAGCCTTTCTCCCAAGTCTCAAAAGGGACTCGAACCCTTGACATAAATTCTGACTGAGAGCCTTTTCTCTCCAGTCTCAAAAGGGACTCGAACCCTTGACATAAATTCTGACCGAGAGCCTTTTCTCTCCAGTCAGTGACTAGTCAACCTGAACCTGACTCTTTGGCTTTCACTCAGGAGTCCTCTGGGATCAAAGGAGCAACGTTTTAGAATGTCCAATGGCAGATCTTTCAGGTGTCTGCTTACCTTGTGGCGCCAAGTCGTCCTCCTGATCCCCAGGACTCCTTTCCCTGGTCCTATTCCGGACCTTAGATTCGTAGCCCGTCCTTATCAATCACGTTCGGGAGTCACCATCTGAAACAGTACGCATTCGTTTATTGACAAGGATCACACTGCAACTTCTCTGTATTAAATGATTTATTATACAAAGCCAAAGAAATCAAGGTTCTTTACAGAGCCCCGGGTCATACCAGCACCCTGAACTAACCAATAACAGTTCTGTATGCCAGGGCGCAAGTCTGACAAAGCTATTCTGTCTACCACGGGGTTTTATAGCTAGACAATGTCCAAATAAGGTCATGCAAATTGTGCAAAGCGATCTTCTCATGAATTGGCTCGTTCATCTGACTCCCTCCCGTTCTTGGTCCATCTCCAGGTCAGCATGACCGACCGAAGGCCTCCTGCACACACACACACAGATAGATACGCCGAGCAGAGACCAACATTCCTTCTTTCGAAATAAACAATATTGACACCCTCCTCCTTGTTTCCAAGGTTGCCTATTCCAAACACAATCCTCCTCATGTTCTCAGGGGAAACAGGAAACAGATGTTCATGCATTAATGATCCCAACAGAAATAAAAAGGATACTGGACAAAGGATATTCCGCTACAAGGCGCATCTTTAGAGCAACTCGTTTTGGTGCGGTCTCTTTAAATGTAAGTGAGACAGTTCACGCCCCACCCCCCTCCAGGTCGCACCGCGGTCTACTCCACCCCTTTCGGCCATTTTTGAAGTTTTTATAGCAGTCATACGATTATTTACCGGCAGATAAACTTTTCATCTCTAAGTTTTTTAAA
Organism: Atherinomorus stipes; assembly: GCA_023101725.1. Taxonomy (NCBI): domain Eukaryota; kingdom Metazoa; phylum Chordata; class Actinopteri; order Atheriniformes; family Atherinidae; genus Atherinomorus; species Atherinomorus stipes. The sequence goes on along the minus strand of JALJCO010008192.1, from coordinate 326,627 downwards.
AATGTCGACAACTGGAGACTTGTCCATCCAGCCTTACATGTTCGAACCAGAGTCTGACCCAGAGCAGGAGAATGAAGATGACGAACCTGCAGAACAACGCCTTCAAATGAATGCATCGCAATGGTGTGTAACTGTAATTTATTTTACACTTCCCTATCTTTATCTGCTGCGTTCCATTTGAACTCGGAAGTCGGAAATTCCCAGTTCCGAGTAGGAAGTTTCAACTGGAACGCCCCCCTGAAGTCGGATTTCCCACTCGGAAAGTCGGACAACTCTCGCAGCTCCGAGTTCAGATTTAAAGATGGCCGCGCCCGGTGTTAGCAGTTTTAGAAGCTTCTATAATGTTACATTTATTTACACTTCTTACTAATATTTTGTTGCATAAATCAGTCGTACACGTAGTTTTGGTTTATACAGATGTACCCCCCCCCCCCCCCCCCCCCCCCCCCCCCCCCCCCCCCCCCCCCCCCCCCGGGGAAGCTGCTGTAGTGTAATTCACATTTTTCATGTGGTATATGTGAACTTCAACGCCTGCTGTGCCAACAACGGCTAATAACAATAGCCTTAGCAAACACGTTGTTTTGCTAGGTTGCTAACTGGTTTTCCGACCAGTGAGCTGGAACACAAGTTGGTCGGGTGTGACGTCACCCCCCAGTTCCCACTTCCCAGTTCCGATGAAAATGGAACGCAGCAACCAACTACCTACAGTCGGTCTCTGCCGAGTGACGTAATATTTGTCGCTAAACCAGGTTTGACGCAATTTTAAGCGGAAAAAAGTCAGTGGCCCCATTTATCAAACCAGCGTGTAAATGAGCGCACACCTGATCATAAAAATGATCTTACTACTGGATCCACGTGTGATTTATAAATTGTTTGTGTCTGACCAAACAACAGAATGTATGTCAGAAATTTACCGTCATCCCGCTGTTTCTACCCTGAAGCAGTAGCAACGCTGACAGGTGGAGGCGGGTCGGATCGAGCCAAGACAGGGACAGAAAAAACGATAACTTTCATTAGTCAAGCTAAAAAAAAAAAAAAAAAAAAAAAAAAAAAAACATCCGTCAGCGCTGCTGCTGCTTTAGGTTAGAAACAGCTGGATGACGGTAAATTTCTGACGTAGATTCTGTTGTCTGGTCAGACACAAACATTTTATAAATCACACGTGGATACAATCATAATATAATTTTAATGATCAGATGTGCGTTCATTTTCGCGCTATTGATAAATGGGACCACTGACTTTTTTTTCGCTTAAAAAGGCATCTTAGCAACAAATGTCACGCAACTGGCAGAGACCAATATGAACCGTAGTTGGACTATAGGGTCCGTACATTAGATACTACTTTTCAACACCCACAAAAGGATGCTCATGGTCGTTATACACGATTAAAGATGTGCAATAATTTAATCAAGCATATTATATTTTGTGTTGATCTCTTAATGATTGAAATATAGCTACAAAAGGCTCATACAATTTTAAGACATCGTTTTGAATTTCTACAATCAAATAGCCTGTTTTCCATATTTAAAACAGACCTGTAATCAGACATAGTAGTAGTATTAAATAGTATCTACAACTTCTCCCCCTTTGTCTCTTTTATCTTCCATGTATATCTTAGTCCTGATGCTCACTGTGTATAAGTGCTTATGACAACTTCTTTTTTTCTAATCTTGCAATTCAAAACATGTTTATCTTTATCCAATTTATGCATTTAGGTGTACCTGTGGTAACTGTTCTAAAATGCCAACAGAAGTTGAAAACATATGCTGAAGAGAAATTCCCAAGGTAAGAGTGATTTGCCAATACAGTACATAGACCATTATTTTATCATTTCTCCATAATGAATTAAATACCCCTGTTAGGTTACTGCCAGAATGGGGGGAGCACCCAGTGAACTGACATGCATGGTGGATCATCCTTGGTTTGAGCCTGTGTGTCTCAATCAGTATTCACTACAGAATGCAATAAATGTCTACAAAGCACAGTTTGGACCATTAAATCTCAGAGGAATTGTACAGTAAGTGACTCTGTTTTGTATTTTCTTTTTATTGTAACACAAATTTACAAAGCTATACTCTGAGAAAAAAAAAACACAAATTTTTAAAAAAAAAAAAAAAAAAAAAAACTAGTTGAATAATTGGTACTGAAGTTTTTGTAACTTATTTGTGCTTTAGTCGTTACAGGTATTGTGCCTACAGGTGCTATGTGTCCTGGTGCTGGGGCTATCTCGGTCGGAAAGTGCGTGTCGTCCTCCCGTCTTGTGTGGTCATGAGGATAAGGCAGGAGTATCCAGATGACGAGGGGCAGTATGTGGGCTTCAGACCGGCCCTGGATTGAAGCGTGAGACGTAGGCAGAAAGGTCCGTGTACCTCGCGGCCATTCGTTTTTCGTTTTGATATCAAAAAACGAAAAACGAGAATCCAACCTATTTCCGATTTTCGTTTGGAAGAAAATAAACAAAAAACGGGAAACGAGTCATCTCCCGTTTTTCGTTTTGAAATCGGAAATCGAAAAACGGAAAACGAACCGTTATCTGATTTTCTATTACAGGTTTATTTTTTACAAAGTCGGGAAATAAAAAACAACCAAAATTCATTTCTCAATCTTGCTTTGGCTTGAACCGGAAGAGCATTCTTCTTCTGCTGCTGCTGCTGAAACTACCCTGCGGCGTATGGACCAATCACCTGGCTTTGTTCGCTCACACCCACCTCCACCTGCTGCCAAGGGGTTCGGCTGCTACAGCTACAGCTTGCCTCGGGAAATAATGGTTGATTCGTGCTTTTGATGTTCTGATCAACATTCCAGGATGGGATTTAATTTTCTAGTTCGCCAGCTGATCCTGAACGACGAGCTAAATGTGATGCTGCTATGAAACGTGATAACTGGAGGCCATCCGAGAGTTCTCGGCTGTGCAGCAGCCTGGTAGCAGCACTTTCTCAGTGGTAAGTTTCCTGCTAATTCTGTTTTGTTCGCTTTCCAAGTATATTTTAGGTGAGCTGGTCTGAGTTAATTTAAAATGACGATAATGCATCACTAAAATGCAGCAAACCGCGGTTGTTTTAACGTTGTTACGACCAGATGCTTCACGTTTGTCGGTTGTACAAAACACGTCTGACGAAGGCATATTGTGTGTGTGTGTGTGCGTGTGTGTGTGTGTGTCCCAGGTAAACAGGTGACAACCCGCTGTCCCCAGCCGATGTGCCGTCCATCTTCGTGTTTGTCTGCGATCCAGAGGAAAGAAGAACCAGGGAAGATCTGGAAACGTTTGCAAGGACAACAAGCTAACGAGAGTTTTCAGTTCTCAGTACAAATAAAAACTTACAGACTTTTATTGTCCTTTATGGTGTCAATAAACTAAACATAAACAGCTGCTTCCTCTCAGTTATTGTAACGTTAGCTAAATATGTCGGGACGTCCCGAATGTTTACATGGTGTTAATGTTATCTGGCTCTGCTGTTTTCATCTTTTACATGAAGAGGAAATGGCCTACTTTGTCTGGGACACTTCACAGCTGACAGTCTGATGCCGTCCTGCACCAGATATTTACATGCAGAAACATCTGATGACTTCTAGATTTTATTTCTCCTCCGGTGAAGTGCAATTTTCGACTGATGTGGTTGTTGTAAATGTCATGGTAGCAGGCAGCAATATCTCCGTCTGTTGGCAGTTTTGAAGGTTTGTAAACAAGGATTTGGGATAATCGTAAGGGTCTTGAGCACTAACAAAGGCAATTTCTTTAATTTATCAAAATATACCTGTCTGATCTGCCCACATAAAAGCTGAATTGGCTTTGAAAGAGCAAAATCTTCCAGCACCGTCCACCCTAAACGAGAGCCTGCATCAAGTCACTCCACAGCTGTTGCAGTCGCGCGCTCTCTCTCTCTCTCTCTCTCTCGTTTTAAAAATAAACTTTAATAGACTAATAAATTGTCCTACAAACTATGAAAAGTAGTGTAACATGGGGAGATGACTTCAAATGGTATTAAGCACATGTATCAGAAGTGTATAGGAGCCATATTAGGCGATTGGATATTCATTCATTAGGTGACAGGTGACGCGCAGCATCAGCACCTGGGTGGTGGGTGTGTCTAAGCTCCTCAACAATGTTTGAGGTGCACCTCCTGACTCACAGAGATTGTTGAGGGAGTGGGATGAGCCGGGCGGTAGTCCTAATTTCTGTTTACCGCGTATTATTTTTTTGTGCAGTCCGTTAGTCTAACGCTTTAGTCTTTGATTAAGCTGGACATTTGAATCCGCTGAATCAAAGGGAATAAACGTCATCGCTTTGACAGAAGTGCTTTGGAGTTGTTCCCTGGAACACGCGCGTCTGATAGATAACCCTAAGTTTAGCCCACAGAGGTTCTTTAGTTCCGTTTTGCCGCAATAATAAGAGAACCCATTCAGTTCAATAATTAACATACGGATCCGGTTTGTCAATGACTGGCTTCCACCTAAACAAAAGAGATGGTCGGACTCCAGCCCAGCTTTTTACACGCTTTTCTGCATTAATCCATATTAAACCTTTAAAAATTACATAAATAACAAAAATGGTATCAAAACTAAGCCAGTCATTGACAAACCGGATCCGTATGTTAATTATTGAACTGAATGGGTTCTCTTATTATTGCGGCAAAACGGAACTAAAGAACCTCTGTGGGCTAAACTTAGGGTTATCTATCAGACGCGCGTGTTCCAGGGAACAACTCCAAAGCACTTCTGTCAAAGCGATGACGTTTATTCCCTTTGATTCAGCGGATTCAAATGTCCAGCTTAATCAAAGACTAAAGCGTTAGACTAACGGACTGCACAAAAAAATAATACGCGGTAAACAGAAATTAGGACTACCGCCCGGCTCATCCCACTCCCTCAACAATCTCTGTGAGTCAGGAGGTGCACCTCAAACATTAGGCTCGTTCGACTTTGTCTATCTGCAGCGCAACTCGGCTGGAAGTGAGGGATTGTGGTCCTGGAATGTTGCATGCTGGTTAGAAACTTTGTCCGACTTCAGACTGCGCCTGAACTGCACCGGAAAACGTGACCAGACCACATGATCATCAAACATCGCGGGAGCCGTCCGTCTGCAGTCGGAGCGTGCAGTTCCTCCTCAGCAACTGCAGCTTTTGGACCTGCCTCCACCGCCGCCGGAACCTGGTTCTGATTGGTTTCAACTCTCACTGACGCAAGCTCCGATTGTTGGACGGGACTGTCCCCCAGTAATAAATCCATTTAGGTGTTTTAAACAGGCTACAAAATCAGCCTTGGTGTTTCATACTGTAGTTAGGCTGATGTTCACAAACCTGGACAGGCTGATATCTGGACAGACTGATATCTGGACAGGCTGATTTATGAACAGGCTGATATCTGACTGCTGCAACAGAGGAACACAAACGTGTTGCAGCCACAAGTTATTCTACTCAGATAAATATAAAGCTTAATAAGTTATACCAAAACTTTCACAAATCCTCTTCAGAATTTGGATTTGATGGACTTATTGGTGTGTATCCACCTTTCCACTTGCTCCCCCTTATGTTATCCATGAGTAGGCTACCCAAATCCTTAATAAAAATAAAATAAAAAATATATAATATATAATATTTATTTCCAGCCCCATCTAGAAAAAAATAAGTTTCTATTTCTTTATTTGTTTTAAATTTATTCTTCAAGGCAAAGCATTTATGGTTTTCATATTTGAGCCAGGACATTTACCAGATTATTGTCCTCTGTGTTTCACCTTAACAGGTAAACAACATTCTGTCTACTACAGTCCAGTACAAGTTCATGCAATCAGCGTCAACAACACGCTGTTTCAATACTCTGAAATCAGACTTGATCACATCTGCACAGCGTTCAGTAACTTTGAGCGAAATAAAGGCAAATGCCGCGAGATCCTCCGTTATTGCAGTCTTCACGTGGGCGAACTTGTCCAGCTGAGATGCGCTGCGTTTATGGTCCGCCCCCGAGACTCACGCAGCTCTCGTCTGACCATGAAGTCAGACGGTAGACAGACGCAGTCAATCCGAACGAGCCTATTGTTGAGGAGCTTAGACACACCCACCACCCAGGTGCTGATGCTGCGCGTCGCCTGTCACCTAATGAATGAATATCCAATCGCCTAATATGGCTCCTATACACTTCTGATACATGTGCTTAATACCATTTGAAGTCATCTCCCCATGTTACACTACTTTTCATAGTTTGTAGGACAATTTATTAGTCTATTAAAGTTTATTTTAAAACGAGAGAGAGAGAGAGCGCGCGACTGCAACAGCTGTGGAGTGACTTGATGCAGGCTCTCGTTTAGGGTGGACGGTGCTGGAAGATTTTGCTCTTTCAAAGCCAATTCAGCTTTTATGTGGGCAGATCAGACAGGTATATTTTGATAAATTAAAGAAATTGCCTTTGTTAGTGCTCAAGACCCTTACGATTATCCCAAATCCTTGTTTACAAACCTTCAAAACTGCCAACAGACGGAGATATTGCTGCCTGCTACCATGACATTTACAACAACCACATCAGTCGAAAATTGCACTTCACCGGAGGAGAAATAAAATCTGGAAGTCATCAGATGTTTCTGCATGTAAATATCTGGTGCAGGACGGCATCAGACTGTCAGCTGTGAAGTGTCCCAGACAAAGTAGGCCATTTCCTCTTCATGTAAAAGATGAAAACAGCAGAGCCAGATAACATTAACACCATGTAAACATTCGGGACGTCCCGACATATTTAGCTAACGTTACAATAACTGAGAGGAAGCAGCTGTTTATGTTTAGTTTATTGACACCATAAAGGACAATAAAAGTCTGTAAGTTTTTATTTGTACTGAGAACTGAAAACTCTCGTTAGCTTGTTGTCCTTGCAAACGTTTCCAGATCTTCCCTGGTTCTTCTTTCCTCTGGATCGCAGACAAACACGAAGATGGACGGCACATCGGCTGGGGACAGCGGGTTGTCACCTGTTTACCTGGGACACACGCACACACACACACACAATATGCCTTCGTCAGACGTGTTTTGTACAACCGACAAACGTGAAGCATCTGGTCGTAACAACGTTAAAACAACCGCGGTTTGCTGCATTTTAGTGATGCATTATCGTCATTTTAAATTAACTCAGACCAGCTCACCTAAAATATACTTGGAAAGCGAACAAAACAGAATTAGCAGGAAACTTACCACTGAGAAAGTGCTGCTACCAGGCTGCTGCACAGCCGAGAACTCTCGGATGGCCTCCAGTTATCACGTTTCATAGCAGCATCACATTTAGCTCGTCGTTCAGGATCAGCTGGCGAACTAGAAAATTAAATCCCATCCTGGAATGTTGATCAGAACATCAAAAGCACGAATCAACCATTATTTCCCGAGGCAAGCTGTAGCTGTAGCAGCCGAACCCCTTGGCAGCAGGTGGAGGTGGGTGTGAGCGAACAAAGCCAGGTGATTGGTCCATACGCCGCAGGGTAGTTTCAGCAGCAGCAGCAGAAGAAGAATGCTCTTCCGGTTCAAGCCAAAGCAAGATTGAGAAATGAATTTTGGTTGTTTTTTATTTCCCGACTTTGTAAAAAATAAACCTGTAATAGAAAATCAGATAACGGTTCGTTTTCCGTTTTTCGATTTCCGATTTCAAAACGAAAAACGGGAGATGACTCGTTTCCCGTTTTTTGTTTATTTTCTTCCAAACGAAAATCGGAAATAGGTTGGATTCTCGTTTTTCGTTTTTTGATATCAAAACGAAAAACGAATGGCCGCGAGGTACACGGACCCAGAAACCACTGTTGCCTTGTCTGGTCGTGGATGCTGCGATGAGAGGGTTGGTGGGATGTGGATCTTTTGAACCTCGTCTAAAAATGGAGTTGGGTCCTGGAAAACCTGCTCAAAGACCAGCTCCATGATGTCATCCACGTAATCTGTAATGACAGATAATAACTTGAAAAACGTATTTGTTCGCAAGAAGCTTTTGGAAAGTTAGTTCTTTTGCACTGCTGTTTATAGTGATGTTACACTTATTTATTTGTGATTTGTGTTATTTTTTCATGCTGCTTTGTTTTATGCTTGTTGGTCTGCACAAGAATTTTCCTTTGTTATTCTGGTGTAAGAAGAAGTCATAATTAAATTATGAACACCAACCAGATTTTGATTTATTGAAATGAAGTTAGCATACGAATAATGACTCATGCAGTAAGACTTACTGAAGGTTTCTGGTGTTTTGATCGGCTTTGCTGTTCTTTCTCCCTTCTTGAACTTGGGGAAAGACATTCTGAACATGGGCTCTCCAGATGAGGTAGTAGCCTGCAGACGTTCAGCATTTTCGTTGAAATGCAGTGCCGCCAGGTACTAGCCTGATAAAAGTAAAAAAAAATGTATTTGTTAGTTTTCGGTGGTAAACATAAAACTTATCTAACACACACATTATTTTTAATATGGAAAAAGCAAATTGAGGGATTATAACACTAAACTATGCAGTTATTTACCTGCACAGCATTGTAATGATGTAATGATTTTATTAATATTACTGACAAAGGTGGAACGAACAACATTTACTCAGTTACATTTTCTTCAACTTAAAAAAAACAAAACAATTTACTTTTAGGGGAAGTACTTTTTACTTTTACTTAGATAATATTATTATGAAGTATGACTAGTTTTGCTCTTTTTTCTGGCTACTCTAATCACTGAGGAACTTCACCAATAAAATAGGAACAAAAACTTAAATAAATAATGCACCAGATACAGACACAATCCTTTAGTTATTTAGTGACATTATTTCAGAATACTTATCAAATGGTATTAACACATATTAATCAGTTACTCAGTATGGAATATTTTATGGAATATTTTCTTGCTACTCTTAGTAAAAATATATTGAGTTATTTCTGTCTACTCTCCACGGCTGACAATATTGAAACACAAACTACATGTCAGATACTTATATATATATATATATATATATATATATATACTAATGCCACTGGAGCATGTTCAGCTTTCATCTATTAACCCATTCACGTGTCATGTACTGTATAACAGACCTACAGTGAGAACCTCTCTCCCCCAGCACAGAAACAGCAGACCAGACAGGGATCATCCTTCGTACGAATTTATTAACAGAATAAAGCATAATAAATAAATGTTGCGACTGTCTCCGCCGTCTTCCTCTTCCCTTCTCTAACTGATTAGTTACAGACACACTTCCATATTATTTTCCATCATCCGATGCAGTTTATATCAGCTGTTCTCTTTGTACCCTAGCTTCCCTTGTGCCACCTCAGCAGTCTACTAACTTCAAAAGCATTCTCACATTCTGTTGACCTCGAATCATGTTCGTCCGAGACATTTTTCTTCCACACGAACACAATACGAAAAAGGCACAGTAAACATGGACGCGACATAGTAAAGAAGTTAACTAATGTGTAACTGAATGCGTTTGGGTCATGTGTTCTCCACGACAAGAAACCGGCAAAAACACAAAGCCAAATAATTTTATTGAAAGTATGCAGTAGTTATATCCTCAGGGAGGCAGCTAAAAGCTAACATAAGGCGCTAACACAATGCTTTTGATATCAACGCAATGACCTGAACGTCATATCAGCACAAACACAATTCACGTCTAAACTAAAGCTTGCTGTCATTTTAGCGTTATTTGGACCGTACCGTTATGCTTTGTCTGTCGTTTCCGTAGATAGATGGAACTGACCCCTCATTCAGACGAAGTCTTTCGGCAAATCCCTCTTGATACTGGCGGAGGTTACTGAAGCAATCGTCCTTGAAGTGCTTCGCGCAAACCAGGAGTACTTTCCCCACTGATGTTGGTACATTTCCATGAAAAATAAAATTTAACCAGGCACTTCGAAGAGGTTCTGATGCTGGGGGGCGATGTAAGGAATTGTGTGGGTTAAGACACCCAACAACCGAACATTTTGACTTCTCCGCTTGCAACTTCGGCATCGCTGAACTTGGACTACAAAGTCGCGACGAGAAAAAACATGGCGGATTCACGAAGTTGGTTACCCGGAAGTCCATGACCTTATTTGGCAGTTCCACAGCAAATATTGTGACGTAATAGAAAAGAAAACGTAATAGTGAATAGAGAAAATCAAACGGACTCAAAAATACAGGCCAAAAAGAGTATAAAGATATATATGCAACCTAGGGGGAGCATGAATTTGCATTTTCTGCACTCCTAAGCACTCAAAATACACAAACACATGTATTTAAAAGCTAAAAAAAAGTCGATTTTGCATGATATGTCCCCTTTAATACAAGTAAAAAACAAAAACAAAACAAAGCACTGAAATTGAAAAAAATCAGACTAATCAAGTTAAATCTGTCCATGCAGTAACATAATTACACTTGGTAACATTTCTTGAAATAAGAACAAATATGGAGATTCTGGACAGGGAGAAATGTCTTTTAACAAGTTGCAAAATACTCATTTGAAGTCCTTTATTTAGTGGAAAATCCCGCAAAAATAGTCTGGTAATGTTTTTTGGTTCTTTTTTCATTTTAAAGTGAAACATTTTGAAACAAGATAATTTTTTTTAAATTTGAGAATTGCTAAAACATCTTTGTTTGTAAGGCCGAGGGAGCACCCCCCCAACCATGCATGTACCTGGCTTCTTTTATGGGTCAGATTGGTTTGGATAACATGGGGTTTGAACTCATAATCTACTAGTGTCCTAATCAACATGCTTTACCAGCTGAGCCACTGTTTCAGACTGTCAAATGCACCTCTGTGCTCCCAGGTCTTGAATTCCAAGTTGGTTTTTCTCAAAATGAGAAAGCAACAACACTAAAAATAAGCATCACCAGACAAGTTTTGTGTTTTTCACTTAATAAGAACTTGAAATGAATGTTTCACAGCTTGTTTTAGCTAGTTCCCACTTGTCTAACGTCTAGATGTTTTTCTTATTACAAGAAATCTGTGTGAACTGTTATACGGAGGTCTTAAAACAAGTTTTTACAGCTAAAATTGAGAGCGAAAGACATAATCTGAAACAGTGCCATAGTGAGATCATTTAACTTCATATGCATATGAAATAGCCAGTTTTAAGATCCACTTACTAAGTTAGACTTAAAAGACGTTTACTCTCGAAACTAGTTTAATAATCTTACACATTCTGGTTTTGTCAAGTTCATTACTCTCAAATTATGATAGTTAAGACAGTTAACTGTACGGGTGTGTAAACACCAAATGTGACTTAGGCGTCAAGGGCGTCAGGTTTAAATGCAAATTCAATGATCGACATGCCTCCAGGAGGCGTCAAAAACCCTGTGGCGTGTTACGGTGTGTTCAGACCAAGCGCGATTTGGGCGTCAAGTTTACATGCAAAGTCAATGGCCGACCCGCATCTGGGAGCGTTGGCCTTTCTTGCGGCGCGTGTCGCGCGTCGGGTGAGTTTCGCGCGTCGAGTTTTGAGATTTTGGGCGTTTGATGCGCGTTTGGGCGTCAGACGCCGGAGTTGGAAAATCTGAACTTTGGCGTCTTGACGTGAGGCGGCGACCATTTAGAGCGAGACATTTCACATTTTCTGGCAGGAGGGGAAACACCCAGAAGAACCAGGGGAATCTCCTCTCTCTCTGAAGACAGAGGAGGATAAACTGATATGTGTCCGGTCCCGGTGTCTGAACGGTGGTTCGATGACCTGCTGTCACAATGGGATGTAATGGGCTGATAATGCTGCCCGCATCGAAACAGCGGGTTGTTAAATTGGGCCAGATCAGGCGGCTGAAAGCGCCGCTCGCCAGCGCAGCTCCTAAATGATGAAACTCATCACACTCAAAACACCTGGAATATCTAGTGAACCAGACACAGAGCAGAGATGTCCAACGATGACGTTCTCTAGCTTTATTTATCACAGAAAGCAGAGATGAAATCACGCTTGGTCTAAACACAACGTTACGCGCATTTGGCACAGCACGTCTAGAGTTGTTACCTGCATTTCGCGTGTCGAGTTTTGAGATTTTGAGCATTCAATGTGTGTTTCGTGCGACGTCAGAGTTGGAAAATCTCAACTTTGGTTGAGATTAGGTAGTCAGTCATGATAGTTACGGTTACCCCCTCCATCCACTGCCTCCGCTCCAGTCCGCACGACATAGCAAATCCGTTGCTATTTTAGTCAATGAGAAGCAGTCCACTACTCTGCCAGCACTCTACTCTGCTCTGGCACGTCAGCTCAGGTCTGTAAGCCTCCACCAAAAATACAGGTCACCTCCACTTTCTGGTCCACTCCAGTCCGCCCAACTCCGTTTGGAGGAAGTTGCAAAGCTCAATGGGTGAAAACATCTGTTTTTTTGTTTTTTTTTACATCTACTACAGAAATACTTGATTGATGTGTATAACTTCTTGTAGACAATGTACTCACCCATAAGCAGTGGACAGGAGGTGTTAGGTGCATTATGTCAACAACTGTCCTCACAAAGATAGAAGTACAATAATATGTGTGTGTACTTGTACAGACAACATTGTGAGGACCGTTTTGCGTGTTTAATAGGGGTGGGTATCGGCAAAGACTTCACAATATGATACGTATCACAATACATGGGTCACGATACGATACAATATTGCAATACTGTGACACTGCAATACACTGCAATATTCTAAGGGCCAATTCAAATTCCTATCTTAACCTTCAAGCTCAACCCTCAATCTTCGTAGCCCTCAAAACCAAGTGTTAAGGGCTATTTTGTGACTTAGAAATGGGACACCCCTTAAATGCAGATACGTCTTCAAACTGTGGGGGGCAGCATTACGCCAAAGCGGCGTTCAGTCTGTCAATTCAGAAGAAGAAGAAGAATTGACTTTATTTACATTTATTTGCACTGATAACCTTGCCTCTTTAATGATAAGCCACAAAAGCAGCCACCATGGACATATTCAGCTGTCACCGCACACCACTGCTTATTGAAAGGTAAACACCAGCTATAACAAAAGTTATGTAGGTAACTGTGGTTCTGTGAATTCCTGGATGACTGCCAGTCAGCTGGCCTACATGTCACCTGATTGACTTTTTGTCATCAGGACTGGACCTGCGAGGAGTGTGAGAAGACATATCCACTTTGTTTACTGCCACTGGCAGTCATGAAGGAATGAAACAGAACTATTGTTTTATAACTCTGCGGCTACAGGAGGTAACATCAGCCTGGTTATCTTATAGCATTATCGGCACAAGCACATTATACAGGCTGTTATCTTGAGAAAACAACAACATTAGCACAGAGAAAAAGGACCATTTTGTAACGTTAACTAACTTAAATGATAGTAACATGGTTTGACCGCATCGGCCACTATTGACAAAAGATCGTAAAATAAAAATGAATATTATGCAACAATGAGGAAACTAATCCATAGCATGGGCCGAAACTAAGATAATACAATTTTTAATGAAGAGATAAATATTATGAAAACCAAGAAAAAACTTGAGATTTGTAGCTCGCCTTCTTTGCCGCTTGCATTCTGGGTCGCCTTTACTCACAAGGGTGGTGTTGGAGAATCTCGGTATTGAGGGCGACTCAGCCCTCAAACTTGCCCCTTAACTAAACGTTCTCAGAATCGGGGCAGCACTTGCACTTCGCGGGAGTGTGCATTTTTGAGATGGAGGGTTAAGATTGAGAGTTACAGGAATTGGAATTCACCCTAAGTTGCACCTTTGTACAATAATCGGATGACTGATACAATAAAATGAGTCAAAATCAGTGAAATTCAATTTATCCTTGTCCCATTTATCAAACTTGGACAGGACCTCATAATAAAACCATTTAAAATTGTCCCCCGGACATAAACTTTGGGAAAACCAAACTGAATAGATGTGCAAAAGGTAAAGTGCTTTTGAAAACAATATTACAGCAGCTGACCTAAAATAGTATAAATGTACACAAATCCATGTGAAATTAGTGAAACAGTAAAACAAAGTAGTATATGAGTACATGAAAACACATATTAGTGCATGCATGTGAGAAATAAACATTCCAGTCAGTGCATTATAATCTAAAACAACTGGCAAAGAAAATCTATGAAAGCCTGGCCACACAGTTTAACTTGTACTTTCCACTGTGTGTAAAGTTTAACCTCAACCTGCAGACTGCAAATAAATGTCATTGTAAAGCAGGGACTTTTCTGCATGCTTTACCGTTGCAAATAGGACACCAAAATCTTGCGAGATTTCGTTAGAGAAAAAGATAGCATATTTTCTAAATATTGAGATGATATTGCAACATAAAATATTGTGATATTTTAGTGTATCAATATTTTGTTACACCCCTAGTGTTTATCCAACAAAGTGAGGACATTTTGGCTGGTCCTCTCCAAGAAAGCCTATGAAAAACCTCATCTTGAGGGTCAAGATTTGGTTTTACAGTTTAGGTTACAGGTTTTGGTTCGGGTTAGGGCGAGGGTTAGGTTTAAGATATCAGTTATGGTGGTTAGGGTAAGGGGCTAGGGAATGCATTATGTCAGTGGTTCTTAAACTTTTAACAGTGTGTACCACCTGAGAAAACATCGAGCTCTCCAGGTACCAACATTGTGACCAACCTGAACATACAGTAGCAAAGCCTTACCCTGTTAGTTATGGACTGATCACAGAGGAGGCATTCATGAATTGATTACTCCTAATACGAGAATATGAAAAGATCATCTTCACAAGTGGGACCAAAAACACACACTTGCCATCTTTCATGTCTAATCTGTATTTTGTTTACACAAGATACATTTCCACTGCACTACACCTGCTGTTTTGTGCTGTTATGACTTGTATTTGTTTTTTACTCTAACATGCGTTTTTGTTTTGGAGTTGGGGCAGAGAAAAAATTTCTCATACATCATAAATGAGAAGGTGATTTTTCTTCATCGAGATTGCTGAGGTCCACTTAAGGTCTGCTGAAAAATCAGCAGCCATAACTTCCCTTCTGACCTCTGATTTTAAAAATCCAAACTGTGAGGCTTAGCTAACGTCCCAAAAGAGTGTTTGTTTGCATCTGCAGTTCAATCCTATGAAGCAGAAACTTCTTTTCAAATTTAGCATTGTCTCTCAAAGATATGCCCAAATTAAGATTTTTCATATTCTCAGTCACTTGATCCTCCTCATTTATGATGTCTATGATAGTCATCGTCCACTGCCCACAATGAGGATTAACACTGCAGATGTGTTGAAAACCAAAATTTAATCATATTTCTCCAAGAGAAAGCATATCAGGGAGGAAGAACCTTATTATGGACATGAAGCTACCACCTACATTTGAACTGCTCGTTAGATTTAAAGGGACTTTAGGCAAGATTAAGAAACAAAACTCGCGACTGCTGCGACTGGTGCTTCAGGTAACTGCAGCCACGAGCCAAGCCGTCACGGGAGCGTGCACAAACTGAAGCTATAATGTTGTTTACTAACCTTTTTCTTCATAGTTGCACTTTAGTGGTCTTTCAGTTGATTTGGATCGTTTTCTGATGGCAGAATAATCCATAACTATCGCTTACAGTGTTTGAATTTACCGCCACCGTTTTCTTCCTGTATTAAAACTGCAGATGTAGCGTCATTTGACATCACGTCCGCAGGGCAGCGCGGGAAATTCAGATACCGAATTGCAGCGCATTTTGCAGCATACAGCCTGTTCAAGGCAACGGAGAGAAACATGGGTGGAAACGTAATTTTTGGTATTTAGCGCTTCATCACCCATTTGTATCATAAAAAAATGGACATGCATGTTTGTTTGTTTTTTTTAAATTCCTGCCTCTAGTCCCTTTAAGTCCTGTTTGGTCTGTAAAAACAGCATTGTACGCAGCATTGCGTGTAAGACTCCGCATACGCCTCATGGCAGTTGTGGCTGCTATGAAATTCTTGCTGCCCTCTGTGTACCACCAGAAGGAGTTCGCATACCACTGGTGGTACATGCACCACAGTTTGAGAATGAAGGCACCATGTCAATGAATGTCCTCACAAAGATAGATGTACAAGAATGTGTGTGTGAGTGAATGTGACATGTAATATAAAAGTTGTCAACATATAACTAGAGAACTACGACATAAGTTCAGCCCAAAATAATATGTAAGAAGTTATGTTGAGTAAGCTACTCTCAACAGGTAAGTTTTGAGTTTGAACTTAAAAAGTGGAGGAGAGATGATATTTCTGATGTCAGGTGGTAAAATGGTCCAGAGCAGCTGAAAGCCCTGCTCCCCGTGGTGACAAGGCGGGACAGAAAGGTGAAGAGTGGAGGAGGATGGAGTGATGAGCTGGACCAGGTCAGATAAATAAGGAGTGGAGAGGTGGAGGATGGCCTTGAATGTATACAGAAGGATTCCGAAAGGGATGCAATGTTTAACAGAATAGCAGTGGCATGATGGATGGAGGGGTTCTGCTATAATACGAGCAGCTGAGTTCTGGACCAGTTCAAGTTTACACAGGGATTTCTGAGAAAGACCAAACAAGAGGTAGATCGAGAGCAGCAGACGGCAGAGCGTCGCTTCTCATCACGTCCTGGGAGATGCCAGCTTTTCCACCAGCATCTCAGGGGGGTCGGATTAGGTAGATGTTATGGCTTCAGGCTGGGACATTATGACCATACGCTTTTGAGTCCTCTAGCTGGTCTCCATGGCAACCCTAAAACAGCCGAATCAGGGGGTCAATTTCCAACAAGTTGGACTTTGGGACAAGGTCCGGAACCGCAGTCAGCCTGCCGAGCTGGGCCAGAATGACGGTTCAGCTCGTTCAATGCCAGAGTCAGAGTGTTGACCGCACAACTTGTCCCCTCACAAATGCCAGGCAGCTTTTCAGTCGCTGCCGACAGCTCTCGAACTTTGCAATACACTAGCAAACTGCAAACACGAAACAGCAGAAACCCAGTTATCACACATCCAAATCGGTACAGATCTTCAACATCCTCGACAGACAGCACCAACAGGCACATGATCTTCCACTCGCCCCAGGAGTCGATCATGTACCCAGCCAGAGGGGTGAGTCATGTCGGGGCAGGACTGTTCCCCACGTCCCGTTCTACAGGTAGAGAAGATTTGATCAATTGCATTGAGAGACCAGCTGACCAAATACATGATGATGATGTTGAGGTTCAGAAAGTGATGCAGAGAGAGGCTCAGAGAGGTGACAGGACAAGAGAACAGCAGGGTAAACAAGGGAGGGAAGGAGAAGAGAAAGTGTCCGCCTCCATCAAGAGAAAGAAGCAAGAAAAATGAACGAATGAACGAATACTATTGTCCTGTGAGTTCAGAGTTTCGCAGATTGCAGTTTGTTGATGTCTAGGTAGCGGGCTGCTCTTCTCAGCTGTACTGCAGCAGCACGCATCAGGGGCGTGGTGGTGACCTGTAGAGTGCAGAGAAACACCCCAAAAACTAACAGAGAGATAACTCTAAACTCACAGGACAATAGTACTCGTTCATTCATTCATTGTACTTAAGGAGTTTTGCTGCAGATAATGTCTTAAAAGCCGTTTTCAGACCTGCATTGCGGAACATGAGCGGTAAAGTTCATCCGCTCTTTGAACGGACTCGTCTTTTCAAACATGCCGCTTCCTTTCGGACTTATCGCGTCCCGGGTGCTTTCAGACATCAGGAAATGTTGCAGAAAAGTCTGCACAGCCCCGCTCTCCCTTCAACTCTGTCCGGAACATTTCCTTGTGCTTTCAGCCAAAACGACGTGCTGCAACATTTCTGCTCTTATGACATGGGGACCAGCCGGTACATGTCTGCTACATCTGCAGGGTAAAAGAGCGGATCGCATGTCTGAATGCAGGCGTTATAAAGGACAGAGTCTGCAATATTACTGCTTTCCAGTGCAGTCTGAAAGGGGCATTAGAGAGGATGCCCCGTCTTTCCTATTATATGGATGCATGCCAGAGGGGAACTCAACAAAATATCTTCTGAAGGAGTCAAAGTGATACAGACATTTTACTGGTGAGTAAATGCACGTATAAACTCCTACTAATAAGATCCAGGTTGAAAAAAAAAAAAAGGTTCTCCTTTTAATATTTTGTATCCATGCAAGTAAGTTTTAGTAGAATTGTGGTGTCAGACAGAACATACTAAAGTATTTATTTATTTATCTATTTACATGTATTTCAAAGTCAAAAGTCAAAGTCAACTCCAACTTGTGCAAGATGTTGATATTTGGACATTCTTGGCCGGGACCTGGAGGGTCCCCCTGGTGGTGGCCTCGGAGACCATGGTGGCTCTCAGTGTGGACGGATCCCCAAGATATCGTTTCCTCACAGCAGTGCCAAGCCAGGAGTGTGTGTGTGTGTGTGTGTGTGTGTGTGGGGGGGGGGGGGGGGGGGGGGGGGGGGACACCTGTGTAATTGTTCGTCATTTTGTCTTTTTATTGAAATGTTGTTTTTAATATGTAAAGCACTTTGTGCTACATTTGTATGAAAAGTGCTTTATAAATAAATTTCATTCAAATAAAAATAAATAAATTTCATTCATTTATTGTCAAATGTGCCCCATGTTAGACATACAACACAGATTAAATTACAGTCCTCTCAAACCCACGGTGCATATAATAAAATATGATAAACTATGAGATAAAAAAATATTAAAATCTAGGAATCCGCTGGGATAACTTAGAAATGTAAACACGAAACCTAAGTTTTAATACTACAAAAGATTACAAATTACAAATGGGTTGGCAGTAGACAATGTGAACGGTATTGCAATCCTCATGTACTGTAGGAAGTAGTGCAGATATTACAGTGCAATGACAATGTAGCTGTAGCATGTAACGTAAAGTTTGACAATGTAGCAGTACAGTGGTCCTGATGGACAATAGTACAAATAGTCACTGTAAACATGTAATTGTAACATGTACAGTTAGTTTTTATCAATGTTACAGTACAGTGGCAATAGTGCAATAACGTAAACTGAGTAGCAGTCCTGATGGATGCTATAGTGCAACATGAAGTAGTGCCATATAGTACAATGTTCTGCAGTGTTGGAGGGAGGGAGTTGAGCATCCTCACTGCCTGGTGGAAAAAGCTGTCTCTGAGCCTGCTGGTTCTGGCAGTTCTGCAGCTTCCTCCCTGACGGCATGAGGAATTTCATGAGGAATAACCCCTTGAGATGAGACATCTAATTTTTGAAGGGGTCCTTTCCTGTTTCTTGTCATGATTTAACTTATTGCTATCAATAAGGAAACAGAATTATGTATATTTCTGTAGCTCACCTCCTGACGGGGCACTCCAACTTGTGCAAGATGTTGATATTTGGACATTCTTGACTCTCCACAGCTTCGGTAGTGCTAAAAATGCACCTCAACAGCGAGTCGCCAGCACTACTTGTTTTTTTTTGTTGTTTTTTTGCATTCAATTGCGCCACTAGATGGGAGTAAATCTTACACACTGGGGCTTTAATGTTTATTTACATATGCACATTAATTATTGGTTTATATTGTGCAACACAGAGCATAAGATATAATAAGATACTGTATATTACAGATTACAATTTTCTTTTTCTTTCCTTCTTGCAAAGTCACAAGTTGGTGTGTAATATTACGTGCATGTGGTTGTGTGCACCTTTATGCAGTCATGTAAAAGTGTGGAAGCATGTATGTGGTCTATGTGAGCTGGGAGAAGCTCTTCATTAAGGCGGTGTGCTGAAGGAGAGCTTTTCTCTCCAAGTCTCAGCTGTTTCTGTCTGTTTTGATGAAAATTGGCTCTGAAATTCACTCACAAGTGGCAGGAACTGACTTTAATCATTAGTTTTTTCATCAAACCTTGCATAGCTTCCTGCTTTGATACCCGTCATCACTCTGGAGGAACGGTGAAGTCGGCACACTGAAACCACAAGAGCATTTTGGGTAATGAAGAAACATGACTGAGAATAAAAAGAAAAATGTCCTCCTTTATATTTTCCTTTAAAGGCATGATAACTCTTTACAGTTGTGACAAAATCCTTTTTAAATCAGAAGATCTTGTATATTTTTAAACCAAGTTCTCTTCTGTAAATCAACGCTTTAGTTCATTCAGGTTTGCACAGCTCCTCTGATATCCCCTCACGACATTCCACTCTTCTTCACAGTGGGATGTCATGATGATATGAAAAGAAGTGAATCAGCTTCATCATGAATACCCAGAGCAGAACTGGAGCAAGAGACTTCATCATGTATAAACTGTGTGATTTATGTACAGTATATTAAAGGTAGAACATAGAGTTTCCTAGAACATAGAGTTAGAGGGGGCTGCACAGTGGTGTGGTGGTTAGCACTGCAGTCTCACAGTAAGAAGGTCACTGGTTTGATTCCCGGCTGGGGAGCGGGTTTGAACAATTCCAACTGTGGCCTTCCTGTGTGGAGTTTGCATGTTCTCCCCGTTCTCCTCCATGTTCTCCTGCGTGGGTTCTCTCCAGGTACTCCGGCTTCCTCCCACCATCCAAAGACATGCATGTTAGGTTAATTGATCACTCTAAATTGCCCCTAGGAATGAATGTGAGCGTGAATGGTTGTCTGTCTCTCTGTGTTGGCCCTGCGACAGACTGGCGACCTGTCCAGGGTGTACCCCACCTCTCACCTGATAATAGCTGGGATGGGCTCCAGCAACCCCCGCGACCCTGAACAGGATAAGCGGTACAGAAAATGACTGATGTCATAGAGTTTCCCCCATTTCAAACTGAGAGCCCCTCCTCCCGGCCCTCCGCATTGGTCTTCAGCCTATTCAGCTTCAAGCCTCTCCTTCAAAGCTCGGAAGTGGGTAAAAGCCAAACTAATTAACTTTGGTTCTCCAACGTGCACTATCTAAACCTCTTTTCACCGAAGAGTACTTCCTTTTCTTCGCAATTTTTGTCTGCAATTTTTTTTTTTTTTTTTTGAGAATTTCAGTGACTGGCGTCTGCTCCACTCAGTAAGATTATTCCTACATAGCACTGTGCCCTTAGCTCTGTCATTGGCTGGCAATATATACAGAAATCTCCGCCCAGAAACGCCCGAACACACCAAAACAAAGGGAAAAGACTAATTACCAACAGGAGGAGAGGGAGTTGAAAACAAACTCACCGCAACACTACAGTAGAGGCCTGAAGGCGCAGATTGACATGGATTTCACTTGCACAAGTCTAGCGTTTATTTCCGGGGGGGCACTGGACTTTATCGTTAAGGAAAACTTGTGATGGTATTTTCTCCAACAGTTGACTTTTTGACTCCAACAAGACCCTAGTCTGCAATATAAAATTACATACGTGATTCAGTGAAAATCAGCCAAAAGGGTACATATGTTATTCCAGTTTTCTGGCTTGCTTGAAGTGTTAAAACAATAAACTTGAACCTGAACTCAAAGCTAATAAAAAAGCTATAATATACAGTATATATACAGTGGGGAAAAAAAAGTATTGAACACAATAACATTTTTCTCAGAAAATATATTTCTAGTAGAGCTATTGACTTGAAATATTTACCAGATGTCGGCAACAACCCAAGTAATGCACACATACAAAGAAATCCTAACATTTATGTCCATAAATGAAGTTATGTGTAATATAGTGAAATGACACAGGGAATAAGTATCTAACACGCTTACTGAAATTTATTTAATACTTAGTGCAAAAGCCTTTGTTGGTGATTCCAGCCTCCAGACGCCTCCTGTATGGAGAAACCAGTGGAATACATTACTCAGGTGTGTTATTGTGGTTCATTCTTCCACACTCAAATCTTCAAGGTTCTGGGTCTCTTCTGTGAACTCGGATCTTCAGTTCTTGCCAAAGATTTTCAAATGATTCAAGCAGGATGATTGACTGGGTCATTATAGCAACTTTATTTTCTTTTTCTTAAACCAGGTGAGTGTTTCTTGGCTGTGTGTTTGGGATGGTTGTCTTGCTAAAAGATCCAGCCTCTTCAGCAGTTGCAGATGCAGCAGATTCTGGTCCAGAATGTCTCTCTACTTTTCTCCATTCATATTTCCTTCAATGATGTGAAGTCTGCCAGTACCACATGCTGAAAAACAGCCCCCACCATGATGTTCCCACCTCCAAACTTCACTGTTGCTATGGTGTTTCTGGGCTCTAGTGCAGTGCCACTTCTCCTCCAAACATGTTGTGTCTTATGACATCCGAAGAGTTCAGTTCTGGTCTCATCTGACCAGACTATGTTTCCCAGAATGTCATGGGTTTGTCCAGATGATGTGAGGCAAACTTCAAACCAGCATCAGTATGCTTTTTCTTTAGAAATGGAGTCTTGCGAGGGAATTTGCTGAACAGGAAATTCTTTTGCTGAGATTTCATGTCAAAAGGCAAAATCTTGATTTTGCAGGACAACTTCCGGTGTCATGGTGGCAGCGTAGTTAATCTCCGCGTCCACTCTCCTGATATTTGTGAGAATCAGTGGCTGTGTGTTCAGTGATTTCAACAAAAATTCTAAGATCGCCAACTTCTGATCACCACCCAAAGTAAATAAGAAGAACAAGAAAAACAACAGCCGCCAAACAAGTTATGACAGCCCAACTTAACAAAGAGCTTGGCAAGGAAATTGCCGCCCTGGCCAAAGTCATGGAGAGAATGATGGAGAGATATTTTAACGCAGCTGATGAGAAATCCGAAGCACGCTATAACAGATTTGAGAAATGAATTGACGGCATGCACGCCATTCTGTCGCGGCACACCAAAGAGATAAAAAATATCCGCACAGAAGCAATCACAACTCAAGAGCGGGTCACCTGTGTGGAAAAGTCAACAGACTTATGTCTGAAGAAACTTCAAATCTCCAAAGCCAAACTTACCGAATTGGAGGACAGAGCACGCGGGGATAATCTACTCATTTTCAATCTCAAAGAGGGCACCGAAGGAGCAGATGCTCGTACTTACCTGACGAAGATGATTGCTGAATGGTTCCCTGCCTTTGGACCAACTCCGCCGGAGCTGATGAGGTGACATCGGCTTTGACATCCATCTAAGACCCAGGAAGGTACAGCGTCCACGTCCATTAATCATAAAGTGCTTCCGCTACACCGACAGAGACTGCTTGCTCAACGAAGCAAGGAAGAATCCCCCTGAGGTAGAGGGTATCCTGCTGAGGTTCACCGAGAACTACAGCGAGGCCACAACAAAGCGGAGAAGACCGTGCTATAAAATCAAGCTCGTCTGCACGGATTCCAGGCTTTCCTTCTCTATCCCGCAACAATTAAACTCTCCCGGGGAAGCAACACATACATCTTCCAGGAGTTGAGTGAGGCTGAGCATTTCATTCCATCGCTGAAGAAAGATTAAAGTGTCGGTTTGCAACATGCTCCGATCCTGGTAAGGCTGAACTTTTATGTCTCCCTCAGACTGCTCCGTGATGGATATCATGAAACAAGCAGTCTTCTTTATGTTTAATTCTGAACTAAACTAACCCTACCATATAGCTGATTAACTTTTTATAGACATGGTAGGGATGCTATTTTTGTGCGGTTATTTGTTTTAGTTAAATATAAGCTGACATTTATCTTTATTTCTTTATTTTCTTTTGTTTTTCTATTTCTTCACTTTCTGGATGGAGAGTGGTGCGGCTGCTGCTGCTCACCCATGATGATCGGTATACATTTTCGGGTGGGAGGGCCTCCTTGACCATCTTTATGATGGTCAAGGCATCATGTTGTTTGACATATGACAATATGACATTTTTTTGTATGTTCTTTTTTTTTCTTCTTCTTCTCGTTTTTTTCTCCACTTTGTTCATCCGTTTTTTGGAGGTTTTTTTTGTTTTGTTTTGTTTTTTTTGGGGGGGGGGGGGGGGTGTCCAGGTATTACTTGCAATCACAATTATATCAACCTACATATATGTATATCTATATAATTATACTTATGCATATATTTGTGTGTCCAAGGGAATTTGTTTGTCTTTTCACTTGTATATCTACACCAACACCAAACAAATTAAATGAATAATATTAATATTTTGTCATGGAACTCACTGGGCCTTAATTCAACTCAGAAGCGTACAAGCACTTTGAAGCTTCTTCGCCGGGAGAATATCCACTTTGCTTTCATACAAGAATCACATCTTCTTGTTGCTGATGTTCATAGATTCCAGAATAGATACTATCACATCATTGCGTCCTCCTGTTTTGATAAAAAGAGTAAAGGGGTTTTTCTAGCAGCGAAACTAAATCTGAATTAAAGCCGCAAGCGGCGATGAAGGCCCTCGCACCTCTGGCGCCGCTCAGGCCTATGCACCGCGTAGTCTGCGTCACGTTCTACCAGTGTGCCGAATGTCATGGCGTTTGGTTGATGTGTTAGCTCAAAATGATCATTTAAAGGTTTGTAGGGGGCGCTGTAGAGCCACATTTAAACTTCAGGAACACGTATCCATGGAATCCTTGTCATGTTCTACTATTGTGCTGAATTTCATGGTCTGCGGTTGATCAGGTAGGCCTAAATGATCATTTGAAGGTTTGTAGGGGGCGCTGTAGAGCCACATTAAAAATTCTGGAACATGTGTCCATGTAAATGAGATCAGGTTATGAACATCATCATCTGTGCCAAGTTTGATCGAGATCTGGCCATCCGTGTGTTATTTACAGGCACTTCCTGTCCCCAGGGGGCGGGGTTAAGGTGAAAACCGGAAATGGTCATATAGGTGTGTTCAGCATCTGACCAGCATCACATGTACCAAGTTTGGTGCAGATATCTGGTTTTATGCCAGAGTTATATGAGTGTCGTGTTTCATGGCGAGAAGGTCACCTTTTAGGCTCCGCCCCCTCCACACGCTTACAGATTTCTGAATGCAGAGCACAACTAGAAATCTCACATGCCTTGTGAACACAAAGAGACCATCGTGATGGCTGTACCATTAGAGGTCTCTGAGGAGTTAACGCAAATATGTCATCAAGAAATCGTCAGAAAAATGGCACTTTTTTCAAAATGGCCGACTTCCTGTCGTATTAATCGAAATGGTCCAAGAGGGTTTTTTGTAGGTCCTGATATGTTCTACCACTGTGCCAAATTTCATGCTTGTGGGTCATTGTGGTGGGCGGGGCTGATCATTTGAAGATTTGTAGGGGGCGCTATTGAGCCATTTTTTAAGATATCCGAAATATCTCCACGTGAATGAGTTCAGGGGATGACCATCATCATCTGTAGCAAGTTTGGTGGAGATCGGACCTTTCTCTGTGTCATTTCCATGTACTTCCTGTTTCCATGGCGTTGGGCTGATATTCGCCATGGTTGCGTTTGGCGTATGGACTTGAGTTTTTTATTGTGCCATCGTGGAAGGGTTTGACACGTTTGGAAGCACTTTCAAATCCATCGGCTTCATCGTTGAAGTTCTGGACCCCAAACACTGAAAAGTGACACTTCCTGTCCCCAGGGGGCGGGGCTAAGGCGAAAACCGGAAATGGTCATATAGGTGTGTTCAGCATCTGACCAGCATCACACGTAGCAATTTTGGTGCAGATATCTGGTTTTATGCCCGAGTTATATCCGTTTCGTTTTTCATGGCGAGAAGGTCAACTTTCAGGCTCCGCCCCCTCCACACGCTTGCAGATTTCTGAATGCAGAGCACAACTAGAAATCTCACGTGCCTTCTGAACAGAAAGAGACCATCTGGGTGACCGTAGCATATGCGGTTTCGGAGGAGTTAACGCAAATGCGACATGAGTGAAACGGCAAAATGGCGACTTTGACCCAAAATGGCCGACTTCCTGTAGACCTGGCACCACGACGTTTTGAGGCTTTTTTGTCCGCCCCGACATGTAGAACAAGTGTACCGAATTTCGTAAAGATCGGTGACATGCAGTTCTGGGGACTTTACAAAAGGTGGCGCTCTCGCGCATTTTTGCCCGAGCGGTCACGAAAACGCAAAAATACGAAATTTTTCAGATTCGTCTGGGGGGGTAGCCAAAATTTGGTGACTTTTCAAGCATGTTCAGGCCCCCAAAAATGCAATTCATTTGAGAGAAGAATAATAATAATAATAATAATACGGAATAAACGCTAGAGTTTCAATAGGCCTTCGCACCGCCTTCGGTGCTCGGGCCTAATTATACTAACCTGGGCACGGGGGCTCTCATGATGGCCGCCATACTTTCTCCAAAAAAATTTTTTATTGTGTTAAAAATGCCCCTATTCCCCCATATTCTCCTAATATCCTCCAACCAATTTTTTACAACTCATTAACTTCTATATTATTGGATCTTTCAGATTATCAACTTTTGGTAAGGGGTGATTTTAACGCTGTTTGGGTTCATGACATTGATAGAACAGGAATTTCAGAAAGCAGTGACCAGCGACTTGCATCTACAGCATTACGGAGATGGTCCAGCGATCATGGTGTGATTGACGTGTGGCGTATGATGCATCCTTCTATTAAAGAATTCTCCTTTTTTTTCTGCCCGTCATAAGACTTTTTCTAGAATTGACTATATTTTCTCATCGAAAACTCTTCAATGATATTTCTAGAACTGAGATGATACTGATCTCATTGTCTGACCATAGGGCTGTTTTATGCACCTTTTCACTGAGAGCCAGAAAACCTAGGGCTGCCTGCTGGCGTTTTAATATATCTTTACTTCAGAACGATGCATTTAAACGAGAACTGGAGGCTGAACTGAATGAATTTATAGAAATAAACAGTCCATCAGTTGATGATCCCTGGCTGTTATGGGACTCGGTTAAAGGTTGCATCAGAAATAAAGCTATATCTTTTGCCTCAAGTCTTCATAAATCGAGAATTCATGGTATCAAATTATTGGAATCTGAAATTGCAGCACTCAAGCAAAATAAGTGTTTCTTCAGATGAAAATATTAGTAAACGAAAACTATTAGATGAACTTAATAGCCTGTTAAGAAAGGATGCAGAATTTATTATTCATCACACTCGGCAGAATTATTATATGAATAGTGCCCGACCTAGCAGCCTTCTTGCATATAAATTAAGGGAAAATGATAACTTTGCAAACAAATCAGCAATTAGGACACAGGAGGGGGACATAACATCTAATCCTGTAAAGATTAATAACACTTTTCAGCTGTTTTACCAAAACTTGTACAAATCAGAGGTGCCTCACAATAATAAAATCTGTTCTGAATTTCTTAAGCCTCTACATTTACCTAAATTGCCCCAGGAGGCTATCCAGCAGCTAGAGACACCTATCACTCTCGAAGAATTAAGGACAGCCATTAAATTAATGAATAGAGGTAGATCTCCGGCCCTGGATGGTTTGACACCCGAATTATATGATGCTTTCTGGCCCCAGCTTGGCCCTCTGATCTTGAATATGTTTAATTTTTCTATTAGAAGGGGTTCCTTTTCAGCTAGTTTAAATGTTGCAATCATCTCACTTTTGCTAAAAAAGGGTAAACCACCCAATGACTGTTCCTCATATAGGCCCTTAAGTCTTATGAATAGTGAAGTACCACTGTGGACCCCTGAGCAAGGTCCTTAACCCCCACCAACTGCTCCCCGGGCGCTTTAAGTAGCAGCCCACTGCTCTCTGATACTCACGGTACAGAGATGGGTAAAATGCAGAGCCCTAATTTCCCCTCGGGGATCTTACAAGTATACAAAAAAAAAAAAAAAAAAAAAGACTCAAACTGTACGCTAAGGTTTTGACTAACCGCTTAGAGCATTACATGACCCATCTAATCCACCATGACCAGACTGGGTTTATTAAATCTAGATTTGCATCCGATAATGTTCGCCGTCTACTCCATATCATTGATTCAACTTCAGGTTCAAAAAATCAAAATGCTATCTTATCACTAGATGCCGAGAAAGCCTTTGATCAACTGGAATGGGGTTATATGTGGTCTGTTCTGCAACATATGGGCTTCAGCAACAGCTTCATTTCTATGATCAAGGTATTGTATGCTAACCCCTCTGCGGCTGTGATGACAGGCAATACTTGTTCACTCAGATTTCCAGTTTCCAGATCTTCTCGCCAGGGCTGTCCTTTATCCCCACTTTTATTTTCTTTGTCTTTGGAACCCATTGCCCAAGCAATACGTCAATCAGAGTTCCTTGAACCAATTTCTATTCATAATACCTCACATTATATCTCTTTGTATGCAGATGACATTTTGATCTTTACAAAAAATCCCTCTAAAATGCTTCCTCATCTTTTTAAAACCTTTGAGGTCTTTAAGGATATCTCAGGTTACAAGATAAACTGGACAAAATCAGCTCTGATGTTATTTGGGCAATTCAGTGATCAGACACCTTCCTTCAACATCCCAGTTGTTAGTAAAATCAAATATTTAGGAGTGACTGTTCACCCTTCTCTTCATCTGCTGACTACTGAAAATTATAATAAAGTTCTGAATGATATTGATAGTAATTTAGAGAGATGGAGTAAGCTGCCTACCCCTTTTCAGTCCAGACTGTCAGTAATTAAAATTATTATATTGCCTCTCATTTAAAGATGGCCGCGCCCAGTGTTAGCAGTTTAGGAAGCTCCTGTAATGTTACATTTACTTACACTTCTTACTAATATTTGTTGTATTAAATCAGTCGTACAAGTAGTATTGGTCTATACAGATGTAGGGAGAAGCTGCTGTAGTGTAATTCACATTTTTCATGTGGTATACGTGAACTACAACGCCAGCTGTGCTAACAATGGCTAATAACAATAGCCTCAGCAAACATGTTGTTTTGCTAGGCTGCTAACTGGTTTTCCGACCAGTGAGCTGGAACGCAAGTTGGTCGGGTGTGGCGTCACCCCCCAGTTCCCACTTCCCAGCTCTGAGGAAAATGGAACGCAGCATATATTCACAGTGACATCGGACTGTGAGGAGGCTGCTGTAGCCTATAAACAATGTTACAGTATGTTTTGTAAATTAACCTCGGGAGCAGAGTCACTCGCATGCACTCTCACCATCCCTGAGAGGAAAAAAAAAAAAAAAGCATCTACATCGTGGCAAATTTCTGGTCCTTTTTCCTCCCTCCCTCCACCTGTTTTGGCCACACTGTGATGATGAGCAGCCGTCTGCAGCTTTACATCCAACTTCATGTCGGATCACCTCTGATTTCAGCTCATGTGCGAGACTGACCACAGCAGCTGCGTCACTCTCTCTCTCACTCACCTCTCTTCTGTTTGCGTGTAATGCCGGAGGAAAGCTGCCATATACACATTTTTCATATTTTGTCTTTTTGATGGTGCAATTAATTGTGTAGTTGTGTGTCTCTAACTTTACTAGACTGGTCTGGACACTGGTCTCAGAAGTTTTGTCATAAAAGACCATGACAGCCAGAAACGGTGTTATAAAAAGTACTTTATTTAATGTGATGGAACTTTATTTATCATTAAAAAAAATATATATTGACATTTAGAGGAGACCGGGGATGATGGTAACAGTTTTTGTTTGAGCAAGTGTTACTCGGGTGGTCCTTTGTGCCAGAGCTCTTACATTTGGACATGTGATCCCATATTTGTCTGCTATAAATTACATACACTTGAACTTCTACTGCACCATCACAGAGTAGTTAAATTAATGTCAAATACAAAGTGATGTGTTGCTGCAACCTACCCCAGCACCCGAGTGAGTTGTAACAGTACTTGAGGATGGATTTAACAATCAAATTATTATGATTAAAAAACACTAATAAATGTATGGAAGCATTTTAATGAAAAATAAAGAAGGAACCATGCACTTGTGAGACTGTAAAATATTAATGATAAACTAAATAAAGAGTATAAATTTAATACCAGAAAAATAAATACAATAAAATGAAAAATCTTTGTATGACATAAAATAAATTAAATAATGAACAATGAAGTATGAAGTTCTCAGGGCTGTGTTTATATTTTGTAGCTTGAAACAGGTTAATGTGAAAATGTCATTTGGACACTTTGGAGATCCATGAACCACCACCAAGACACTTTTGAGAGGTGCAGATGTGCCGAGTAGGCTACTTACCAAGTAGCCTAACAATCAACTGAACAGTTGAATTGTGTATTTTAGGTGCAGAAATACTAGAAATAGAAATACCAAAAATACTCATGATCATCAACTAAGCAAATGGCTGAAGGCATAATACATTTATCTAAGTAGGTTTGCCAGTTGTGGCAAATGTAGGTGTGACATTTGTTACAACCATCCCCATGCCAGGCAGCCATAAAAAAGCTAACCTTTTTTAGTATTTAGCTTCAAAGCTAGCACTGATGCAACACATCAAATTAAACTAGAGAAACTACTTTAGCTGATATAAGTGAAACAATTGTATCTATAACACAATGGACACAATGCAAAAAAATACTGGTGATGAAAATGTTTGGTTTCATACCTGAAAAATGTTTTTTTGGGGGGCTCCAGGTAGGGATGTAACGATTACTGGTAAAATGGTTAATCGTGATAAAATTATCAACAATTAGTAATACAATTTCAAAATCGAATTATTGTTAAAACCATGACTGATTACTGCACTTTCAACAACTCCCAGTGATTGGCTGGAAAAGCAGCAGCAGTCCCAGTTTGCATTGTTTAAGTTATGAAAACATGGTGGTAAGGCAACAAAGGTGCCCACATGGACAGTTCTCTTGAGATTTTTTTCCCCTTTAAAAAGGACAAAGTAGACATTTAAACCCATTTTGGATATTTTTAAAGATGCTGGTATTTCTATAATACTGTGATAAAAATGATAACTGTGATTATTTTGGTCACAATAACCGTCATATGAAATGTTCATATCGTTACATCTCTTGCTCCAGAACAGCTTTTCACTCAGAAACACTAGACTTTGCCAGTGAGGTAAATTTTCAAGTGGGCACAAACTGTGTTGATGACATCATGACAGCTCCTTTCTAACTAGTTAAACTAAGTGTTACAACCATCCCCGCTCTCCCTACCGTTATTTAAAATAAATCTGATGTTACTCATAAAGTACTCAGTACTTGAGTAGTTTTTTCAGTGATAGGGATGTGAAATCGTCCCTGTCTCCAGATCATTCGATCGTGGCCACTGTGAATCGCCGATAGACGATCCGATCGCCAGAGAGGCCGTGCAGTTACGGCGTCATCGTCATCATAATCATGGTAATACTACGAAAAAAAAAAAAAAAAAAAAAAAACCTCGGCCGGTGGTTTTGCGCTACATCTGCCTCCCCTCTTGGCAAATAATTCCCGCTGTCGGCTCCTTGTTTGCAGCGACAACGATGTTGACAGCTGTAAGCAGTCACTTATTTACTTGGTCTCTGAAAGATAGAAGTGTCTGCAGCTCAGAATTTAATTTTGGTTTGGTTATTTGTGAGGAGTATTTCATTTATGCTGATGTCTCGATTTAATAAAGTCATTTCTCAAATATATGCGGTATTTTTTTCATTTGTGACCAAAAAGAAAGATAATATAGCAAACTACAGTACTTGTGGCGCAGGGAGTGTTTGGTAAACAAGCAAGAAGAGTAACTTGTTTCCATGCGTTAGCAGACAGAGTTCCTCCTGTATACATGATCGTTGCAATCAGATGGAATATCCCGACCCAAACCACGACGCATGGAAAACGTCATGATGATGGTGGTTTATGAACCATCTGGAGCCACTGCAGTCAAGCCAGCCAAGTTTCAGAATTACAGACGAAATAAAGCCGGTTAGCTTGACCCCGGATCCGCGAGAGGTTGCTGGCGCTGCTAAGCTGGTACTGACCCACCAGTAGCAGGCTACTTGACACTACTGTGGGTCATAGAAGGAGAGAATGTGTGCGGGAAATGGAGCTGTGCGACATACACATCCACTCTTCCCGTTTCCACTAGAGCCCCCGAACATTTGGGGTGAGGGTGTGCAGTCAGGACAGGTGAGAACGGTCGTAATGCTGAAGTTCACAGACTCTGGCTGGTGCGCACAATTTTCCTCTGTCACGCCTTCACCAAACCTTTTTGGATATATGATCTGAAAAAGTTACTGCTGGCCACGAAGTAACTGCACACCAGTTCATCTGGGGATGCGTGTTGCCATGGTGATATATAAACTAATAAGCTGTACAGAGTACCGTCTGATACAAGTACTCCCTGTAGTTTACTCAAAGTACCAAGAATCCTTGCAGATAGAACATGCACAGAACACAATTTAATGTTCCTCTCAATTGAGATGAAGAGCAGAGGAGACAGAGAGCCTGGGGCGCACCTCCGAAAAAGTGAGAAGGAAAAAGAGACAACATGTGTAATTAAGAGTTTAATATTCACTCCTCAGCTGCGCATATCAAAGGGTTCTTTATGCAGACATGGTGCTCACAAGAAACATTTTGAGTAGCCTACACTGTACAGCACAGTTTAGAGATTTTTTCTTTAACATCTTATGGCAGTAAATTAATTAAAGATCTCCTTAAAGATGGCCATTTGAAAAAAGATCATGATCCTCCCCTTCGATCGCCGATAGACGATCCGGTCAAAAATCACTCCATCCCTATTCAGTGAGTACTTTTTTACTTTTACTTAAGTAATTATTTAGATGACTAATTTTTACTTGTACTTGAGTAATATTTTTCTAAAGTAACAGTACTTTTACTTGAGTACAATTTTTGGCTACTCAACCCACCTCTGGTTTAATTTCTTCTCATCATCAAACTTTTCATTAGGACCGTTTGTTCTGTGTTTACTTGCTGTTATCAGCCTGAATGGCTGTAAACATCTTCTGATTGTCTTTCTGAAGGCGGTCGGTACAGAGGATGTCCTTTCACTCGGCGAGACAGAGGAAACGGTCCTCATGGATGACCATCAGTCCACCATGGAGGAAACGGTCCTGCATGGACGACCATCAGTCCTTCCTTCTCTCTGTGTGTGAGAACGAGGCTGCAACACTGCAGAACTGACAACCTTCACATGGCAGAGCGGTAGCGCCAGAAGAAACTGACCAGAGTTCACCTGCAGAGATTCCAGCCCCCAGCCTTATAACAGCTTTGAATAAAAGAGATGAGAAACCTCAGTTTTGTATCAGATCTGCTGGGGCATAAATTTGTCATTGTCACAACGATTGCGTCACACATGGTCACTATCAAGGTCCTCCCTTGTGTGCGTACGTACACTGAAGGAGAAGAGTAGTTCTTATAACTAAACTCGGGAGGCGTAGTTATAGGAACTGCGTTCTAGAACCTCTCTGTCCAAATGCGCATATTAACGCATTGTTACTGCATCATATGCCATTTATGTGTTGAGGAAATGAACTCATCCACATTTTCTTGCCGTGAGGTTTCTCAGGTTGTCACTTTTATGGTTCTGCTGGCAGCGGATAGTTTTACATGGACACAGATGAGTGCAGACGTCCACAGAGCCGATGGGGAGGGTTTGTTGGTTGGATGCCAGTGTGTGGACAGTGTTAATCTCTCCATCTTCTCCTCTCTGTACGATTTTCAGATCTTTCATTCAGCAGGTACAGCAGACCCTTGAGAAAAGTCTAACCTCACCATGAACCCACATCTCACCTCAAATATGACAGCTTACACTTCCCTCTCATCTTCCTGCTCTGCTCTCACACTGAGGCAGGCGCACACACACACACACACGCTCGCACTCGTCTCAGTTTCCCTCTCATCTAAACACTCCTGCACAGGAAAGTTTGCAGCTTCTCTTTTCCTTCCTTACACTCACACACAGGGGAGATCGGCTTTGAAAGGAGACTGAGACGAAAAAAAAAAGGAGGTGGAAGAGGGAAGAAAGAGCTGCAGAAATGTAAGATGTGTCACGGTGACCTTTGATGGTGACAAGTGTGTGAGAGCTCCCATAAAACCACTGTCTTTACCTTTGTCTCTGCCTTTCCTCCTACCTCTTCCTCTTTGAAAGATTTGGATGAAAACCTGGTTATGTTTGTTTCATAATGTGAAGTGACTCATGTTTTAAAGTTAAGCCTATAAAACCGATTTCAAACATGCTACAGCTGGTTGTCTTCATGCAGCGTAGAAATTTCAATTTAATCTCCCTCTAGGATTAATCATTTTTCAGTTCATCCATTTCATCACCATGTTTTGACTTTTGCACAAAAATGTTGACGCGCAAAGTTGAGGGTTGAAAATACACAAAACTAAAGCTAAAACTATCATATTTTAAATGTTTTTGAAGTAATTCAAATGTACATTTGGCCCTGCCAAAAAAGTTTGAGAACCACTGCATTAACATCAGTTTTTTTCCAAGTCTCTCATTTTTCTGTGAACAAATGTAATATTTAGTAGACTTTGTGTTTATAATCCTGACTTAAGCTTTTCAATTATTTCTTCTAGGAGTCTAAGTTTATTTCATGAATTATTGTGCAATAATGTGCAATTTCACATACATGTGATATAAATGTCTTACTATATCATTATTTTTTATTATGTTATTTATGATTATCATGTCATACACCACAAGGTTTAATCCATTAAGCCCAAGTGGATTTGGTTTTAGTAATGCTACATAATTAAAATTAAACAGGGATGAGATCATTCAAACCAGTAAAGTGTGTACGACATGTGGGCCCGGACCAGTTTGTATGGACAAAATTAAGACACAGCAAAACAAAGGTTGAGAACCCCTGCTCTAAAGCAGTAATTCTTAACTATGGGGCCGCAGCCCAAGCTTGGGCCTTGTGCACCACCTAGAGGGTCGCGAAAAAAACAAAACAAGAAACTTTCCTCTTGCACTTTCAGGCTGTGAGGGCCGTAGGACCTTGAATTTTCACTGTTATTTATGACTGGATGAGTTGCAGTGTAGCTTCCCCCCTCCTGGTGACGGTAAAATGTCAGAGTTCAACAAACAAACTAGCCTGTAGCAAAGGTTGTGAAGAACTATCAAAACGAAATGACAAAGTGTGATCTAATGTGATCTATTACTGCACAATTTTTCTCTTTTTAATCAGTTTCCATCAGTTTTTTCTGTTGTCCCTCAATTTTTTGTAGGAAATTGTTGTAGATCTTGAGTGTAAAGCCTAATCCTGATTTTTTTTTCTTTTTTTTTTTTTTTTTGAAGGACTCTAAATTTATTCCATGAATTATACTGTACATGTGATATCAATGTGTTTGTGATGATCTCGTAATATATATTGTTATGGGTGCCTCCTGTCAGCCATGGTATTCATGTAACTGTTTTCACCTCTGTCTAATTTTCTGTCGGTCTCCTCCACAGTGGCTGGTGGTTGATGCTCCCTCAGGAGCTTACAAGTCAGGAGCTGGCCGTCTTCAGATGGAGGCCACTGCCAGCTGCATCTTCATTTTGGTTTGAGTTGGAAGTCTCCGGCAGTCCTGTTTTTGGATTAGTCTTTTTGGTTACCTTTGTTTTGGAAGCAGCCCGGATTCGACAGCCTGCTAAAGGGTTGGTCTGTTGTCTGTTCTCTCTTTGGTTTCTTTTGCCCGGGGCTTCCTTCTCTTTACTTCTTTGGTTAATAAATTGTTCTGACCCGTTGCTGTCTGGTGGTGGTCTCTCATTTATGTTGTGGTTTGTGGTTTGTATATATACACACACACACACACACACACACACACACACACGTTTGTTTTTATATCCCTGTGGGGTATATCCATTGACATAATGCATTCCCTAGCCCCTTACCCTAAACCTAACGCCCATAACTGATTGCCTAAACCTAACCCTTGCCCTAACCCTAACTAAAACCTAATTGTAACTTAATCTCTAAAACCTAATCTTGACCCTCAAAACGGGGTTCGTACCCATGGGGACCGGGAAAATGTCCCCATGAGGGCAAGACATCCCCACGGTGATGGTAAAAATCCAGAACATGGTCCCTACAATGTTGCAAACACGCCCACGCACACACACAAACACACACATACACACACACCAACACAATAGAAGACAAGGAAACATAGAACAGAATATAACAGAAACAACACACAAGAACTAAACCAAACTAAACCAGGACGCTGATTGTTTTTGGCTGATGGCCTGTATAGGGGATTATCACGCTCTCTGGAACTTTCCGGAATCTAGGCATTTCCTCTTCCGGGCCATTTCAACAATAGGTTAATCCAATGTCCCTGCTCTGTTACACTTTGTAAATCGGATAAGCGCCAACCATATTTAAGTTTTCATTGATTCCCAACTGAAGTGATGCTAAGGAAGAAGTAGATCGAATCGCCGCAGTGAGGGGTCGAACTTTATAATAAAACAACACGGCACGTTTGTTTTTTTAGCCGGCAGACTACACAG
This sequence comes from Atherinomorus stipes, assembly GCA_023101725.1. Classification (NCBI taxonomy): domain Eukaryota; kingdom Metazoa; phylum Chordata; class Actinopteri; order Atheriniformes; family Atherinidae; genus Atherinomorus; species Atherinomorus stipes. Next base: position 290,621 of record JALJCO010008192.1, on the reverse strand, counting down.
CTGGTGTTAGCAGGCTAGCATTAGCCAGCTTGATGACGTGCCTAACTTTGTGCGGCTGAAAACACACAAGCGTCTGAAAGCGTCTCCTTTCTTGGCAGTCCCCAGTTGTTCTGATGTTCCCCAGACCTGATTTTCAGATGCTTGTGTGTTTTAAGACGCACAAAGTTAGGCAGGTCAGCTAACGCTAGCCTGCTAACGCTAGCTGTGTAGTCTGCATCATTGAAGTGCCGGCTACAAACAAACATGCTACGTTGTTTTATTATAAAGTTCGGCCCTTCACTCCGGCAAATCGCTTTGATCCACCTCTTCCATAGTATCACTTCAGTTGGGAATCCATGAAAATTTAAGTAGGGTTGGCGTTTATTCAATTTACGAAGTGGAACAGAGCAGGGACATTGAACTGGACCGGAAGAGAACCGGCTAAGGTTTTCAAGTTCCGGAAACCGGAACACGGAAGCGTGATAATCCCCTATTGATTGTGCACAGCAAATGAAGACCAAATCAAATTTTATTCATGTAGGACTTTTTATACTGAGGGGCAACACATAGTGCTTTACACATTGACAGCTATAATTAAATATCATACTAAAATAATTTCAATGTGAAATAAAAAAAAATAAGCCTTCATACTCTTAAACCCACCCTAATAATTTATTATCTCACACATACACATAAAGCACAACGTTTGTTAGAAGTCAAAAACCTTTCATTTACCTCGAGCTGAGATGCAGATGGGACTGACTTTACATGACCTAATACACAGTGGTTACAGAAAGTATTCAAACCCCTTTAAACTTTTCACTGTTTCATTGGAGCCATTTGCTCAAATCAAAAAAATATTTTAATTTCTCATTAATGCACACTCAGCACTCCGTCTTGACAGAAAAAACAGAAATGTAGAAATTTTTGCAAATTTATTAAAAATGAAAAACTGAAATATCACATGGTCATAAGTATTCAGACTCTTTGCAGTGACACTCATATTTAACTCATATGCTCCCCATGTCTTCTGATCCTTCTTGAGATGATTCTACTCCTTCATTGGAGTCCAGCTGTGTTTAATTAAACTGATTGGACTTGATTAGGAAAGACACACACCTGTCTATATAAGAGCTTCCAGCTCACAGTGCATGTCAGAGCAAATGAGGATCATGAGGTGGAAGGAACTGTCCAAGGAGCTCAGAGACAGAATTGTGGTGAGGCACAGATCTGGACAAGGTTACAAAAGAGTTTCTGCAGCACTAAAGGTTCCTAAGAGCACGGTGGCCTCCATAGTCCTTACATGGAAGAAATTTGGGACGATCAGAACTCTTCCTAGACCCGACCGTCCAGCCAAACTGAGCAAAGAGGTAAAGAAGAAGCCAAAGATCACTGTGGCTGAGCTCCAGAGATGCAGTAAGGAGATGGAGAAAGTTCCACAAAATCAACTATCACTGCAGCCTCCACCAGTCAGGGCTTTATGGCAGAGTGGCTCAACGGAAGTCTCTCCTCAGTGCAGACATATGAAAGCCCGCATACAGTTTTCCAAAAAACACATGAATGACTTCCAGACTGTGAGAAATAAGATTCTCTGGTCTGATGAGACCAAGATTGAACTTTTTGGAGTTAACTCTAAGCGGTATGTGTGGAGAAAACCAGGCACTGCTCATCACCTGCCCAATACCATCCCAACAGTCAAAACATGGTGATGGCAGCATCATACTATGTTTTTTTTTTTTCAGCTGCAGGAACAGGACGACCGGTTGCAGTTGAAGGAAAGATGAATGCGGCCAAGTACAGAGAGATCCTGGAAGAAAACCTCTTCCAGAGAGCTCAGGACCTCAGACTGGGCCGAAGGTTCACCTTCCAACAAGACAATGACCCTCAGCACACAGCTAAAATAACAAAGGAGTGGATCAGAACAACTCTGGACCATTCTGGACTGGCCCAGCCAGAGCCCTGACTGAAACCCAACTGAGCATCTCTGGAGAGACCTGAAAATGGCTGTCCACCACCGTTCACCATCCAACCTGACAGAACTGGAGAGGATCTGTTAGGAAAAATGGCAGAAGTTCCCCAAATCAAGGTGTGAATCACTTGTTGCATCATGCCCAAGGACAGGGCATGATGCCTTTGAGGACAACCTGGGCTTAGCCCGGAGTTGAACTAGGTGTAAATTTGACAAAAAATTAGACGAGCTTTTCTCTAGTCTTTCACTACAAAAATGTGTTTTAGAAGGCAATAATAGACATAATGGAGTGGATAAATTGTCATTTTAATTTTAAAAACTTAACTAACCACAAAATCAACAATGAAATGTTGACCATTATGTTGCTAAAACACATTTGTTGCACTCACGCATAACAGTTCATAGAGCATTCACCTGTTGTCTTCTCTTTGACTCATCACTGACCCTCCTCATCATCACATGTTCTCTTCTCACCTGCTCTTCTTATCTCATTATTTGCTCTTCTTTTTCTTCCTAATTTGTTCTCTTCTCCTCATCACTTGTTCTCCTTTTCTCCTCCTAATTTGTTTTCTTCTCCTCATTTGCTCTCATTTTCTCCTCATTTATTCATTTATAGATTTCACAAATCAGAAACTGTGCTTTAATTAACCTACAGTCCCTAAAGAACATCCGAGTCCAGGTTTGAAAAGTCTACGTGTTGTAGTTTTTACACAGGACCTGTTGTTAAATGTTGTCAGTAGAAAATTATTTGAGTGGAATTGCCCTTTAAGCCAAAATCGAAACAGAAGCTGGAAAGGAGTTGCTGCTAACTTCAGCCTCGTTTTTAATGTTGGGGGAGTTCATGTTGACTTTTTCATATTGTTTTTAAGGAGAAAAAAGTCAACACTGTGATATCTTACCTTTTACTTTCCTGCTGAAAAGTTGAGGATGTAACTGCTGCTTTCTCTTATATTTTCTGTACATCTCTGCTCTCATCATCTGCTGATACTTTAATTTGACTGCTGCTCTCCTCTGCACATGCGCACACGGAGCTGACAAACTTACTTTAGCTTCGTCTGACATCAGATGGGGGGCTAATCGGATCTCAGACTTGACACACGCACACACCACACCAACGGAAGCTAGGCTGGACCTGCGCATTCATGGTGCGTTCAAGTGCTGGTAGAAAGCTGGGAAATTTGGATTTTCATCTGACTTTTTTTCAGGAAAAGGTGGTTAAACAGTAAATTCATACCCGGGGCTGGACTCAAAACATCCTGGGCTGAAGCCCCGGGAAAATCGGCTGGCGACGCCACTGCCCAAGGAGAGTCATTGCTGTACGAGCTCAAAAGGTGCTTCTACTCAGTACTGAGCAAAGGCTCTGAATACCATGAGAATAAATTTGCAAAAAATTCTACATTTCTGTTTTTTTCTGGCAAGTCGGGGTGCTGAGTGTACATTAACTCATTGACTGCCAGACCTTTTCCGAGCAGAGTACTCCATTTTGCCAGGATTTTCAAGCATTTTCACTGATTTTTGGAGAGTCACAGAATATTGTGTACTATGCCTAGCAAATACTGAATGTACCAAAGGAAAGCTTTTGACTCTCTTCTTTTATCAAAAAAAAAAAAAAAAAATTCTAGCTTTTTCCATTCTTTACTAATCTGCAGTAGAACATGGGTTTGTTGCAGTGAAAATGCCTGCTTTTGACCAAAAAGATGAGAAAACAAGCTTTAAATGCTGCAATGCGCTTCAAGTGGAAAAGTGTCTTTGTCAATATTTTTTTACACAAGTGACACTTCCATCACTTCCATGAAAATTACAGAAATAAAGACGATCAACACTTGGTTCTCTCTGACAAGCTCTGCCAGAGATTAAAACAGCTCCCCCGATTAAAACCCGCGGTTAACGTGTAAAAACGTGAGTGGCAGTTAACGTTCGGATTTGAATTAAGGTGTTTTTGATTTTGGCAAATGGCTGCAATTAAACAAAGAGTGAAAAGTTTAAAGGGGTTTTAATACTTTCATGGCTTGGTGATATTTCAGCATGTTCATTATTCAGTCCATGGTTTTTATAGTGCACTTATAATGCTTTCCTGAAATTGATCTGTTTTTTATGACTTACTGAGACTTTGAGGGAGCCACCAGAAAAAGAGACACCATCACCGAAATTCAACAAGAAGGCAGAGATGTTGGAAGACTTTGAAAAGCCGAATGGAATCAGAACTAACTGGGAGAAACACTAATTGGCGACAAGGTGCAACATCAGTTGCTCGACATCAACATGGATGACAGCGTGTGAGTCTGCTGGTAAGACTTTATTCTGAACATAGAGCGAGACATCACAGTGAAACAGAGCAGGAAAGACGCTCATTAATTGCTTACATGAGGACTATTTTTAGATCCTACACACACACACGCACACGCACACACACACACAACTCACGAGTAGAAACCCCTTTCCAACTCATAAAAAGATTTAATCCAGAATGAAAAGAGATGAACCTGGGTCTGTTCCTCCACTGGCTGACTGGCTGTGCTACTGTTTGTAGTGAGAAACTTAAGGACAGCACCTGTAATATGGATAAGGCCAATATTAATTCAGTTCCATCAGATTGGCTGTGCTTGTTTTATTTTTAGACTTCAAATAGGCGATTATTTATATGATTATTTATCATACAAATTATTTATTGAGCACCATTGTCAGAATATTTTATGCGTTTCAATTCTTATATTCTTATAAGACATCTGCACCTACAGTTGTCCTCCAATTAAAGAAGGAAAAAAAATCAACTATCAGTGAAATAAGATGAAATTGACAAAAGTCATAATAAATAAAAATTCTATGAAAATCATGACATTAGTTTTGAATTGTTGTTCAACAGAAAGATTAAAAACAAACACAAAAAATAAAACAAATAAACAGGCATGATGGGGCTCCGAAGCTAAAACTTTGTTAAACAACGGTTTGAGGCAATCACTGCAATCAGGTGTTTTCTCTAATGTTCAAAAATATGTCTGCACCTGTTGACAGGAATGTTGGTCCACTGTTCATGGGAAAGCTGCTCTCATGTGTCTGGGACAGTTTTGTTTGTGTGTTTGTTTTGAATTATAATTTTCAACCATAATTCAAAAGCATTATTTTTTCCTTACTAAATTAAAATTTAGCAAATATGTATTTATTATTAGTTTCTTCCTGTTATCTGAATTTCTATTGTGAATTTAGCGTTTTCTTTAATTAGAGGTATGAATAATTTTGAGGACGACTGTATATTTTCCTGTTGGTTATCCAAGCAAACAAAATTAAACTTTAGTCAATATTTATCTATTACTTTCTATGTTTTATTTTTTTCGAAGTGCAGTTGTAACTGCAACATTACAACTAAACTGATAGAAGCCAGTAAGATGCAAGGAGACCGGAGCTAAACCCCTGCCAGTCAAACATGGATGAGCTCCTCCCAGTCTCCCACCGGGAGAGGAGAGAGTTACCTGACTGCTGTTCCCACGGTTCATCTTCTTTCTTTCTTCTTTTCCCAAGTATACCTCAACTCCACTTCATCTGCCACTTCCCCTCTCCAGCCTGATGTCATAAAATGTGGAACACATGGGCGACAGGCTGTAACGTCGTCATGTTTGTTTTTTGTTTTTCCCCTTCCAAATCCCTTCACGGGGCCTATATTAGTCTTCCGGGCCCTACGCAACATTGTACCCAATACGTGTGCGTATTGGGTGAACCGGTACTGAGTAGGAAAGACATGCTCTGGGGTACAAATAGAGAAATTTAAGTTTGTGATAGTTGTACAAATGTCTGTAAAAGGTTTTTGAAGAAGAAAAATGTTCCTGTTGAAGGATTGAAGAGCCTTTACATCTTTAGAGGTGCGGGCATGAAAAAGTTCCCCTTTCCGTTGACTGCCAGCCACTTATCAGCGACTTGTCTGCTAATTCAATCGCACAGAGAAATGCCTGTGTGCCCAAGGGAAACGATTTCAGAGCATAAATGAACACCTGGAACAAAGACGTTTCCACACGCCAAGTTAGGACATCGTGCGTGATGACGTATTCATGGGACGACTCGTTCAGCCAGTGATAGTGCAGTAATAGTGCACTATTACTATTACTATTACTATTACTGCACTATTACTGCACCACTTCTGGCCGAAAAAGGAGGAACTTTTTCATGCCTGCATCTGTAGATTGGTTACATACCAACATTTTTCTTTCAAAGAGTCTCTCGGTCTCATCTACACATACAAATCTCTTGGTATCTTCAGGGGTTCTCTTTGCATGATGGGGCCCAATTTTTCAGTGCAAACTGTTTCAGGGCCTTTCACATTTTAACACTGTATTTGTGTAATTGATCTCATTTTTGTTTTATTTATTTAACAACTAAACCAAATCCACCTGCCTTTAACACAGTGGTTCTCAAACTTTTTTGGCAGGGCCCCCCTTTCATTGGAAATTGTAATGTCAAGCCCCCCCCCCCATCCCACCACTGCTACCACATGCACCCAAACATTTACCATGAGATACATGAAAAAATGCACGGCATTTGAGGGAGCGGGCAATGCTTTTTGAGTCATCATTTGTTAATTAGTACTTTATAGGGTATGCCCATTTTTTGTTAGAAGGACAAAATCTATAGGCCTTGCTGCCCCCCCCCCCCCTGACAGAGCCCTGGGACCCCCTGGGGGCCCCCCAGTTTGAGAACCACTGCTTTAACAGACTGAACCCACTAAAATGTGGTATGATAAGCATGAATGAGATAATATATATAAAATATACAGGTACTACCCAAAAAATTAGAATATCCTGAAAAAGTTCTTGTAGGCTATTTCTGTAATTCAACTTAAAAGGTGCAATTTACATATTGTATAGATAAATACTATGCAAATCAATATATTTCAAGCTTTTATTTGTATGGATGTTGCTGATTAGGACTTGCAGCTTAAGAAAACCTCAAAGTCAAAGACTCAAAAAATTTGAATATTGCATTAAAGACTCAAAAAAAATCCCCATAAGAAAGGGGACCCCCCCCCCCCTCCCCCCCCTGAAGATTCCGAGTTTCGGGGGCGCGCCAGTCCTGGGCGGGGTCGGATTCTCCCCCCCACCCCCCTAAGACAGCTCTGCTTTTTTTTTTTTTTTAAAAAAAAAAAATGGTTTTTCCATTCCTGATTTCCCCTCCGGGTGATAAATTTTTTTCTTTTCTTTTTCATTTCATTTCATTTCATTTCATTTCATTCATTAAATCAATTATAAAAGGATCTTAAAAGCAAAAAAGTTGTGCCTCCTAAAGTAAAATCTTGCATCTGTACTTAGTACTTGGTGGGGGGCCCCTTTAATGACTGCCTTAACATGGTGTGGCATGGATGCTACCAGCTTGTGGCATTCCTCAGGTGTTATGGAAGACCAGCATGCTTCAATCACAGCCCTGAGCTCTTCTCTATCGTTTGGTTTCTTCCTGTTCAGCTTTTTCTTGACAATGCCCCACAGATTTTTGATGGGGTTCAGGTCAGGTGAGTTTGCAGACCATTCAAGCATGATCCCATGGTTGTTGAACCAGGATTTTGTAGTTTTGGCAATGTGGGCAGGTGCCGAGTTGCTCCAAAATGTCCTGGTAGACGGCTGCATTCATGCTGGACTTGATGAAGCACAGAGGACCAACACCAGCAGCTGACATGGATCCCCAGGTCATCCCAGACTGGGGGAACTTAACACTGACCATCTTCTCCAGGCTGCTGTCAGCCCTCCAGTTTGTACACCGTTTTCTTCCACACTTCTTCCTTCCACTTAACTGTCCATTAATGTGCTTTGAGACAGCACTCTGAGAACAACCAGCTTCTTTTTGTGTCTTTCCACCTTGTGCAGGGAGTTGATGATGGTTTTCTGCACAACGGTCAGATCAGCATCTTCCCAATGATTGTGAATTCTTCTAAACCAAGACAGAGACTTTTTTTTAAAAGGCTCAGGGCACTTATGGAGGTGTTTTGGATTACATACCTGTTTAGAATGTGACACTCTGAGCTACAATACTGGAGCTTTTCACAGTATTCTAATTTTTTGAGTTTTTGAATTTGAGGTTTTCTTAAGCTGCAACTTCTAATCAGCAACATGCAAACAAATAAAAGCTTGAAATATATTGGTTTGCATATTATTTGTCTATACAATATGTAAATTGCAACATTTAAGTTAAATTACAGAAATACATGAACTTTTTCCGGATATTCTAATTTTTGTGTAGTAACTGTGTGTGTGTGCGTGCGTGCGTGCGTGTGTCTGTGTGGAAGTGTGTGTGTGTGTGCATGTGTGTGTGTTCCTGTACATTGTGTTATGCCAATGCTTGTCCTCACAATTGAAGTACAAACGTGTGTGTTGGGGGTATGTTTAATAATACCATCACTATGAATTGCATTCCCACAATCTGCAAGTTTTCCCACATTTTTCCTCTCTTAAAAGGGGGGGACCCTACCTGTTTGAACAATTACCGACCGATTTCTAAGTTGTGTACTTTGTCCATGGTCCTCAAAAGGTTGACAAATGATCAGTTGAAGGATTATCTCCAAACAAACAATACTCTCTCCCTATAAAAATCTTTTTTCAAAAAACAACATACTGAAGTATCATCGCAGCCTGCCTAAAAGTAAAAAATGATCTAATTGTCACTGGCTACAGCCCTTTTTGTTGCCCTTTCTAAGGCCTTTGACACTGGATCATTCCATCCTGAAAAATCGGGTGTGGGAAATCATTCTGCATGCAGTGTACATAGATTGTAGGTAGTTCTTCTACAATGTTAAATGTCTATTCTGGCGTGCCTCAGACTCTGTTTTAGCATATATATATATATGCTAAAAGCTCCTTCAACCAGGCCACAGCAGCAGCCTCAGGCAGAATCTCCTCCAACCAGGCCACAGCAGCAGCCTCAGGCAGAGGCTCCTTCATCCAGGCCACAGCAGCAGCCTAAGGCAGAGGCTCCTTCCCCCCCCCCCCCCCCCCCCCCCCCCCCCCCCCCCCCATCCAGGCCCCAGCAGCAGCCTCAGGCAGAATCTCCTCCAAAGCCCCCCACCCTAAAAAAACCCTCAACCAGGCCCCAGCAGCAGCAGCCTCAGGCAGAAGCTCCTTCATCCAGGCCCCAGCAGCAGCAGCCTCAGGCAGAATCTCCTCCAACCAGGCCCCAGCAGCAGCAGCCTCAGGCAGAGGCTCCTTCATCCAGGCCACAGCAGCAGCCTCAGGCAGAAGCTCCTGCAACCAGGCCACAGCAGCAGCCTCAGGCAGAATCTCCTCCAACCAGGCCACAGCAGCAGCAGACAAGCTCCTTCATCCAGGCCACAGCAGCAGCCTCAGGCAGAGGCTCCTTCATCCAGGCCACAGCAGCAGCCTCAGGCAGAAGCTCCTGCAACCAGGCCACAGCAGCAGCCTCAGGCAGAATCTCCTCCAACCAGGCCACAGCAGCAGCCTCAGGCAGAATCTCCTCCAACCAGGCCACAGCAGCAGCCTCAGGCAGAAGCTCCTTCATCCAGGCCACAGAAGCAGCCTCAGGCAGAAGCTCCTTCATCCAGGCCACAGAAGCAGCCTCAGGCAGAAGCTCCTTCATCCAGGCCACAGAAGCAGCCTCAGGCAGAAGCTCCTGCAACCAGGCCACAGCAGCAGCCTCAGGCAGAGGCTCCTTCATCCAGGCCACAGAAGCAGCCTCAGGCAGAAGCTCCTTCATCCAGGCCACAGAAGCAGCCTCAGGCAGAAGCTCCTTCATCCAGGCCACAGAAGCAGCCTCAGGCAGAAGCTCCTTCATCCAGGCCACAGAAGCAGCCTCAGGCAGAAGCTCCTGCAACCAGGCCACAGCAGCAGCAGCCCCAGGCAGAGGTTAACGCTACCAGCAGCAACTGATTACTAGCACATTCAGCTATTCTGGCTCTAAAGGTAACCCTCTTTTCAAAATCCTTGCCAGTCGGCTCTGGAGTCCAGTGATTTTTGATCTGTACACCTGGCTCTGTAGTGTATTTATCTTGTTGTATATCTACTATGGAAGTATTTAGAATAGGGGATTATCACGCTTCCGTGTTCCGAACTTCCGGTTTGAAACACTTAGAGGGCCCACTTCCGGCCCAGTTCAATGTCCCTGCTTTACTTCGTAGATAAAGTGAATAAACGCCAACCCTACTGAAATTTTCACGGATTCCAGACTGAAGTGATACTAAGGAAGAAGTGGATCAAAACGATCGATGCGCCGCGGTGAAGGACCGAACTATATAATAAAACACACGTTTGTTTGTCGCCGGTGGGGCACAACACCGGCACTTCACAGCATGCTAGCATTAGCCAGCTAGCGTTTACTGACGTGCTTAACATTGTGCGTCTTAAAACACACAAACATCTGAAAATCGGGTCTGTACCTCCCCGTTTCCAGTGGAACAACTGGGGACTGCCAAGAAAGGAGACGCTTTCAGATGATTGTGTGTTTTCAGCCGCACAAAGTTAGGCACGTCATCAAGCTGAATCAAGTTTTTTTTTTTTTTTTTTTTTTTTTTTTTTTTTTTTTTTTTTTTTTTTTTTTTTTTTTTTTTTTTTTTTTTTTTTTTTTTTTTTTTTTTTTTTTTTTTTTTTTTTTTTTTTTTTTTTTTTTTTTTTTTTTTTTAATTATACCATAGTCACGGATAGGGGATGTATGGCTGACTCCTTTAATAATCACTTTACTAAATCTGGCACTACCTCTCTCACTAATTCAAGCTACCTACACAATGGCTTAAGCAACTTGTGCGCTCTGCACTCAGGCCCTCTAAAACACTTCTCTACATCTGGCTTATACACCTCCTCTCAGAAATTTTTCTTTACACCTATTACTGTTGAGGAAGTTAAGAAACAGTTATTGTCTCTGGACCCTAAAAGCCGCCTGGAATTGATGGGATTGCCCCATTCTTTTTTTAAATCAGCAGCATCTGTTATTGCTGCTCCTTTGGCGACAATTTATAATCTCTCTCTTCTCATATCGGAAATTCCAGCTGAGTGGAAGGCTGCCATTGTTCATCCTCTTTTTAAGGGTGGAGACCAGGCTGACCTAAACTGCTACAGGCCTATATCTATTTTGCCGTGCGCATCCAAAGTTCTTGAAAAGCTTGTAAACCAACAGCTAATGAAACGAAATGAAATGAATGAAATGAAATGAAAAATACTTTATTCATCCCCGAAGGGAAATTCAGTATTGTAAAAGCTCACTTTTTTTTTTTTTTTTTTTTTTTTATATAAACAAAAAAGTCAGTCAGTCTTGTTCTTTAGGGTGATGGTTGCTGGCAGGAATGAATTTCTGTATCTCTCCGTCCTACAGCGAACTTGACGCAGCCTCCCACTGAACACACTCTGTTGATTCTTCACCGTGTTGTGGAGAGGATGGGAAGTGTCCTCCATCATCTTCATCAGCTTGTGCAGCATTCTTTTTTGAACGATCAGCTCCAGCGGCTCCAGAGTTATTCCCAGCACAGAACCAGCTTTCTTGATCAGCTTGTTTAGTTTCTTCAAGTCTCTGATTCTGATGCTGCTGCCCCAGCAGATGCTGCAAAGCTAATTGCACTTTCCACAACAGACTTGTAGACGATCTGCAACATCTTGGTGCAGACGTTGAATGATCTCAGCTTCCTTAAGAAGTAGAGTCTGCTCTGACCTTTCTTGTAGATGTAGTCACTGTTGCATTTCCAATCGAGTCTGTTGTCCAGCTGAACTCCAAGGTATTTGTAGTTCTCTACCACCTCCACCTCCTCTTCCAGGATGTAGACAGGACTATGCTGCTTATTCTTGCTCCTCCTGAAGTCAACAATCATCTCTTTAGTCTTGCTGGTATTTAAGATGAGCTGATTGTTACTGCACCATTTCACAAACTGATTGACAAGTTCCCTGTACTCAGCTTCTTGTCCATCACTAATACACCCCACAACTGCAGAGTCATCAGAGTATTTCTGCAGATGACAGGACTCAGAGTTGTACTGGAAGTCTGAGGTGTACAGTGTAAAGAGGAATGGTGAGAGTACAGTCCCTTGTGGTGCTCCAGTGCTGCTGACCACCATCTCAGACACACAACCTTTCAGTCTCACAAACTGTGGTCTGTTTGTTAGGTCGTCATAAATGCAGGTGGTTGTGGAGGATCCACCTGGAAGGTATGGAGCTTCTCACATAGCAAAGCAGGCTGAATAGTATTAAATGCACTTGAAAAATCAAAGAACATGACCCTCAAAGTGCTGCCTGACTGGTCCAGATGAGAGTGGGCTCTCTGAAGCAGGAAGATGATGTCGTCTTCAACCCCAAGCCCATTACGATATGCGAACTGTAATGGGTCCTGAAAGGTATTCACTTGCTTGTTGAGGTGAGCCAGTAAGAGTCTCTCCAGGACTTTCATGATGTGAGATGTCAGGGCAACTGGTCTGTAGTCATTTGGTTCAGCTGGTTGTGGTTTTTTAGGGACTGGAACAAGACAGGATGTTTTCCACAGCACAGGAACTCTGTTCTGTCTCAGGCTGGTGTTAAAAAGGTGCTGGAGAACCGGACATAGTTGTTCTGAGCAGGTCTTGAGAACTCTGGGACTGACACCATCTGGACCTGCAGCCTTGTTCCGGTTCAGTTTTTCTAGTTGTTTCTTGACCTGGTCACAGGAGACAGTCAGGCTGGAGGTGGAGACAGAGGAGGTCTCAGGATGTCCTGATGTGGAGAAAAGAGGTCTCAGGATGTCCTGATGTGGAGGGAGATGAGGCTGTGTTCAGGTCCATGACTGAGGTGCAGGGTGACAGAGTGGAGGTGGGACAGGAAAGCTGTGGGCTCATGGAGGGTGTGTGGAATGTTGGGTTGTCGGCAGGGGGGAACTGAACCTATTGAAGAACATGTTCAGTTTGTTAGCTCTGTCCAGACCTCCATCAGTCTGGTCCCCCTTCAACTTGAAGCCAGTGATCTTCTTCATTCCCGACCACACATCCCTCACATTGTTCTGCTGGAGCTGGCTCTCCAACTTCTTCCTGTAGTCCTCCTTGCACTTCTTAGTCTGTGTTTTCAGTTGTTTTTGTGTGGTCTTCAGTAACTCCCTGTCTCCATCCCTGAAAGCTTTCTTTTTGATGTTCAGCAGCTTTTTCAGGTCACTGGTGATCCAGGGTTTGTTATTGGGGAAGCACCTCACTGTTCTTGTTGGAACGATGTTGTCCACACAGAAGTTTCTGTAATCTGTCACACACTCAGTCATGGTGTTGATGTCATCTCCATGAGGTTCACAGAGGACATTCCAGTCTGTGGCCTCAAAGCACCCTCTCAGAGCATCTTCAGCCTCAGTAGACCAGGTTTTAATCGTCCTCCTAATGACTGGTTGCTGCTGAACGATGGGCTTGTAGGTGGAGGTGAGAAGAACCAGATTATGATCTGATCTTCCTAAAGGAGGCAGGACAGAGGAGCTGTATGCATTTGTCACATGCAGTGTTCTGTTACCAGCAAAAAATTGTCCGACTGCTAAAAGAATGACACCATCTGCTCAGAGCAAAGGAATAAAAGTTTATTTTTCTTGCAGTCCACCAGCAAGTCTTTTCCTCTAAAAAGGTGAACGCCAACTTAGAGGAGGAAGGTTCCCATATATTCCATTTGGGGGAAGAGATCCTTAGGAGGAGAGAGGTAAGTTCCCAGCCGTCACGTTGCTGTCCGCCTGGTAAGCACACTGCCGAGGCTGCGTCGATGCTGCAAAGATACAAGAATCTGCTCAGACACACTGTAGGCCGGGCAAGCAGCCCAATCACACCAATAGTTCTGGGAGGTTAGCGTCCCTTAGAACTCATCTGTTCAAGCGGTGCTCCATTCTCTGGGATGATCCTCTCCAGCTGCCTCCCGTGCCACCGTGGTCCGCTGCTACGCTGTCAGCTGTTCTCCCACGAGTCCCACCTCCTCTGCAGCTCCGATCCCTTGTCCTGCTCACCAAGGCTCTCCTTTTCTTTGTGACCCGTGTTGCTTCTTTCACAGCCCGCTGTCTCTGGGTGTCCTCTCACCTGTCCCTTTCCACCCCAATTAAATCCCCAGCCAGTGTTGCAGTGGGGAGGGCGGGTCCACCTGCCAGCTGCAACTGATCATCAATCAGTCTTGTCCCTCTTCATGCTAAAAACAGTTCAAGTCCACAGCAAGCAAATAAAAACACACAATAAAACCATAAACAAGTAGGACAAGACTGGTTCTCAGTTTTTACACCTTGACACATTCTTAGTATTTGCATAAAATAAGTCCAACATCTTATTTTCTCTGATGGAGCAGCTGACAAACTGCTGGAAAGTTGGTAATGTAGCAGAGAGGGAGACGTTGCTGAAGTCTCCAGAGATCGCCATGAATGAGTTTGGATGCTGTGTTTGTAGTTTAGCCACGACGGAGTTGATGACATCACAGGCTGTCTCTGGTGCGGTACCTGGTATTATATGAACTGCTACCAGAATAACACATGCAAACTCTCTGGGTAAATAATATGGACGAAAACTCACAGCTAACAGTTCAATGTCTCTTGTGCAGATCTTCTCCTTGACAGTGATGTGTCCTGGATGGCACCAACGCTGACTGACCAGCACTGCAATTCCGCCTCCCTTCCACTTCCCACTGAGCTGTTTATTTCGGTCTGCACGGACCGTCTTGAAGCCGTGTACAGAAGCATTACAGTCCGGGATGTGTTCATGCAGCCATGTCTCGGTGAAACACATGATACTGCATTCTCTGTACTCTTTCTGAGACCTTGTTAGCACTTCAAGCTGGTCCATCTTGTTAGCTCGCGATCTTACATTACCCATCACAACAGTTGGAAGAAACGGTTTAAATCTCCACCGTTTTTCTCTCTGCCTTACCCCTGCCCTGCATCCTCTTGTCTTTCTCCTTAACTCCACTGGGATTTGACGTGTTATTTCGCTGAAAATCTTGATTTGGGAGAGTATTAACAGTTGATCCCGGTGGTAAACAATTTTTCCGTTGCTATGGATACACATCATAACAAGTAGTGAAAAAAGCCAAATATATGAGGAAAAATTTCCTGAATTGTGCACCCTTCAAACCAGCATAAAAAATCCTCCAAGAAAAACCTAATCTGACAAGTAATGTCGATAAAAAAGACAACTATATTTGAAAAAAACACAAAAGTTAAGGGAGAGCTATTACAAATTGCAGCTACCTAGCAGCGCATTCAGAATTTTAATCTGGAATTAATTAATTAGTTAATTAATAATTAATTTTAAGAATTCTAATGCAGTACTTACAAGAACGAAACATTTTATCCAACTTTCAATACGGCTTCCGCTCGGGTTATGGATGTGTCACTGCTGTATTAAAAGTCATGAATGATATTACTTCTGCTTTAGATTCTAAACAGCACTGTGCAGCAATATTCATTGATCTAGCAAAAGCCTTTGATTCAGTGGATCATTCGGTTTTATTGCAAAGATTAGGCTGTATTGGACTATCTGATCAGTCACTATCCTGGTTCTCCAATTACCTCTCCAATAGGATGCAGCAAGTAAAGCTTGGTCTCCATCTTTCTCAGTGTCTGCATATGCCATCAGGTGTGCCTCAGGGCTCAACTCTTGGTCCAACACTTTTTTCTATATTTATCAATGACATCCCTCAAGCTATTAGCAAAGCCTCTATTCACTTATTTGCTGATGATACAATCCTATACGCTTATGGCCCTTCTGCTGATGATGTTCTTAAATCTCTTAAACAAAGTTTTTATGAGATTCAATGTGCATTTATCAAGCTTAATCTGTCCCTAAATGCTAATAAAACTAAAATGATGTGGTTTGGCCTAAAAGGCAGGGCTACCCCATCCACGACTCACATTACTACAATAGCTGGGACCATCATTGAACAGGTTACAGTTTACAGATATTTAGGAATCTATCTTGATAGTGCATTTTCTTTCTCACATCATATAAACATGTTACAATCAAAGGTCAAAGCGAGAGTTGGTTTTCTTTATAGAAATCGCTCCTCACTCACGTCTGCAGCCAAGCGCTTGATTGTTGAAAGGACCATCCTTCCCTTATTTGACTACGGCAACACTATCTACAGACATGCCTGCAAAGGAACTCTTCAAAAACTGGACTCAATTTACCACTCCGCGATTTGACTTGTCACCAATACTCCTTACAGAACTCATCATTGTCTGCTCTACAGTCAGGTTAAATGGCCATCATTACAAACTCGCCGTTATTCTCACTGGCTCACTCTCATCTACAAAACTCTCCTCGGCCTTTCACCTCCATATTTATGTCAGCTCCTGCACAGTGTCTCTCCAGCCAAATACAACACACAGTCCTCCCATAGAATCCTGCTACAAATCCCAAAAACCAACTCTCGCTTTGGACAAATGTCATTTTCTTTTCCAGCTTCAAATGATTGGAACACATTACAAAAATCTCTGAAACTTGATGCTTTTACTTCTGTCTCTGTTTTTAAACGCAATTTAAAGGTGACTTTTAATTAAAACTGTAAATGTTTTGTTACACTTTAAGACATCATAAGTCTTAAACGTGAAATTGTCTTAATTTTATTGTTTAATGTTTACTGATTTTATTTATTTTTTATTTGTGTTCCCCTCCCCCACTTGCCCTACAGGCGCCTATGGCACTTGCCAGGCCGGCATTGTAAATAAGAATCTTGTTCTTAATGTCATTGCCTGGTTAAATAAAGGTTAAATAAATAAGTGTGTTTTATATATATACGTGTGTATATATATATATATATGTGTGTGTTTTATTTTTTTTTTTTTGAAGATTGAGTGATTTAAATATTTTGTTATTTTGGTGGTTTTTTATTTGTTGTGGTTGTTTGTTTTTTTTTTCTTTTTTTTTTTTTTTTTTTTTTTTTTGGTTTTGTGGTAAGGATAATAGGGTGGGGTTTGCATTAGATTGATAAATATCCATATAATCCTCTTTTTGTTAATTTAAGTTGTTAGTTTATTTTTTTTTCCTTGGATTCCCACCAACCCACCCACCCCTTTTATTTTTTGGGTCTGTTATCATTCTTTCATTTTTTGTATAAATAATTATGATAAAAAATTTAATATATTCATAAATCTCTATCATAATTCGTTCTTCAATTATAAAGCCCTCCAAATTTAATTTTTTCTTTTTTTTTTTGTTTTTTTTTTTTTCCGGTATATATATATAATATATATGAGACACAAGTGTCAATAAAAAAACAGACAAACAAAGAGAATAATCCAAATAACAATATGCAAAACCGCAATACACACACATATACACAACCATTCAAAAATTTTAGAACACCCTATTTTAAAGGTAAAAAAATAAATATAATGATGTGCTACCAGAGGTTAAAAAAAAAGTATAAGGTCTTCCTGCACTGAAAAAGTGTATGGTCTCCCTGCACTGAAACATAATGAATATTTCAGAGTTATAAAAAAGGCCTTTTGTAGGCAGCAAAATGAGTCAACAAATTATATATTATATATTTTTACTCATATATACACTACTCACAAAAAGTTAGGGATATTCAACTTTCGGTTTTTGGAGAACAGCATGATGTGCAATCGATATTTAACCACTGAACAGTGTACATGTGCATTGAAAAGTTTAGAGAAAGTCTAATTCAGTTCACCTGGAAAGGTCGTAGTGGATTTTAGGTTCATTCTGACATCATACAAAAGCCCAAATATCCCTAACTTTTTGTGAGTAGTGTATATATGTTTAAATATATGACATGACAACAGATCTGTGTTTGTAACGCCTCCTGGTATCTTGCATTTGGAAAACATATTTACGGGGTATTTTGTTTGTTTGCTTTTTTAACTTATATTTGTTGCTGGTTTTTTTCATGAAATCATTTGCTGCCACAAATGAAAACTTTGTGAGCCGTGTAATGACTAACACAGCTATGACCTTCTTTGTTTGTATTATGAGCAGTAGGTTACTTCATTACCATACTGCTGCATATGAACTAGTTTCTGTTGATTTTAGTCCCAAATCCAACTTTCTGGCGCCAGAAATATTCACTGCCAAGAGTCAAAGGAAAACCAGACTGTTGCTGCTTTATTCTTTGTTCTCTGTCAGAAAGAGAACTTGCTTCATTCAAGGCAGTGACATCTGTGACTGCACTTGTAAGTAACACACAACAATAGGGGGAAAAGCCTATTGCACCATTACATGCCAGATTTAATGTGCAAGACTTCAATTTTACTCAGTATTTATAAAATCCCAACAGCCCATTAAGCTTGACATAGCTGAGGTAAATGTCACAGCTTTATGGACTCTGTGATTAAGTCGGGGATTAAAGGGACTCCATATTCTCTCTAATTCCAAGGCAGACTGAGGAAAATACTGGGACAGTTGTATTGGTGCAGATAAATGAACATACCTGAATTTCAGATTCTATATTTTAATTCTGGTTATTTTTAAGCTTTTTAAAAAAAAAAAAAAAAAAAAAAGTTTTTCTTGCATTGTGTCACTTTTTCAGACTGTAGAAGCTAGGCAGAACATGTGGACTCAATGCAGTCTATCCTTCATCTGGGTGGGGTTTTTCCTGCGAGCTGAAGCAGAACTCTGTATTATTATCCTGTTGGAAATTTTGTACATGCTTCCTTTGAGCCGACTCACTCTCTCTCAGCTCTCAATGTTCCCACTGACATACTCCTTTACATCTCCATCTCCACCTGCACCTCCAAACACACCTGCTCTTTCTCCCCCCACCTCCCAGTGTTAGACCCTCCGACATTGCACAAAGCGAAGCCATAATGCCTCTGTTGTTGCTGGCCTGCTGGCTGCAGAGCCTGGGAATAGATTAGATGCCTCCATTCCCACTCTGTGACACCCATCCAGGCATACCTGCCTGCAAGACTATCTCCAAAGAATGTTCCTGCTTGTCTGAGAGGCTGTTGTTGTCTGCAGCCCCCACATCGCTGCAGGCCCACACCACACCTCAGGGAGTATTAGTTTGTCAAACCCAAAAGCTGAAATACATTTTTCTTTGTTGATAAGGTTACCTCTCTACTTCCTTTTTACCCCTTTTCTTTCAAAATAGCAAAGAAATGGTTGAGAGTGGGCTGACTGGGAAGGAGAGGGTGGAGGAGGGGAGCAAATATGATGGCCACTTCAATCTTGTGAGATGAAGAAGTCGAGGGAGGGGAAGCAACAAAAGGTGAAGTTAGGTGGGTGAAGCAGTTGGGTAGTGAGAGGGAGGAGGAAGAGCAGAGAAGAAGATGGAGAGGGCAGTTTTTGTCTCCTCATCAGGGTGCTGTCAGCTTTATAAATAACAGTAATCAATGGCTCAGCTGGCTCCATCTTCTGCACTAATTGCTTAAAGTGCTTAAAAACCAGATCATGCATTTTGTTTTCCAGAACAGTGTGGATGTTGAGCCGCCACTCTGCTTTTTCCCACTTGTGTTTCTCATTTGGAGCCATGTTTTTGTTTTTATTCAAATACAACAGTCATGTGATTAAACTGAGATGGAGGAGCTGGGCGCAGACAGACAAATAACCGCTGACATACGGATGCTACAAGTCAGCCTCATATTTGAAAATCATATTTTCTCATACACATTTATCAATAAATGAAATGAGGTAAAACTGTAGCCTACTGTATTTACAAGAATTTCAGGCTATCTGATGCGTGCATAAATAGGAGTCTGACAATATTTTTTTTAAAAGTCAATAAAATAGATTAAAGCTAGGGTTGGCAATGTTGGAAAAACGGTTCAAGCAAGCAACAGTTAAAAAGAAAACACCACCTGAAACCATGGCTTCAGAGCGCAGGGACGTGCGCCAAAGTTTTACGAGCAGGTTAACGATAACATCTGAGTGGATAGTTTGTTAGCTTGATAGTAAACTGCTGACAAACCATGTTTTTAAAAGCTTTAATCCACTCACCTCCAACTCCTTCTGTGGTTTAAAAAGTCCTCACTGCAAACGTCAACGCCTCCGAGACTTCATCCTTATCTGTTATCTGTTGTTTTGTCTAGTTTTTTTTGCGCAGCAGCAGTTAGCAGTCCGTGAGCTATATTTGTTTACAGTGAGCAGCGCACAGCAAGGTACCACCAGCACTGCAACCAGTCAGCCACAGCCGAACACTACCCCCAACACAGAGGGCCCCCACAGAGAAAACACTGGGAGGACCCCTAGAATAACAAAAGCAACATGACCCACCGAACAAAACACATAAACAACATCCAAGAGGCAAAAACAACCAGAAAACAAGGTGTGCAGTAAAATAGCATCATCAGTGGTTAATAGCAGCCTCTGAACACATGATTCTGGTTTTACTTGGACTCTGAAACACAACATCCGGTCAGGGGAAAGTTTAGGGGAAAGCAACACTTTCCCTTTTTTCAAGAGCCTGTTTAAACTATATATGAATTAAAATGTATTGGGTTAATCTTTTTGGGTTATGAATGTGCTCGCCAAATGTCACAACAACGCACTGATTATTTTTGACATTTTGATGTTGACCCAAGGTTGGAGACCGGGAAGGGTGATGGGTGGTGAGGGGGAGGAAAAGGGGAGACAATCACCGTGACAAGTCACTAATTGTATTTCCTAATATGAGTTCAAAGCTGACATTTAGATGACGGAACCAAAGGCAAAGCCAAGAGGCCAACACAAATGACAGGACAGGGTTCACTCCCCTTGAATTTTCATGCCTGATTTAGTCAATCCAGCAGTTAGAATTAAAGATATAAATCAAAGTTTTGATAGCAATGATCACCAGGACAAACCTGCATGCGTTTCACTGGCTCCCATCAAGAACTGGTTATAAGACTTTACTGGTGTCTTATTTAGCCCACTACTGTTACCCTTCATGTGTTTGAGTCACCTGAATTTAACTTTGTAAGCAGGTTCCTCTTCATGCTGCAGCCAACGCACCAGATCCAGTCTATATGTTTGTCACAGCGTTCTCATTAATGCTAATGTTTCAATGCATTGTTTCTGAGCCATCCAGTCAATCTGAAAATTAAAAAGTTACTTACTGATCATCATGCTTGTCCAAAAACCTGCCAGGACCAGAGGAAAGCAGCCAACATTGATATTAATGCCTCGGGAAGTATTAGGGTCCCCTCTTTGATCAGGAGTCCATCTGTAGTCCCAACAGACCCAGTCAGTCTGAAGTCAAGAGAAAAATGCTAATGAAAACATTCTCACTATGAAGATGCAGGAGAACCGGAGTGTCAAGAAGACAGGTGGAAGACAGTCAAGATGACAAAGTGAGTAACGCGGCAGGCACCACTCTCCACTATTTAACCAAAATTTCATCTGCTCACCTATTGATTGCACTCAAGCATTAAGCTACTAAATCAAGTAGTTTTCGCTAAAATGCCAAAGCAATCAAAACAGCTGATCAAAGACCATGATGGTTCAGAAGGCAACGTCACTACCAGCCAGGCTAGGACCTGTCAAACATACATGTACAGACAGTGCTTATGCTAATGTTTGTCCTGAAGCAAATATTTCATTTGTCATGAACGAGGCTTGGCTAAAGAGCATCTCAGCAGCGTTGCCGAGGAGGGCCGGCGCATTCTCAAATATGTAAATGAGTCATTTGGGAAACTTGAGACAAAGGTGGACAGCATGTTGATGCGTATTGATGAAGTCGCCGCCAGTACAGAGGTACTTGTTGCTCGGCAAGCAGAGATGGAAACTCGCATATCCTACCTAGAAGATGAAAACACTCCGATAAAAAAATGGCTGGATGCACTGGAGAAAGCAAGCAAGGAGTTGAGGGATAAAGTAACTGATTTGGCCTGCCAGCAAAGGCGTAAAAACATCCGGCTCCTAAATCTAAACGAGTCTGTTGAAGGGAGCGACCCACTGGTATTTTTTGAAGCATTTATCCCCAAGTTGCTGTAGCTACCTGTACAGACTGTGCCTATCGACCGCGCTCATCAGGGCCCAGGAATGCTAGATAATGGACATCCACACCCAGTGATTATTAAACTCCAACGCTCCAGTGATGTTTTGATGGTAATGGCAGCAGTGAAACGACGTAGCAATCTCCAACATGATGGACATTCTCTGCGACTGGTACCGGACCAGAGGTTCGGGCCGCAAGGAGAGCTTTCAACAGTGCCTGTGACAATCTTATCAAAAAGAACATACGCTTTAGGATGGCCTACCCAGCTACCCTGCCCTTCAAGGTAAATGGCATACATAAGTCATTCAAAGACCCCAGTGAAGTTGAAGCTTTTCTTTCAACTCTTACATAACTGATATGGTATTCTCCTTCAGCTTACTTTATTTCGATGAGTGCTACTTTCCCCTTGATCCATTATAGACTTTAGTAAAACGTTTGATCGTATGGACAAGGGACAGTCTCAGTTTCACTTCCTCATGTGATATAGGTGATGTAATATAAGTGGAGAGATGGGTATAAGTAACTATGAATGAGTGGAAGTGCTCCAACTCCTGTTGGAATTCATTTTTTGTTTTCTCTTCTTTTAAGTTCACAGGGTGTTTAAACCAGGATTATGTGATCCTCGGTCATATGCATGGATTTAATTTTTTTAATTGAAATATGTTGCTACAATAAAGTTATGGGAGTAACTGACATGTATTGCTGTAGCGAATATGAAAAATATGAGAATCATCTTTTAACCTCTACTAACACAACCTGTAATTATTGTAAACCTGAAGATTTAAAATTAATGAATATCTCTGGGATAAATAATAAATACTGGGATGAAATATACAACACCTCTGATCCTAACTATGCATATAATTTTTTACTTGATGGAAAACGTGAGTCTATCAATGCAACTATTCCAGAAAAGACAATCAAATTAAATAAGAAAAATCATCCATGGATTACAAAAGGTATTTTAAAGTCTATCCAAAGAAAGGACAGACTTTATAAGCAATCTAAGAAAAATCCAAGTAGTGAAAATAAAACTTTATATACAAAATACAAGAATCAATTAATAAACCTAATTTGAATTAGTAAAGAAAAGTATTTTACTGACCGACTGAAGAAAGCCTCGGGGGATCAGAAAAAATCTTGGAAGGTGCTGAATGAGGCCTTTGGCCGCAATGCTAAACCGGCCATTATCCCCGATATCACAGTGCTGACTGAGTCTAAGAACTGTGCAAAATACAACAACCTACCATATATTTTTAATACCTTTTTTTCTTCTGTTGGGAAAAGCTTGTCGCAACAAATTTGTCCACCAGGAGGTGCTAAATATGACCAAAGTAATTATCCTTTTTTTTTTTTTTATTTTAGACCCACCTGTAAATCAGAAGTAATGAATATTGTTAGCAGGATGAAATGTTCATACTCAGCTGGTGCTGATGGTTTCTGTAGCAAGATCCTTAAAGCCATTGTGGATGTTATTGCTGAACCGTTTGCCGATATAATTAATATATCTCTACAATACGGTATTGTTCCTAATCAAACTAAAGTGGCAAAAGTAATACCAATTTATAAGTCTATATAAGTTTCTATATAAGTTTGTCACTTATAAGTTTATAAGTGACAAAAATTACATTCAGAATTGTATGGAATTATATTTGTGCCTTATTTTTGAGCAAACAAAGCTGTATTTTGAGCGCAGAAAGATGATTTTTGCAGGAACACGAGTTAAACTTTGAGCAGAAAATATTTTCACGCAAAGGATAATTTAAATTGACCAAACAAAAACAAATCCCATGCACACAAAATTGATTTCTGTATGCTCCTGTGCAGACCCACTGCGATAAAAAACAGAAAACTGGCTCTCAGTTTTATTAATCTGCTCCATCAATGTTTCCTCCTCTCCACGGCACACATGCTCGCAGTACATCATCTGCGCTCAGTTCTCTCAATGCGCTCGCTCAACTTAATGCAGTGTTACACATGTGCCACAATTCCAACCAATCACAAGCCTTGGATAAAGTCACCTGATTGGCTGCTTCATAGGCTCCCGGACTAACCAGCAACACTGTAAAAAGTAAGATCCAGTGCCAATAGATGGTGAATCTTGAAGAGACTGGGTCTATTAATCTGTCAATGCTTTATTCGGGTTCCAATCGCTTGGGAATTTATATGAAAATACTCATTTTATCACAGAGGATAATTCCAAGATATTAACCACAAAGGAAACACTAAACAGAAGGTTGACAACGTATCTTTTATTATACACCGAGCCAGAGACAAGACAGCTCCAGACAGCGTTTCCCTCAGCTGCAGTACACATCCACAGCCAGCAGATGAAGCGCATACTGACTGTCTCAAATGTCTTCATGACAATCTCTTGGCAGCTGTGTCAAAATGTCTAGTGTCTCATGAGGCCTCATGACCTTCTCTTCTCTGGGGGGGGGGAGAATTTTTTGTTTTTTTAAGAGGCCCCTAATTTTTCCCCCCAAAAAATTTTTTGATGTTGTTTTTTTTTGTAAAAAAAATGGACGCTACCAGGGCCCAGAGTTACCGGATATGATAACGTTTCTTTTTCCAATTTAAAAGATTTTTTAATTAGTTTATTATGTGATAATTTATAATACATTCAAATAGGTTTATAGAAGCATCTATAGTATGTTTGTTGATCTGTAATTTTCTTTTTTTAAATTATATATCCTGCAAGTGATGAGGAGGTAACATCCGTTAATTATTTTTTCACATCACATAATTTATGCCAGGTGTTTATCATAGTTTGCATAAATTTTAAAAAAGGCAAGCTGTATACATGTAACAAAACAGAAAATCGAGTTTTCAAAGAACTTCTCTGGAGTGGGTCAGTCTTGACAGTTTGGAGAGGGACGTTGCAGCTGAAGCACTTAATGTCACTGTGACATATCAGGTAAACCAACAGCTGTCTGCAGCAGCTAATGCTGGTTATAACAGAGTGCTACATAAAATATACCAACAGGAGGGATATGAACAAAGCTAACAAAAGGAAAGAAAGGACAAAATAGAATTTGTTTGTAAAAAAATTATGCTTTTAACTCGTTGACTATTTGCGGTGTGTGTAAACCTTACAGTAGTAATCGTCATAGTAATCTAACTGTAGTATCCACATGATTTACTTCAGCACAATAGCTATAATTGATTTAAAAAAAAAAAAAAAAAAGCTTTTAATGATAGATGCACTGGAAGACTTGATTTTGTGCACTGCAACATATTTATTGTTTCTCCATAATATAAAAAGTGGGATCAGGTCAAAGTTTGCCAAGTCCAGAGAATGTGTGGTAGAAGTGTTCAGTGTCTGGTATTACCTGAAGAAAGAAACAGATGAGAGATGAAGAAAAGAAGAAACAAGAGAAATCAGTACAGTTCACAAGCATCACTACTACTATGAACAAATATAATTGTAACTAATTTTTTCTCATTTTACATGAGCTGAAAGATAAGCTAGAAGTTTAAAAAAAGAGAAAAATCAAAGAGAGATGGCCGTTTTCCCTAAATGTTAGACAAAATTCGTGTTTCATGCGAAAGACAGATAAATGTATAGTTCATGTAATAATATAAAAATATAAAACTAACCGAAAACGTGGAGTTAGACGGCGTACTCCTCTTTACCTGATATCACCAGTGGCACTGGATCTTACTTTTTACAGTGTTGCCGGTTAGACCGGGAGCCTATGAAGCAGCCAATCAGGTGACTTTATCCAAGGCTTGTGATTGGTTGGAATTGTGGCACAAGTGTAACACTGCATTAAATTGAGCGAGCGCATTGAGAGAACTGAGCACAGATGATGTACTGCGAGCATGTGTGCCGTGGAGAGGAGGAAACATTGATGGAGCAGATTAATAAAACTGAGAGCCAGTTTTCTGTTTTTTATCGCAGTGGGTCTGCACAGGAGCATACAGAAATCAATTTTGTGTGCATGGGATTTGTTTTTGTTTGGTCAATTTAAATTATCCTTTGCGTGAAAATATTTTCTGCTCAAAGTTTAACTCGTGTTCCTGCAAAAATCATCTTTCTGCGCTCAAAATACAGCTTTGTTTGCTCAAAAATAAGGCACAAATATAATTCCATAGAATTATAGGCCGATATAAATCTTATCAACCATGTCTAAAGTTTTAAAGTTGTTTACTCTAGACTTATGGATTATCTTGATAAGTATGATATACTTGTGTCTTCACAATATGGCTTTAGGAAAAAAAAGCAATAGAGGTATGGCTATTTCAGATCTTGTTGAAAAAGTAAATGATGGGTTTGAGAGAGGAGAATTTGGAATTGGTGTTTTTCTTGACCTTTCAAAGGCATTTGATACGATCGACTTTTCAATCCTTGGGGAGCTGCAACATTATGGTGTCCGGGGGTAGCACTTCTGTGGTTCAGGGACTATGTTTATGGAAGGAAAAAATATGTGAACATAGAAAGGGTAGACTCAACCTTGGAAAGCATTACAGCTGGAGTTCCCCAAGGATCTATCCTGGGGCCTCTTCTATTTATTATATATGTTAATGTTTTCATATTGTGCTCCAGCAAAATTCATAAAATACTTTTTGCCGATAATAAAAATTTGTTCATGTCCCATAAAAGTTTGGATCAGCTTGAAAAACATTTAAATGAGCAATTAGTTAAAGTAAACTCCTGGTTTGAAAGCAAAAAGCTATCATTAAATATCAAAAAGACCTTTTATATTGTTTTTAGAGCAAATTGTCATAAACATAATGATCATGACATTAATATAATCATCAATGATAAATTTATTTTAAAAAAGCTGACCATATAAAATTCTTAGGGATTTACATAGATCAATTTATAAATTTCAAAAGCCATATTGATGAGCTTGTCCAAAAATTGTCCAAAATTGTAGGCTTACTCTTTAAAGTGAGGCAATTCGTTCCCTTAGAGGCGCTACTTACACTATATAAATCTTTGTTTGAGCCTCATCTAAATTACTGTAACTTTATTTGGAACAATACTTATCCTACCCATATTACTAAACTTTTGTCATTACAAAAGAAAGCCATAAGAGCTATCTCATGGTCCAAACCTAATACCCCTACAAATGGCCTATTCCATAAATATGGGCTGTTAAAGCTTCCAGAGTTAAACTTTTACCACAATGCTTGTACAATGTATAGTGTTATACACCAGAGAAATACTAGATTGTGCCAACTCATTCCTGTTTACTCTTTTTCTCACCAACATAATACACGGAAAAAAAATGCTCCTTAAAGGCAAATATAGAGGATTAAAATGTACAAGTTTCAGTAAATACCATAGAGGCCCATATTTATGGAATGAGCTGGATAATAGCTTAAAAGAGTCTGCTAGGTTATATTTATTTAAACAAATTTTGAAGGGGCAATTGCTGGCTAAGTACGTTTCAGGGGATTATACAGCTTAGGGTAAACCACATGAACCTGTGAAATAGTTATCTATATGCATTTTTTGTTTTCTTTCTTTCTTGCTTGCTTTCTATTATCATTATTTTTCAGAACGGAGTGGATATGAATTGATTTGAGGTCAGTATTCATGTATTTAATTATTGGGTAATGGTATTGCATACTGTTGATATGGATGTGTATTTATGTGTGTAGATATAGTATGTATATCTTTGTGTGCATAATCATTCATAACTATTTATTTGTATGGTAGAGGTTCACTACTACATCGGACAGTTTAATCTGGGTATTCGGGACTCGCTAGCATATTAGTCCTGCTGTTGTCATTATTATACATTTAATATTGTAGCGTTTATTTAAAAAAATAAAAATCTTAAGTTTACTCTGGTGGTGGTGTGAGGGACCCCAGATTGATAAGTTGTGACTTCTTGGGTGTCCTATTTTCTTTTCCTCACAATATAACATGCTGGCTGTGAACTACCAATTGAGAAAAATCAACTTGTGGACTCTGTGTGGAAGTTGTGGAAGAGGAAGGAAAATAAATAAATATATAAATAAAGCTCATTTTAGTCCCACATACAGCTTAATTCGGTTTCCAGTGGACCTGACCAGTAAAGTACCAGCATATTAACCCATAAATAATGTTATAGTACCCAGAGGTACAAAAACATTGTCCAGATGTTTCGATCTAATGAAGAATGCTTTTACAAAACATTATGAACAATCTGACATCTCAACAATATTTTACCTCAGTTACACATTCAAATGTTTTGTTGTCTTTTTATTTAATTCATTTTTAAGTTTTCACAATATTTTTTACCTCCGCCAAGGAGGTTTTGTTCAGTAGTGTTGGTTTGTCTGTCTGTTTGTCAGGAACTTTATGAAATAAGTACTAGTGACCTGAAATTTTCACCAGCCATCAGTCTCAGCCCAAGGACGAACCCATTACATTTTGGTGGTGATCCGGATCTGGAATTTTTTGAAGAATTCTTTATCATTGCGAGAGCTGCTTGGCAGAGGTCTGCACTCTCCATTGCTTTTCTAGTTTTGTAAATGTTTTAGCTGCAGTCGTCCTTAAAATTATTCATACCCTCCATTTAAAAAAAGGCTGAAGTCACAACAGTACTTCAAACAACAAGAAACTAAACGAATAAGTAAAAAAAATTACAAAATCATGATTCAGTAATGTAAAATATTGATTTTGAATTGTGGTTGGAAATAATAATAATAATTTTTTAAAAAAACTGCCCCAGACTCATACAATGGGTACTGAAAGTATTCAGATGATGGGGCTCCGAAGCTAAAATTTTGTAGAGCAACACTTTGAGGCTGCAATCAGGTGTTTTCTCTAATGTTCAAAAAGACATACAGTAGCCTACCTGTTGACAGGTACTGTATGTTGGTCCACTGTTCATAGGGAAGATGCTCTTACAGTGGGTATAGTATTCAGACCCCTTTAAACTTTTCATTTTGTTTCATTGCAGCCATTTGCCGAAATCAAAATTTATTTAGCCATTTTTGTACATTCAGCACCCCATCTTGACAGAAACGAACTGAAATGAAAAAAATGAAAAATTGAAATATCACATGGTCGTAAGTATTCAGACCCTTTGCAGTCACACTCATATTTAACTCATATGCTGTCCATTTCAGCTGGGTTTAATTAAACTGATTAGACTTGATTAGGAAAGGCACACACCTGTCTATACTGTATAAGACCTTACAGCTCACAGTGCATGTCAGAGCAAATGACAATCATGAGGTGGAAGGAACTGTCCAAGGAACTCAGAAACAGAATTGTGGCGATGCACAGATCTGGACAAGGTTACAAGGCTGAGCTCCAGAGATGCAGTAGGGAGATGGAGAAAGTTCCACAAAGTCAACTATCACTGCAGCCTCCACCAGTCGGGGCTTTATGGCAGAGTGGCCCGACGGAAGCCTCTCCTCCAGTGCAAGACATATAAATGCCCGGATAGAGTTTTACCAAAAAACACATGAAGGACTCCCAGACTGTGAGAAATAAGATTCTCTGGTCTGATGAGACCAAGATTGAACTTTTTGGAGTTCATTCTAAGCAGTATGTGTGGAGAAGACCAGGCACTGCTCATCACCTGCCCAATACCATCCCAACAGTGAAACATGGTGGTGGCAGCTTCATGCTATGGGGGTGTTTTTCAGCAGCAGGGACAGGACAACTGGTTGCAATCGAAGGAAAGATGAATGCAGCCAAGTGCAGAGAGATTCCCAAAGAAAACCTTTTCCAGAGTGCCCAGGACCTCAGACTGGGCCAAAGGTTCACCTTCCAACAAGACAATGACCCTCAGCACACAGCTAAAATAACAAAAAGAGTGGCAAAAAAAATAATCTTGGCCACTCTTAAAATAAGTAAAAAAAAAAAGAAAAAAAAAGAAAAAAGATTTTTTTTTCTTGTAATAAGTAAAACAAAAGTTCTGCCAATGGAAGAAAAATTTTCTTGATAAGATTTCTTGAAATAAGACGCATTGTCTTAAAACAAGATCTTATATCTTACTGAAATGTTCCTGTTTAAGTAATTTTGTCTTATTTTGAGTGTGATGAGATATTTTAATGAGAAATTAGCAAAATACAAAATATACTTGCTAAGATTTCAGTTTTTGCAGTGTTTTTTAAAATTATAATCTCAGACATGTGTGAGGACTTTCTTGATGACTCGACACATTGTTGTCTTTTTAAAATGCTGTGTTACCAATGTTATAAAAAAAAGGTCACAATACAAAAGAAAATTTAAAAGTATTGCTGCACAACAAATCTTGCTGTGACATCATCTCATGTTGGCGCCATGACATGCCGGATATGTACAGCTGGAGGGTCTCAGTAACTGCAAAACGGTGCCATTTGATGACATATTGATAGAAATTATATCAAATGTTGAAGTTCTGAAAAGTCCTCTAACTACCTTTATTATTGTTGTGAGTTAATTCATCTTATAAACCTCTGGAATCACATTAGTACGGACAATCCATGTCTGACAGCTGCTGCAGGTGGAGGAGATGGTAACTCAGGGTCTCTAAAGATAACCTGCTTGCTGGCAGGTTATGTTCACAGAGTCTGTTACCATGGTGACTGACACAGAGTTTTAGATAACCGTCTTTCTGGAACTGGCAACTCAGAGTTTCCCTCATCTCATGCTTAACATACTCAGAGTTCACCACATAATCCGCTTCCTGGAAGTGTGTGTCTTTAGACTTTGGCATTTCTGTTTAGAGAGAGAAAAGTTTTCACTTCATCCTGCTTCTTTTCAGACTTCATGGAAACTGTTTGTGTTTGTTGGTTTTGCTTTTTGTTGAAAATATGTTTTTTTTAAGTTTTCAATTTACAGGTGAAGCCATTTCCTCACTGTGCAGATTATAATAAACAATAAAAGTTAAACTCCACAGATGATAGAAAACCTGAGTTTCCACATGACCCAACTAAAAGTGCTAGTTACAACAATCCGCAACCCTCACGTTTCCATGGCAACATCAGTCATGGAAACAGGACACGTTTAATCTCGTTTCAACTCACTGGGTGTCAAAAGTGTCATACAAACAACCTCTGGTCACACTTGCAAAGCTGGAAACGCGCCACTATGCCTCCACGTCATGTGACCGCATTTGCGTAAGTGACAGCATCTGCTTAACTCAATTCCAGTGAGTGGATGATAGTCTAATAATAATTTTTAGTCTAATAGTCATTTATGTTGTTTAACATGCTGATGAGCCCTTTGTACCTTCACGGTTTTCCAACAACTGCCTGATGGTGAGCTTGTGTAGCTGCTGAGCTAAAGACTGCAACACGAGCTGCTTATCATGCTTTTGAAGCCACGTTGTTTCTCCTCTTCTTCGCATTTTCAAGTGGGGACAGGGCTTCTATGTAGATGGCGTCATTACGTCTTCGTCACGTAGGTGATTAACAAAATCATTCTGAGCCAGTAACTGTTGCAGACGGTGGGCACAGCGCCACAGCCATCCGTCACACCTGGTGAAGCACATTACCCCCCACTGCTTGTACCTGGGAATCCAGCCCTGCCAAGTGTGACTCCTCATTTCTGATGACATGCCGACATGGTTGACTTCTGGAAGTGGACACAGGAGCAGATTTGGAGGTAGAAGTCTCCTCATGCTTACTTTCCCACATGGAAGCACAGGGACCCTCACATCAATGAGTGGAATGTGGTACGAATGTCATTTCTTTAGGATAAAAATATTACTTGTAGGAGACATGGGGGTCTCTGTTAATATATCAATCATGAAATGTGTCCTCTGGCTGGGCGGTGGTGTGGGTAGATGAAACATGCTCCCCTATCACCAGAAATTGGTTTGTTGCCTCAAGGGAACGATGTAGGGTACCAAACGTCTTTCTGTCTATATTCATCATTTTCTAAACTCATTTAATCCAGGTCAGAGTTGAATTCAGGGTCGAAGTGAAACAGGTGGATTTCTGCAATTTGAGTTTTCTTTCCTCAGCATCCTGGTACCTTACATCTACCACTGTCAGTTATGATCTTTTATAATGAGCTGTGGCACGATGCGTGCACCTACTGAACTGCTCCAGTCCTTTGACTTAGATGTTAAGGGGCTTTTTCTTTGTCACACTAGCCATGTTTACATGGAGCCAAATAAACCAATTGCAATCAGTTTGAAAGGTCTATGGGAATGAAAATTTGTCTCTGCACCTTTGCTCTTGGTTGTTTGCAGTAGGAGCCCAAGCGTAGCCTATCAAGTTCCTGCTTAATTGAAACTACCGCAAAAACCACAACAGCTACGACGATCAAGTTTTAGGTTGATGATTGCTAATCCTAACACACACTAATATACATATACACTCAATGCCGTTATTATTATTACAATTATTATTATTATTTAGCTAAATCACAGACCTGCTGATTTTATGGATACATTGATACATATGTGTTGTAGTTATCATAGTTAGCCTACTACGGGGGTTAGAGAATGAAACTGAAACACTTGGTTTTAGACCACAATAATTTATTAGTATGGTGTGGGGCCTCCTTTTGCGGCCAATACAGCGACAATTCGTCTTGGAAATGACATATACAAGTCCTGAACAGTGGTCAGAGGGATTTTAAGCCATACTTCTTGCAGGATAGTGGCCAGGGGTCTCATTTATAAAGCTTGCTTACGCACAAAACAGGGCCTGAAAATGGCGTAAGTAATTTTCCACGCAAAGTTTCAGATTTATAAAAACAAACCTGACGGGAAAATGTGCGCACCTGTACGCAAACTCTGAACCTTGCGTACAAACATTTTGGAGACGGGAAACTGGCGGCACCGCTGGTAAGATGATGAGCTGAAGCCACGATCATGCATTTAACCATCATATCAGACTGGAGACCATCGTAAACCCCCGTCTGTTCCTGGATTGAGCTGTACGATCCATCAGCCTCATTTCAGAGGCTACAGTAGGCTGCAGCTTCAATTATATAGGATGGCAGTTATTGGTAGGTTAACTGTAACAAGGTGTGGAGGCTGATTGTAATTACTGAGGAAACGGTGACACTCGTACATAATGCTGCACTGCTGGAAGATCATGGAAAGAAGAGGATAAAGATGGAGAGAGTTTTTAGAAACCACAAATAATCCTTGGGCTATCATTACTGACTGATGCCGATAGATTCCCCTGAGCAACCTTCCCGAACTGGGGATTCTTGGATCATTTCAGAGGGTCGCCAGACGATTGTAATCGCTGTAAACTAAATACATTTAGAATTTTTAGGGTTGTCAAAATAAATCTGTTAATGCAGGGAGATTAATCTGTAGGAATATAAACGCATTCATTTTCTAATAAATAAATTAGAGCCTAACTCATAATAAAAATGGCAATTTAGCAATATCTTGCAAAACCCCTTCTCATATATTGGTCAGCTAAGTTGTTTTTTTTTTATTATCATGTTTTCTTACAGTTGTGTACATATGTATGATTATTGTTGCACTTGTACTTTTTATATTATTGTTATGTTAGATAGATGTTATATTGTAAAAAAAAACAGTATTACAAACATTGAATTTCCCTTCTGGGATTGATAAAGTATTTTTAATTTCATTTCATTTATAATCCACCAAACCCCCCGTTATCCCCCTAATTCATGAAGATTCTGACAGTTTTCCAGCCTCACATGTAGATGCTGCAGGATGATCTGAAATGTCACACAATAAAGAGCTCAGCTGTTGCAGAGGTCAGGAACAACAACATCTGGTATCTGGGGGGGTCGTAGCTCAGAAAGTTTGGGAACTCCTGGATCTGTGTGTTAAACTAGACTCGACCGACCCGCCGAATCCGTTTAATCCCAGTGCGCAGTTTTTGACCACAACACGCTCCGGTGTGCAGCAGCTGTTGTGTTCATTCACCGCTGCAGCAACGTGCTGTCACTTCTGTTTATCTGTGATTCCACTGTGACGTCCAAATATAACGTTCTTTCAACGTTTCACCACCAACAAGCTCCTCCACTTCGTTCTCCATGAAACTGCGTTTTCTCGTCTTCTCAGTCACCACGATCAAGTTTAAATGCCTCAGAACAGCTGGCTTGTTTATATGCAAAAATATCCATGAGGTGCTTTGCATTGACCCTTCATGGTAGAAAGTGGGCGTGTAGGGGGCGGCATATGAGCCAAATTCACCTGCGCAAACTTCCAAGGAGAGTGATTTATAATTCTCTTTTCAATATTTTTTTCTTCATATAATTTATTATCGATCTATAGTCTTATTTTGTTTGATGATAGCATATTTTTAGAGTAGGATTGGATATTATCGTACGTCTCCCCTTCCCTTCTCCTCTTTCTTTCATTCTTGGAATTTTAGTAGATTCTATTATGGGAGGAGGTTTGAGGTGCCGTTTACCTGCTATAGCTCCCCTCCCCCCCTGATTAGTCCTCATCCCTCACTTAGCCGGCCCCCCCCCCCGGCGGGAGGTGGGGAGTGAATATATATATTTAATATATTTATTTTAATTATTTTTATTTATTTCTTTCTTTGTTTTTTTTCTTTTTTTTTTTTTTATTTTTTTTCTTTCTTTTGTTTTTTTTTTTTTTTTTTTTTTCCTTTTTTCTTTATTTTCTTTTTTTTTTTTTTTTTTTTTTTTTTTTTTTTTTTTTGCTTTTTTTTTTTTTAATTTTTTTTATTTCTTTTTTCTTTTTACAATTTTATCTCTTATTAAAATTTATATTATATTTATCTATATTTTCATTTTTTATATTTTTTTTCTTTATCCCCCCCAGAGTATTTTCCACTAAACTATTAAAACTTTTTTTTTGTGAATTTTTATTTTTTTTTTTCCCTTTTTTTTTTTAATTTTTTTTTTTTGTTTTTTTTTCCTTTTTTTTTTTTCTTTTTTTTTCTTTTTTTCAAAAAAAAAAAAAAAAAAAATATGTGATTAAAATTTTTTAAACTCTTTTTTCCTTTTTTTTATATATTATAATTTTTTCATAAAATAATATTTATTGTTTGTATTTTTTTTAATATAATTTTTTTCCCAAAAAGAAAAAACAAATTTTTTTTTTTTTTATGTTTATTTTTTTTTTTTTATATTTTTTTTTTTTTTTTATTTAATTTAATTATTTTTTTTTATTGTTGTTTTTATGGGGCCTTTTTTACTCGAATAGTTTAATAAAATAAAAGGGGAAATTGCTTGGATTTTTGCGTACGCCCGGTTTTATAAATCTGAATATTTTTCGGCGTAAGCAAACTTTGGGTTTTTGGCGCACGTACACTTTTAGTATAGATCCTCCGCACAGTTTTATAAATGAGACCCCAGGTCACTACGTGATCGCTGGTGGAAGAAAACGTTTCTTGATTCGCTCCTCCAAAACTCCCCAAAGGGGCTCAATAATATTTAGATCTGGTGACTTTGCAGGCCATGGGAGATGTTCAACTTCACTTTCATGTTCATCAAACCAATCTTTCATCAGTCTTGCTGTGTGTATTTGTGCATTGTCATCCTGATACACTGCACCGCCTTCAGGATACAATGTTTGAACCTTTGGATGCACATGGTCCTCCAGAATGGTTCAGTAGTCTTTGGCCCATCTAGCACAAGTCCTGGGCCAAGCGAATGCCGTGATTTGGGCAGCTGTGGTTTTATGTTTTTTGGATACAATCCGGGTTAGCACCCGAACATCCCGTTCAGACAGCTTCCTCTTGCGTCCACAGTTAATCCTGTTGGATGTGGTTCGTCCTTCTTGGTGGTATGCTGACATTACCCTGGATACTGTGGCTCTTGATACGTCACAAAGACTTGTCTTGGTCACAGATGCGCCAGCAAGACATGCACCAACAATTTGTCCTCTTTTGAACTCTGATGCAATGCTGTATGCATTGCAATGTTTTGAGCAAAACCGTGCTTTTTACCTGCTAATTGAACCTTCACACTCTGCTCTTACTGGTGCAATGTCCAATTAATGAATATTTGCCACCAGGCTGGTCTAATTTAGCCATGAAACCTCCCACACTAAAATGACAGGTGTTTCATTGTCTAACCCCTGTATTATTGTGTCATAATATGATATAATGCCGGGTGGTTATAATTGATATTAAATGTGACTATGAAGACTGCAGTGATTTAGTGGATTAGGTAAGTTGTTTCCTCCCACTCTTTTTGAACGGGGGACATCTTGTTGTGTTGATTTTTTTTTCCTCTTTTTTTATTTTTAGGTTTTTGTTTTTATTTCCAAATAAACTTCATCAACCATTCAGACTGGAGTTTTGGGATACCAGTGGGTAGGACTATTAAGGGTGAAGACAACTGGGCTTAGTGGTTGAGCTCTGTGGGCTGGAGTCCAAACAGGTTTTTATCTGGCTCGTGGTCTTGTGCCCTCAAAAAACCTATCTGAAAAGAAAGAACAAAAACCACACACACACATACACACCCACGCACACACACACACATACACACACAATCACACCATAACTTCTCACTCCCATTCACTCAAACAGACCGCCCGGACAAGCACACCACACCCCTCTCCTCCTGCGCAGGACCAACCCCCACACCACACCCCAAACAACCACACACCTTTGCCCCTATCAACAAACCTTCGCCCATCCACACCCTCTGCCCACCCCTCCCACACATCAACAGCCACCCAATCCCCGCACATCCACCCCACCAGACCACAGGCCCACACCCCCACCCCAACATGCCCTCGATACATACACATCCCCACCCCCGCCTGCTTCCCCCCCATCCACCCTCCCCACCTGTCACCCCCATACACACTAGGGCTTTGACTCCGTACTTTGTTATTCGAAAATAATTCGAACATTAAAAAATAAACAAAGTTCGAACTAATATTTATATTTGAACCTGTTTTGGGTATTACTTTTTTCCCCAACGTGTTAGAACATATTTGTTTTCAACAGGGTTAATGTGCGGCGCTTTCTAGAGAAAGTAGGAACATCCAGCACTGAGCAGGCTGATATAACAGTAGTTTGATGAGATAAAGCATCTTACAAGTTTCTGCAGTGTGAAGAGCAGACCTCGTCTGCTAAATAATATAATCCTACAATCAGTTTTCATGCATTTCTCCCGGATGATCAACTACGAAGATGGATTGTGAACATCAGGTCGCACCGTGTCTGAGCTTCACACTTTACAGTCCAGGATGTCAGAGAGCCGAGTGAAGGAGGAGGAAGGAGCTGAAACCCGGCGCTGTTCTGGTTTTATTTCATTATAACAACTATTCTGTTGGTGAGAGAAGACTGTGTTTGGGAACGTACAGTTGGACCAGAGAAGATGGAAACTGGAGAAGCAGTTTGCGCTCGTGTGGTCGGAAAATGAGAAAGATAAGTAGCAGCCTAGTGGCTACTATTAGCAAATCCAGCTAGTGCTAACCAAAGAAAATAATATAAGTAGCAATGATTTATTTCAAAGTACAGTACAATTAGATTTCTGTGTTAAAAATGTGAGCTTAATATTCGTTCTTACTATACGGTGTCTTAATCAAACAAACACAATCTATTTGTGTCACTGTCTTCTGATGATGCTGCCTCCGAGCTACCGCTGTTAGCTAAACACTTACCTCATGTGAATGAAGTTGGTTATATTGCTTCAACCACTTGCTGGCAGACGTCGCTGTGTGTTTCTGATAAATCCGGTGGACATCGTCCACAATGATGTGAGGGAGGTCTAAAAAAAACGTGTAAAATGCAGTTTTGTCCAGATGTAATGTGACAGTTCTGAACTAGAAGTGATCGTCGGGGGTCTCTCCCGTCTGGTGAAGTTGAGAACCGCGACCAACGGAGCATTAGCTGTGTTGTAACGGCATCTTCTGTTATATTCTGCTCATTACATCTTCACTATAACACTGAATCATGTTGTTTGCTCATTAATAACTATTTTAACTCACCCAAATGCTTTGAAAAGCCTTTCGTGCATGTAGTACATTGACGTTGATAGAGATACACTGCCCTCTGGTGTCCACAACATGTACAACTCTAAGATGCTGCCAATACAAATTTAATGGTTAAATTATTAATAAATGTTCGAATATATTCGAACTTCGTTATGAAAAAACAAATGAACTTCGAATTTGATTTCTGAGCAAAAGTCAAAGCCCTAATACACACACCCAACCCCCCACAGATCCACACCCGCCCTGCACACAAATGCCTCCACCCTGACACACACAAACCCAACCCATGCACCCCTCCAACCAAACTCGAATACACGTATCCCTCATGCACCCCCACCCGCCCACACGTACACCCACAGACAACCACACACACATCCCCCCCGACACTCACCCCCATGCATCCAACCCCACCCTCCAGACACACACCCACCCACATACACTACAAATGGGAACAGCAGAGCCACCAATCCTCCCCCACGCCACGAGC
Source organism: Atherinomorus stipes (assembly GCA_023101725.1). Classification (NCBI taxonomy): domain Eukaryota; kingdom Metazoa; phylum Chordata; class Actinopteri; order Atheriniformes; family Atherinidae; genus Atherinomorus; species Atherinomorus stipes. The sequence continues at coordinate 252,569 of JALJCO010008192.1, read as the reverse complement.
CCACCCCACCCAGCCCCCAAACCAGGCGAGCCCAACCTGCATGAGTTCACTCGTGCCGATTAGTCCCACCCAAACAAGCGGCCAGGCCGAACAGGCACCCAGCGCGGAAAAGACCCGGCCGCCCCGCGACCCCCATTCCCTACACATATAGCCCTACTACCACACACACACATACATTTAAGGACTATGGAGGCCATCATGCTCTTAGGAACCTTTAGGGCTGCAGAAACTATTTTGTAACCTTGTCCAGATCTGTGCCTCGCCACAATTCTGTCTCTGAGCTCCTTGGACAGTTCCTTCCACCTCATGATCCTCATTTGCTCTGACATGCACTGTGAGCTGGAAGCTCTTATACAGACAGGTGTGTGTCTTTCCTAATCCGGTCCAATCAGTTAAGTTAAACACAGCTGGACTGTAATGAAGGAGTAGAACCATCTCAGGGAGGATCAGAAGAAATGGACAGCCTGAGAGTTAAATATGAGTGTCACTGCAAAGGGTCTGAATACTAATGATCATGTGATATTTCAGTTTTTCCTTTTTAATAAATTTGCAAACATTTCTACATATTTGTTTTTATTATCAAGATGGGGTGATGAATGTACATTAATGGGAAATAAAATTTACTTTTTGATTTAAGCTAATGGCTACAACGAAACAAACAGTACAAAGTTTGAAGGGGTCTGAATACTTTCCGTACCCTCTGTATATGAATTTATGAACCCTTTTGGGTCAAATATAAAATCTGTGTGCAAAACTAAGCTTTGCCTCACTCACTCATTGCTGCATGCTAGCGGGCACAGCTAGGATGGGGGGGGGTGTGGGGGGTGTGGGGTGTGGACCCCCCAGAGGTATATCTCCCCCCCCCCCCCTCCCCCAACCACCACCCCCCCAACCCCCCTTACCCCCACACTACACACCCCACTGGGTTGCAAGCCGCAGATAATACTTTGGGGCTAGGAGGAGAGCTCAGTCCAGGTTTTAGAGTCTTACCACATAAGACACTTGTGTGGTAAGACACTGGGTTTACTATAAATGTCACTAGATTTAAAGATGTTGATGATTTGCTGCTAAAATGTTACAGAACTGATTATTTGAAAAAATGGACCCAATAAAATGGATTAAGAACAAATAAGTTTCATGTAGAAATATGTTTCCTACTATGATAAAAATCAATTTGATAATGTTGTGGTAAGGCATCGCTTTTAATATGTGAATATCAATATTGTCATCAAAGGAAAAAACCCTGCTTTATTCAAAAGTTTAATCTAGCAAGTAGCACTTCATATTGATCAGTTGCCTTGAAGTAGCTCTCAGATTAAAAAATGTTAGTGACTCCTGCTTTATGTATATCTGCAACCTAGAAGCCAAATACATAAAGTATTGTGTGTATAGTTTTGCATTTCCTTTCAGTCAGATTTCTTTTTATGTAATATATTCACATTAGCTCAACACAATAAAAAGACATTTGGTTGAATGCAGCTGTTTAAATAAAAGGTATTTAATCATATTGGATGGAAAATTTTCATGTAATTAAATTACATAAAGTCAACCTTTTGGACTTGATTTTTTTCTTCTTTTTTTTTTTTTTTTGGAGTGTATTTGGTGGTCCTGGTCTTGGCTGCCCACGTTTTTATATCACGTTAAGTTTCTGAAATCCTGTGTTTGTATAGGAAGCAGTACATAAAAACTGTTACTGTGGTAACCTTTAATGAAGCTACTGGTTTTGATAACCCAACATAAGTTCCCAGCGGCTCCATCATTGCCAACATGGTAAGACTTGTCTAGAGAGACTTGGACTGCCCTTGGAAATTGCTGATGTTTATTATTTATATTTTTACTATGTGCTCTGATTTCACATTTCTTCCCAGGATGCAGTGTAATGTTCTCTCTGAAGGACGCACCAAGGTGCTTTCAGTGCATGCTGCGATTCCATCTACTTGACTTTCACATAACAAGCAATAACATGAGCTTTTAAAGAGGCTTGTTCCTTTGGGACATTTTTAACGTGTGTCCAATAAAAACTACAGAGTGACGGACTGGTACCTGCTGAGGGAGTGTTTATTTTTTCATTGTCATAAGTTACATCTTCTCATTATCATCACTGTCTCTCATTGTAGCATTTTTTCCACTCAAAAATAAATTATTGTCAGAAAAGTAACCTCTAACAACAACCGCATGGAAAAAGTGTTTTTTCTTTAGTCTTAACATCTCACTTGTTTTAGAATAGATATTGCATGAAATATAACTTTCTCACATTTCCTCTTCTAATATTGACCTCCTGTTTGCACATTGTTTTTTTATTTTGTCCCTGTTCTTGTCTTGTGTGTTCGTCCTCCTGTAAGGTGACTCATATCTGTTCCATTACTCCTACATTTACCTTTTCTTACACTGTTTATCTCCCTTTATTGTTCCTTATGAGCATTCTGGTGTCACAATTATTTTTCACTGACTTTTTTTCCCCTTTTGTTATGTTTCATCTTTAACAATTCTCATTCCCACTTAAAAGCAATTATGAGAATAGACGAGTCCTACCAACCCAGTCTCATTCCAAAACATGAAACTCCTATATCTGTCCAGAGCTCAAAATTTCCCCATCTTACAATTTGGGCTCTGAAATTGTAGAATGGCTACATTTAATTTTCCAATTCATTTCTATGGGCATACTTTAAGTCACATGACTGCCGAGTTTCTCTCTGGCGTAAGCAAAAAATGGCTGATGTCCCTTACATTTTGGGTGTAAATTACTATATTTAAAGGGACTAGAGGCAAGATTAAGAAATGAAACTCGGGACTGCCGTTACTGGCGCTTCAGGTAACTGCAGCCACGAGCCAAGCCGTCATGGGAGCGTGCACAAACTGAAGCTATAATGTTGTTTACTAAGCTTTTTCTTCGTAGTTACACTTTTTAGTGTCTTTCAGTTGATCTGGATCGTTTTCTGAAGGCAGAAGAATCCATGACTATAGCTGACAGTGCTTGAATTTACTGCGACTGTCTTCTTCCTGCATCAAAACTGCGGATGTAGCATCATTTGACGTCACGTCCGCAGGGCAGCGCGGGAAATCCGGACACCGAATTGCAGCGCATTTTGCAGCACACAGCCTGTTCAAGGCAACAGAAAGAAACGTGGGTGGAAACGTTCTTTTTGGTATTTAGCGCTTCATCACCCATTAGTATTAAAAAAAACTGCATGTTTGGTTTTTCAACTCAACTCACCTCAACCTTATTGTCAAATGTGCTACATGTTAGACATACAACACAGATGAAATTGCAGTCCTCTCAAACTCACGTTGCATAATAAAATACAATAATAAAACTATAAGATAAAAAAATATGATATATATATATATATATATATATATATAGATATAAAAATAAAAGTGTAATATATAGTAATCCATTCCGATAACTAGAAATCTAAACACAAAACTAAGTTTTAAATACTAAAGAAGATTACAATGTACAGATGGAAATGTAACGGTAAAGTTTGGCAATGTAACATTACAGTGGTCCTGATGGACAATAGTGCAAATCGTTAATGTAAACAATGTAACTGTAACATGTACAGCAAGTTATTATGAATGACAGTACAGTGGCAATTGTGCAAATGATGCAGATGGCAGCATGAGCTGAGTAGCAGTCTTGATGCATGCATGCAGTGCAAACAGTAGTGCAAATAGTGCAAATAATGCATATAATGCATATGGCAGAATAAACTGAGTAGCTGTCCTGATGTATGCAGTGCAAACAGTAGTACAAATAGTGCATATAGCAAGAAAACTATGTAGCAGTCCTGATGTATGCAATGGTGCCATATGTATTGGTGGCATTTGGAACAATGTTCTGCAGTATGTAACTGGTGCCATGGTGACGGTAAAGTTAGGTATGCAGTCTTGAGGTAGGTGAGTTTGTGAGATGCAGAGTCAGTGGGGGGTCAGGGGAGGGCAAGTGGGGGCAGGGCAGGGAGGGAGTTGAGCGTCCTCACTGCCTGGTGGAAAAAGCTGTCTGTTTTTAAATTCCTGCCTCTAGTCCCTTTAAGATAGATTGTGGTTTTAGCTTCGTTTTGATCATTTTTCTAGCAACAAATACACACTTTGTTTTCATAGGATCAATTCAGTTTGTGTATACAATCCTTGGATTCTGTGGCAAGAATGGCATAAATTAACTGACTTGTTTACTTTTCTCAGCATAGATCATTTAGCTATCGAGTCACTGATCGTTCAGCTGTACAGTATGTTTTAAATATGAAGTAAGTATTGTTTTTTACGGCCCTTAAAAGCCCCCATGTTCCAATTCTCTTTGGACCTGTGTGACATAAAATGGGGTGCATTCCATTTCAAATGCACCCAATGCCGTCGCCCAGCTATATTAGGAGATTTATGGCTCTATGTCTACTTTTGTGTATATTTCAGGAATACACAGGAGATTTTGTGTGTGTAGGTCAAATTTTTAAGTTTATAACATTATTAGCATGGGGTTAAACTGAATCCCTCATTAAATACTGTTTTTCTTTAATCTATTTAACCTAACAGGACATAATGCACTGCATTAAAACTCCAGTGGTGCATTTTTAATTACTTATTTTTATTCATTTTTCTTTGTTTATTTTTTTCCTTTTTTCTTCATTTTTCTCTCTTTCTTTCTGCAAAATTTTCTTGGTAAGATTTCTTGAAATAAGATGCATTGCCTTAAAACAAGTTTTTATATCTCACTGAAATGTTTCTCTTTAGGTAATTTTGTCTTATGTTGAGTGCGATGAGATATTTTGACTAGAAATTGGAAAAATATACTTGGTAATATTTAAGTCTTTTCAGTGTGGGAGTCCAATCTGCATGGCCTCTATTTAAGACGTTATGTTCTCTATTTTGTTTTTAATTTTAAATCATGCTTTTCATTCTTTTACTTTTTAATGCTTTATTTTCTTCTGGACTCCACTGAAATGCTTTTATTTTTTATGTAAAGCACTTCGAATTCTTGTATAGATAAGGGCCGCGTTTCCCAGTTAAGATTCTTCTTTGGATTAAAGAAGGCCTCAAGGAAGCTCTTCCCAACAAAGGATCGCAAAGATACGCCCGTTTCCCAGATTGCTTCTTTCGCGCGTTCTTATTTCCTGAGAAACGTCTTTGCTACGCTACATCTTAAGAAGGTCCTAACAGAAGCTATCCACTTCCGGGGGTGCTGAAAAAAAGCAATCGAGGTCAGGTATACCGATCGACACCATTCATTTAGTGTGGAGGTTATTTTCCGACGCTGATATTGAGCCCATTTATACGTTTATGTGTTTGTGCAAGAAGACAAACTGTTAAAAATATGCATGTGATTACCAGTGATTGCAAATATTCATTGAAAAGCTCATTGTATATTGTGTAATTGGCCAAATTGTGCTAAACAGGTGTAGGCGATTGGAAATTTACAGATGCCCTATAAATAATGGTCATTCTGACGCTATTTGTTGACGTAATGGCTGAAGGAACCCCGCCAAGAGGATTCCTGAAACGTGCGTGTGTGTCATATCGATGCTCAGTAGTAGAATCGGGAAACGGTGGCTAGGTGATTGAAACACTGAAAAAGGGTAACATTTTCTTGTTCGCAAAAAAATAGATCAACTCCTGGAACTCCTGACAAGCTTCAGCCAAAAACGATATGCACCAAACTTTCAAAAACTTTTTGTCGGGTTACTGTTGTCTGGGGAAATCTTGGAGGATGTAATCACCTACACACATCTTATGTTAAATGAGCTCCACATGGCAGCATTTGGTAAATGGGCGACATACTGTATCTGGTGCGTAAAGTGTGCGTCCAGGATGACGCACGTGCATTCAACAAACAGTAATCCCGCAAATGGTTGACGTGACTTAATAAAAATGGCTTGTTCTGCCACCACTCGTGCCCAATTCTTCAAAGGCCTCGTAAACGCAAAGTAATGGGAATGCTCCACATACTACACTGAGAGGTTGTTTGCTATTTTTAATCACTGCCCAGTGCCACCTATAACGCATCTAATAGCGCGATCTGACAGCACATCTAGAGGACTGAAATGCTGGCGCATAAAAGCATGTACATACACAGTGTCACTCCGTCTGTTGGTTTGCTACCAAAATTTCTGTAAAGCAGCCATGATGTCTGATACGGGTATGCGTAAATGGCCATGCTTTTATTGAGCGAAGCAGGTGCATCTCATCATGAACAGCTGACAAATGCGTAAATATGACGTGAGTCCTCATAGATTGCGTATAATTTGCGTACAATTCCTACCGCAATGTTTTTGTTTCTTGGTTGATACCCACAGCTTTATCTAACATAAGCTAAGTATGGGAGGCCTATCTTCCATAATATTAAACTTAACCACAATATTTTCTGTCATTCACTCGTAACTACAGTTTTCTTCCATTATAATATTGACATTATGACATGTGAAAACATGACTCAAAAACAACAACTGATCCGTAAAGCCATTTTTAATAATTTCCATTTTCTACTTTTTTTTCATGGAAAGTGTCGTTCCAAAAGTGACCAGTAGGCCGTTCCCTTAGCAGGGAACGTTAAAGGGTCGAAAGAGTGGGTCTGGCCGCCCTAAAATAAGCCCTAGTTAAGGCGCATCTGGAAACGCAACGTCAAACAAGGCACCTTAAGAGTGACTTAAGGACCTCAGCGAAGAGTGTCTTAACTAATCTGACCCAAGGTGTGCTTTACAAACTGCCTCGCCATGTTGAAATTATAAATTTGGGATTATCTCAGTGAGCGAAGCCGATGATGGGAATGATAGTGTTTTGTCACAACAGTGATATAATCCTCAAAAAAAAACACTTTATCCCCCTTTTTTGCCCGACCAAAGGATGACCCATCTGATATATCACGACTTTGTTTTCATCCTCTGTTGTTCATTCTCCCAAAGGCTTTTTCTTTAAACAGATTTAAATACACATCAGGGTCATATATTATTATTGCTGTATTGACCATTGCTATTTTAGTTTTTCTCTTATTTTGTTTTTCAGTTTTTTTGGGGGGGGTTACTTGCACATTCAAATGTATTTATGCATAGTAATGTGACCTAAAGCCACCAGAAAAGCACACCACATAAAATGTCTCAAAATTCAAAAGTATCACATTGACATGAAAATGGAGGAGCGGGCTGAATGTGGCAGCAAGTTTTAGTTATACACACCAAAATGAGTTTTGGCCTGCTTTTGTTAGGGGTTTCATTGAAAGCCCCGATTATAACTGTAAAAAAGAGTGTTCAAGTGATGTTGGTAAAGCAAAAGACTGAAGCATGGAGTTATTACATCAAAACATAAATCACACTGGAAGAAATTAGTAGCAGGAATTATTGAGGATTTACCCCCCTTCTGTTTATACAACCAACCAAAAGGAAACTGAACCTTGTGTTAATTAGAGCTCTGAGGAATCATCCCTAAGGATGAATACTCATCGAGGAATTACAATAGAGAGATCAAGATCACAAGACAGCTCGCATCAATTGGGGTCTCCTAAGAGAGACAAATAGGGATTCAGGGGGATTCAAATCAAAAGTAAGTTGTGTGGCCAAATGGCCCATGAACCGCACAGCAGAGTCATCTGGCACTAAAAACAATTATGTGTGAGAAGATTAGAGAGGACAATTAGTGGTGAAACAGCATTTTATTCAGTGACATTAGCAACAACAAAGAAGTCTTGTGGCTGTTTATTAGCATGATAAAGGCGGCGCAGAGCGAGCCAAACAATGTGGGCTGGCCAGACAGAGGCAGCCCATCAAAACTCATCACAGCTCAGAATGAGACAGATTAAGAACATACAATGCTTAATTTTAGTGTTTAAACATTAAAAGTTGAGCTTGTTGTTGCATCTTTCTCATGTTTACTCTCAACAATATGTTTGGGAAGGAACAGGCCCACTTTGTATTCCACATGGGAAAGTATGGCAGCCGAATCCCAGCCATTATTATTTATGGCATCCAGCTCGGCTATAAATGGTGTTTGCTCAAAGTACAGCCGTGAAAAAAAAAGGCAACGCCACCACCTGTAGGCAGGTGCAAGAGGTCAGGAGGCTAATGTCAACCTGACAAACGGTAAATCTTGTTAAATGGGTTAACAGCGTCTCTGAGCGTGCAAACAAGCCCTCTTTGTCTCGGAGAATACAAAAGTCTCATGAAAACTTTATTATTTACCTTCTCTGCTGCTGTTTGTGCCTAAAATGGAAAAAGTGGAAGAAAGATTGAGCAACTTGCAAGGAAAGAACAGGAGTTGGGGCCAAACCACTGCAATAAAAGTGATATACGAGATGTCACTCTGTGATTGGCTCAATACATCACCCTCAAAACAGCAGCATGTCTGTGTGTGCACGTACACCCACTCTGCAATGTGGAGACGTTCTGTCTGCCTGCAGGCTAATAGATGCGAGATAGAAGATCTTTGCAAATAAGGGATGAAGCAATCAGTTATTGGACTGTATCAGCTCCACCTGAGCATCCCTGCACATGCTCACCTGCTCTCATACACACACATTCACTGTTAAATGGAACTGTTCTAAAGATGGAAGTGCTGGAGCATGAGGTTGTGGGAAAGCAGGTGGTAACTTAAGTGGGATAACAGAGATGGGAACTGCTCTGATAGATGCTCTCTGATATTTGATGCTGCAAATAACTGTTATACATGTGGAGCTTTAACTCAGCATCATGTCCTGTGGAAACAGCTGAGTCCTTTTGTTCCGCTTCCATAAATAATTAGATCTCTTTTCATAAGTCATTTAGTGTCTTAATGTGGTTGAATAAGGAAGACATGCTATTACTAAACTGAACTTAATACTTCTACCAGCATTTATTCATTTTATTTTCATTGGTGAATGCTGGTGACTGTCAATCTGCCATCTCTGATTGGTTGATTGTGTATCTGTCAGTTGCATATCTATGTATCTGTCATTGTCAGCAGGATCCATGTGACGCTGGTTAAAAGTCCGTGGATTAGAAATTGGTGGCAGCCTGCGTGAAGCACAAGGACGTGCTTGTGGAAAAAGGGGGAGAGATGTGACAGTGTGGGGTTCTGTCACTGTGTCTCCGATAGATCATGTGCCCTGGCTACTTGGCCACTTGGCCACAGGGATGTCCCTTTGGCTGACTGGTTAGCGCACATGACTCTCACCTCAGAGCCTGTGGGATCATATCCTACCCAGGCCCTTGTTGCGCATTACTGAGAAAACAGCTAAAAGTTCTGTTGTGGGCCTTTAATATTGCATAGTTCGCAACCAGTTCTGGTGACTGTCTGCCCTCTCTGCTTGGTCGATTGAGTATCTGTCAGATGTGAATATTAAGAAAATCAGCCTCCGTTTGAAAACAATAAATGTCACAAAATCACTGATTTAAAATGTTCCCGTTGACTTGGTATTATTCATTCATTCATTTTCTGTACCGCTTATCGCAGGGATTGGCAACTCCGGTCCTCGAGGGCCAGCATCCTACAGATATTAGGAGTTTCCCTGTGGGAACACACCTTGCGACCTGGGCACAGCTTCAAATCAAGCTCTGCACAATTACCCATTGATTGGAGTCAGGTGTGTTGCAGCCTGGAAGCTCCTAATACCTGCAGGATGCCGGCCCTCGAGGACTGGAGTTGCCTATCCCTGGCTTATCGAGTTCAGGGTCGCTGAAGTCTATCCCAGCTATTATCAGGCGAGAGGCGGGGTACACCCAGAGAGATGGACAAACAATTACTCTCACATTCACTCGGAGGGACAATTTAGTTACCAATTAACCTAACATGCATGTGTTTGGACGGTGGGAGGAAACTGGAGTACTTGGAGAGAATCCACACATACACGGGGAGAGCATGCAAACTCCTAACAGAGAAAGATGATGAGGACAAAAGATGAGTGGTACAAATAATAATTGTTACTTGTTATGGTCTTAAAAGTGTCTAGATAGCTCAGTGAGTAGAGTGTCTGACTCCACATGCAGGCCTGGGTTGAACCGGGACTTGAACCCAGGACCATCAGTTTAAAAGCCATATGCTCTACCAGCCAAGCTAACCAAAATCCACCCAAACTCTCGCAAGTAAAAATTTGGACTATGACTGTCATCCTCCTTCTCCTCATCTTCTTCTTCTTCTGTTGTTTTTAACTGGTGGTTGGCAAACCACTAATTTATGAGGTGTGTTACCGCCACCTGCTGGTAGGGAGTGTGAACTGTTGCTGCTGTCGTTTACATCGCACAATCTAGTACGTCACAGCAGCTTCATTCTTACCCCGCCCACTTGTGATCGGGGTAATTGTTTGTAATTAAAAAGCTACTAAGCCAAGTTCAGTTGAGTTTAGTTTAGTTAAGTTGAGCTGACCTGTGCTAGTGTAAAAGGGCCATAAATCAGGGTGCAATAAGTATGCCCACCCCTGCTCGGTGCCTCTCTCTGGGAGCAACTCCAGAAATGGAAAAAAGGTCCAGCCCTTCTCAAGAACACTGGTTTCAGAGCCTGAGCTGTGCATGGAGGTGAGTCCAACTACATTATATCTAGCCACAACTACTTAACCTTGCACACCAGCTTAGGCTCCTTCCCCAGCAGAGTGGTGACATCCCGGGTCTATAGAGCTAGCTTCTGCAGCCGAGGATCATCGTGCCAGGTCTCCGCCTTCAGCTGCTGCCCAGCATCCCATGCACCCGACCCCTACAGCCCATCCTGCAGGTGTTAGTCTACAAGAGGAGCTAATCATTGACACAAATAAAAACCTAAATAAGACTGAAAATAAAGTGAAGCATCACTGTCAATGTCTGTAGAAGTGATGTATTTATGTTAAATACTTGTGAAGTAACTTTCTCATGCGTCAGAGGATTAAATATGTTGCATACTATGGCAACCTCTTGGGATCTTTCGAGGACATATTGTCTCATTCAATAGTTTTTCGCAAAGAAAAACTAATTCTCACTTTGTTAAACAAGTTTTTTTTTTATCAGAACACAGATGCACACCCAAGACAGTGTGAGTGCAGTCCGGTCTGGTGAGTCAGGAAGGAAAGCTGAAGTCTCCTGCTCTGGCCTCGCCCTTGGTGCTGACAGAATTGTTGCCCTTGCACTTGAAGATGTCAACTCCTTGTGTGTCTGTGTGTGTGTGCACGAGCAGCATTGCCTGGATGGAGACACTTAGATGGCAGTCACCATGACAGGGTCAAGAAGGGGAGAGGAGCACTGACACTGACATAACTGGACCCCTGATGACCACTATGTATAAACACACACATAAAAACACTCCCTGTTCTTCTTACTCAAACACACATACGCAAAATAATAAGAAAAATAAGTGTAAAAAATTAGATGTAGGAGTTCATTTTCACTGATCTTTACAAAATAATCATGCATTCAAACTTAGACACTTTTGGATCATCAGCTTGAAAAAAACTACTCTTCAGCCCTCTGAGAAGTTGCAGTTCTTTTCCAGGCTACCTTTATTAGATTAAATCAGTGAAGGTGAAGCTTTAAATAAAAAAAGATGAAGGATTTTTATGTGTGTGTGTGTGAGTAACTTATAGATATTTCTGTAGGTATGTGAAAGCTGAAGCTGCAGGAGCTGATTTGCATAAGGGTGAGAGGGGTGTTAAGGGTCTTAAATACTTAACATAATTCACTTCAAGATATTTAAATTCTATTTAAGACTATTTGTCCAGGCTTTCCGCTTGGCTGAGCCAGAGACTCCTGGAGGCTAAGGAAGCTAAAGATGTTGCCACGGGTCACTGGGTCGCACCCGGTTGGCATACCTGAAGGAGCTGCAGCATTCGGGGGTGGGTGGTGGGGGGGATGGGCAGTCTAATCTGCTACACTGGACCACTGGAACTAACTTTCAATGTAGTGGAGATCAACAAAATTAGAGCTGAAACTGGTGTGAATGGATATTATCAGGAGAGTTTAGTCATTCCAGTCCTTAGGTAGCACTGCCCTGCATATTTTAGATGTTTTCCTGATTCAGATTAATGGACCTCCTCCTAAAGTCTTTGCGAGCCTGATAATGAGCTATTTACTGTGGCCAGATGTGTTTAAGTGTGGAAACATCTAAAACAGGGATCACCAACTCTGGACTTCTTGTGCCAGTGTTCGGAAGGTTTTCAACATTTCTCTGCTGCAGCACCTGACTCAAATTTAATGGATCCAACGACCAATGAAGTTCTGCACAATGACTCATTAATTTGAGTCAGCTGTGTTAGCATAGGGACTCATTGAAGACCTTCTGGACACTGGCCTAAGAGGTCCGGAGTTGGTGATCCCTGATCTAAAACATGCAGGACAGGGGTCCTGAAGGACTAAATTTGAGCATAGTGGTAATGTTGCAGGCTTTGGCACAGCAGGCCCGGGTTCGAGTCCCTGACACAGCACTCACGTGAACCACTGTGGAGACCTTGAGCAAGGTCCTTAACCCCCACACCAACTGCTCCCCCGGTGCTGAGCGCAGTGAGCTCACTGCTCTCAGGTTCAACCTGAAAAGGGTGAAAATGCAGAGAATGAATTTCCTAATTGGGATTAATAAAGTATATATATATATATAAAAAAATCTAATGATCTGGCACCTCATTTATTAAACATTCTTGTGCACAAATCTGTGCACAGTTGGTGTGCGACAACATTTTCACACAAACTTTGAAATTTACCTTCTTAAACTTCCAACCATTCATTTTCTATTGTGCTTAGTCCAACTCAGGGTGGCAGAGTTCGTGCAGTCTTTCCCAGCAATTAGCAGGCAAGAGGGAAGTACAGGGAAACACTCATGCTGTCACTGACTCCCATCTGGTTTTTCTACTTAGAAATGGACTTAAATACCAGAACAGCTCTGGCCTGCATATGAACAGAATCTAGTTGAGAAACTGGATTAACTTTCCCCTCGATTCTTCATTTAGTCTAAATAACAATTAGTTAGGGGAAATAAATAATAGGACGTGTAGCTTCATTGATTTCTGAACATATAATGATGCTGGAAAGATGCCAGAATAATACTGGAATGACGGTGGAATGATGTCAGGTATGATGCTGGAATGATCCTGGGAATGATGCTGGCTTGATAGTGGAATGGTGGTAGGAACGTTGCTGGAATGATCCTGGGAATGATGCTGGGAATGGTGCTAAGAAATATGCTGCAATGAAGCCGGAAATTATGTTGGAATAGTGGTGTAATGACAGTGAAAGATGTTGGACTGTTGGTAGAATACTGCTGGGAATGATGCTGGAAGGATGGTGGAATGAGGCTGGAATGATAATGAAATGGTGCTGGGAATAACGCTGGAATGATGATAGAATAGTGCTGGGAATGATGCTGGATATATGGTGGTATGATGCTGGGAATGACGCTGGAATGATGGTGGAATAGTGCTGGAATGGTGCTGGAATGATGCTGGAATGGTGCTGGGAATTATGCTGGAATGATGGTGGAATAAAGGTGGAATGATGCTGGAATGATGGTGAAATTATGGTGGAATGATACTAAAATGATGGCGTCATAGTGCTGGAAACGATACTGGAGGGATGGTAGAATAATGCTGGAATGGTACTGGAATAATAGTGAAATAATTCTGGGAATGATTCTGGAATGATGGTGGACTAAGGCTGGAATAGTGTTGGGCATGATGCTGGAATGTTGGTGGAATAGTGCTGGGTATGGTGCTGGAATGATGGTGAAATAATGCTGGAATAGAACTTGGAATGATACTGGAATGATGGAATAGTGCTAGGAATGATGCTGGAATGATGGTGGAATAATGCTGTGAATGATGCTGGAAGCCTGGTAAGGTGGCGGAATAATGCCGGAATAGTGGTCGAAATGATGCTGGAATAATGCTGGGAATGATGCTGGAATGATGCTGGAATAATGCCAGGAATTATGGTGGAATAATGCTGGGAAGATGATGAAATGATGATGGAATAGTGCTGGTAATGATGCTGGACTGGTGCTGGGAATGATGCTGCGAATGATGCTGAAGAAATGCTGGAATAATGATGGAATAGTGCTGGGAATGATGCTGGAAAGATGCTGGAAAAAGTGCATGGAATGATGCTGGAATGATGGTGGTAAAATGCTGTGAATGGTGCTGGGAATGACGGTGGAAGTTGTTATGAATAAGACAACAACCCCCTTGAAACAACAATGTCCTTTTTGTTATTTTTATCATAGGTGATCCACCTGTCATCTTTTCAGCCCTTCTAAGGAGCAATCAAGCTGAAAGGGTTAAACTTGTGTGAGCTAAAACAATCAGGAAGTTCTTGTAAAAGACATGCTTGGTTAAATATATCTTTATATTTGACTATCAATGCAGCCGCTGTAAAGTTTTACCTTCGTTCCTCAGATTGTCCTTGCTGTCAGCCCATCACTGAGTTCATGAAGAGCTTCTGAACACACCTGCTGTTGCATTTCAATGGTGATGCTCTGAATTTAATGGCTGACAGATTGTGCTCAGTAAGAAGTTTCAACCTAAAGGGAACAAAGAACTCTGATGCAGACCAAACTGTTTTCATCATGGTGATTGTTCTAGATCTTATTAGACATCATATGAGAAAAAAAGATGGATGAAGAGCAACTACAGACACATTAACATCCTCCTCCTCCATTTTTTAACCTTGACCTACCTTTTGTGCCTCTTTGACCAAGGCCACAGCACACACTCACACTGCATAGAATTCATGGAGGAGGCCATTTATAATTAGTTGCACAGCATGACAGTAGTCCTGCCCCATCACACACAATAAGACGGCTCACAGCAGACATCATGCTGCATGCTGCAGGACAATCAAGCAATCACATATTTAATAATGCATCACTTTACACCAGCCTCGGCTGAATATTAGATAATAAGCAAAATTTTGAGTAAAACGCAACAGATTAAATTCCATTCTTTTACAACTGTGTTGTATTTTTAATGGCTGTTTTGCACTCAGCAGCAGTTCTTTAAGCTCTGTGTGGCTGTCAGAAAGTGACAGCTCTATACTGCAGCTCCAGCTGTGAGACAGGTTGCCACAGAAACCCCGGAGAGAGCTGCAGGCTAATGCTCAACAGCAGCAGCTGACACTCAAACTATGGATCTCTTCTTGGCCCCGACCATGTCGCAGAATTCTCAGCTTTCCAGAGTTCGCTCAGGTACCTGAAACTCACACCTGCTCCATTGCTTCACTTCCCACCCATCATGTCAGGACTCTGAACAGGAATTTAAATCTGTTGTGTTCGTAGCAATGACTAACATTAATGTTCAGACCTACAAGAATCGACGAGGCACGTTTATTTATACCTCACATTTTATGCACAAGACAAATCAAAGTGCTTTACGTAAAACATATAAAGCATTACAGCGGGGTTAAAGGTTGAATATGGAACATTTTTATTCAAAGCTATATTTTTAAAAAAATAATACCTCCACAGGTTGTTTGGGGGGGGGGGGGGGGTACAGAATGAAAGTACAACAGTTTCTAGAAAAATTATATTTAGCCTAAAAATAATTATAAAATAAATTTTTACGGGTTCGATGATGGCATTATATTTACGTCTATATGCCAATACACGCCGCCATTGCGGGTTGCCAAATACGATCTCTGTGTGGCATCAATATGTTGGGCACAGTTAGGTTGGTACAGGGGGAAAGGCTGCGTACACACCAAACGCGATTTTGGCGTCAAAATCACGTCTGACGCCCAAAGCTGGACGCTTGGTCACTAAAAAGTCAGACGCTTGATTTCCAGCATCTTGACGCCCATGGTGCGGAGCGAAGGATGCCCAGCCAAGGCGCGCTCGACGCACCTCAGGAGGAGCCCCTCCTTTTTCTTTTTCCTGTCACCGGTCTGTCTGCACCATGGCAGATGCAGGAGAGAGAGCGGCTCTGCTTTATGTGATAAATAAAGCAGGGAATGTTGTCATCGGGCATCTCTGCTCTGAGTCTGGTTTATCAGATGATTCCAGGTGTTCTGAGTGTGATGAGTTTCATCATTTACTTCAGGAGCTGCTGACGAGGGGCGCTTTCAGCGGTCTGATCCGGCCCAGTTTAACAACACGCTGTCCCGATGCAGGGCAGCATTATCAGCCCATTACATCCCATCTGCACAGCAGGTCATCAAACCGCTGTTCAGACACCGGGACCGGCCACAGATCACAGTTTATCCTCCTCTGTCTTCAGAGAGAGAGGAGATTCCCCTGGTTCTTCTGGGTGTTTCCGTCCTGTCATAAAAAGTGTGTCTGTGTCATTGAGTCGCGCTGATTGGTTGACGCTCCGCATCAAGATGCCAAAGTTCAGATTTTCCAACGCCGGCATCTGCCGCCCGTGACGCGAGTTAGGTGCTTCAAACGCCCAAAATCTCAAAACTCCCCGCGGGAATCGCACATAACGTGCCTAGCTGCGCCGCGCCCAACACGCGCAATGCGCCGCAAGGTTTTTGACGCCTCCCCGACGCGCGTTGGTCATTGACTTTGCATGTAAACCTGACGCCCTTGACGCCCAAATCGCGTTCGGTGTGTACACAGCCAAACAGTGAAGCAGCGGCGACTGAAGGCACTGCTTCAGAGCCCTGGAGATATTGTTATCTGTTTCTGAGGAGGAGTGACTTGAGAAGAGCAAAACCTGGAGTAAATTTAGGTGAAGACTACACTAAATGGACCCACATAAACGTTTTCCACGGCATCAAAACACGGAAATGGTGACTTTTCTCCTGGATCGGTAAGCTAACTTGTTTGTTAAGGTGGCTAACGTTAACTTTTAATTATAAACTCCTCTGCGTTACTTGTTGTACATGCTGCAAACGTTGGTCACTTGGGTATCAGCAGCAAGTGTGGCATCCAAGTGGCTGGAGTTGTTTTTCTGCCGTTGCAGCTACAACCTAGACACACGTAATGTCGCTGTTCTGTCAGTGTTCCATATTCAACCTTTAAATTTACATAAAAACATTCTGTCGCGGGGGGAGAGAACATGGCGACCACCCATAGTCTAAACAGATTTGGTGGCGGACGTTAGAGAGTTTGTTGAAAAAGTGATGGGTTAATGACAGTGACACGATCGATCAAAGACAAGATCCATAGATTGAAATACAGCAGCAAAGTGCGCCAGCTGAAAGTGAAAGTAGGTCAAGCAGCGGGTGTTTCTCGCGCTTGCGCATTTAAGCAGAACTGGCTGAGTAGAAGAAGGAGGGAGGAATAGAAATAGACGTTTCTGTCAAATGTTGTGTTGTGAAACAAACTTCTTGTGGCTTATTTAGCTGGTGAATAATTATTTTGCCACCAAAACTCTTTTCTTTGTGTTGTATTTGTTGTTTCATAGAAGTAAACAACTGTTCAGATGATGGTGTTACTAAAATAAAAAAATATTGGCAACAAAGACACTTTTCCACTTGAAGCGCATTGCAGCTTTTAAAGCTTGTTTTCTCACCTTTTTGGTCGGAAGCAGGCATTTTTGATGCAACAAACCCATGTTCTACTGCAGATTACTAAAGAATTGAAAAAGCTAGAAACAAATGTTTTTTTTTCTGTTAAGAGAAGAGAGTCTATGCTTTTCTTTGGTACATTCAGTGTTTGCACAGGCATACTACACAATATTCTGTGGCTCTCCAAAAATCAGTGAAAATGCTTAAACGTAGAGTCCGAAGTCCCTCCAGCGTTTCTGTTTGCAAACAACAGTATTCAAACTTAGCGCTCCTCCCTCTCAGGCTAATGGCCGCCTCGTTCTAGCTAGCTTATTCAACTTCAAGCTTCTCCTTCAGAGCTTAAAAGCGGGTACAAGCCAAACTAATATTAACCCTGGTTTTCCAAACTGCATTATCTGAAGCTCTTACCTTTTCTTCGGTGCATACACTGTTTTCTTTCTTTCTTTCTTTCTTTCTTTCTTTCTTTCTATTTTCCTTCGAGAGTTCGAGTGACTGGACTCTGTTCGAATCATGAACTTATTTCCACACAGCGTCATGCTCTTAGCTCTGTCATTGGCTGCCGGTATAAACAGAAATCTTCACCCAGAAACGTCCCGACCAGACCAAAATAATACAAAAGAGTGAATTACGGGCAGGGGGAGAGAGAGTTGCATTCAAATGCACCACGGCGCGGGAGTAGAGGCCCAAAAGCGGGTTTTGAGACGGATTTCACTTGCTCAAGTCTAATGTTTATTTTTTACGGGGGGAACTTCGGACTATACCTTTAAAATCCTGGCAATATGGAGCACTCTGCTCGGAAAAGGTCTGACAGTCAATGAGTTAAAAATGACTAACTTCACAGTAGAAATAAACATGTTTACAGCCTGGTTCAAAAAATCATTTTAGGTTTAATAGGCAAAGTTTACCTTCATGTCAACTGGTGGTGGGGGGTTGTAACTCATCAATTAAGATGTTATTTAATCTTGAAATTACACACAATTTAGGGCGTGTCCTTTTGATTGACAGGCGGCAGACCAGAAGCCCGGCCTCAGTCTGCAGCAGAGTAACAACATGGTGGTAGCTAACAGCAAGTCCAAACATGTCTTACCTTTATCCCGCCGCTTGGGAGGCTAATCTTTGTTCGCTCTTGTTAGTTTCGAGGTAGCTCGATTTGCATTTAGCCCAGAGTACATCAGCTATCAATCATTTGCCCCGCGGCTGCGCTTTGCCCAGTATAGTATTTTCCGGGAGTAACGACACAAACGACACGGCAAGATGGCGACGGAGGGAAACGCCTAGCTGGCTTCACTTTCCCCTATTCAGACAAGACCAGACACTACGTCCATATTTTTTACAATCTTTGGTCATTCTACACTACACTCTGGTGTTGTCACAGCTGCGGTCATAACAGCCGCACACTGGCTGCTACCGCTGTAATAATATTAAATAGTAGGTGCTACCGCTTTGACCATAATAAATACATATTGCTGCATCTTTGGGAATGGTTTTTAAAGCTGCTACCATGTTAAGGATGCTTACATCTTGAACGTGCAGGACATACCTGGGATCCAAAGTTTTCACCATCGTCTTGAAGCCATCTTTATTCGCAGTAACCATATCCTTGGCAAGGGGAAATGTAATTATCTTGATCACTGCTTGCTCTTTTTCTCATATCCAGTCCCGGATCAAGACGTTCTTGGTACTCTAAAATGCATTGTCAGCTAAGCAAGTTGCTGGTGTTACCACCACCAGCTAACACTTCTGCATTTGCAAAAAAGTTGTTTGGTCCACGTCTGATCTTTTAAAGCCAAAAAACGTCCAAATTATAGACGTGGCTCTTTTGGAAATCAGTTCTTCTGGGTTATCACTTAACTTTGAAAGCTCACACCAGCCTTTCACATGCTGTGTTGTTTGTGTCCCGCAGTGAAATGAGTCCCCTCTGAAACACTTTCCCACTGCACATGTTCCACACGTTGTCTGAGCTATTTACAAGTATAGCGGTATATGAAAAATCCATATCATAACAAAAATAAACACCGATTTTCGGTATGAACCGGTATACCAGACAGCCCCTGTCCTCGCAGACGTTTCCAAACAGCTAGCATGGACCGACTGGCTACCGGACTTTTCCTTTCACAACATCTACACCTACAAAACCTGTCTTACACAGGAGAAAGTCTAAAAGGTTTCATAAGCATGAATGCCTATCCATATTTCACGGCTGGCTGGGCTGACCCAAAAATATGGCATCTCAAGAAAATGGTTTTACTGAAAGAATAGGTAAGTAGTATTCTGATGATGAACTTAATGTAAACAGTGGCTAATGATATGCTGCTGTTAGATTTTTATAAGAGCTTCTATTAAATACTAAACACATGCATTTGTTACAGTAAGAGTCAGATGGGATTCGCTCTCATACCTTAATTTTATGGAAAAATTGTACAAAACATCAAACCCAGTTAGCAACAGCTAAAGTAACCCCCCCCACCCCCCACCCCCCTTAACTTACACTGAAACTCACTCAATACAATGCAGGCTAAACTGCACTGATGGTTACTTGCAGGCAATCTGATCGGCCCTCCTGATCACAGAAATATCTGGGTCTCCTGTCTTTTTTTTCACTCCAAATACGGTAAATGTATGGGATCTCTTGTATAGAGTCACTGTAGTGCCACAAAGAAGCACACTCAGTATGGCAGGCACGAGTAGATCGAGTCCAGAGAATGCGTCCGGAGGAGCTGGACTAAAAAGGGAGGTTTTTATAAATAAACTGATACCATCAGGTTCGATCTCAGAAAAAAAAAGATTAGTCTGCATCTCATTGTTCAAACCACAGTCAGAGATCATTTCTAGAACAATGTAAATGCAAGTCTGGAATATATATTGTATGTTTATGTTTGATTTATGTAATTTAATGTATTGCAGTGATTTGGTGTCAGACGTACAGTAAATAAAATGGCGGTGTACTAGTGGAGGTCCCACTGCAACCCTGACCCTCTCAGGTTCATCTGAGGTTTGTGTTTTCTCAGGAGACTTACAGGGGACAAGCTGGTGACGTTCTCCAACTCGGGCCGTTTTAGGTCATATCTGGTGGGCTGAGTTTTGAGATTGCAGTTGAAAAACTGAGACCTGGTCAAGGAATGATTTTTATGATATAAATAATCTGGGACATGACCAGAACAAGTGTGTCAGTCCACCAGGGAACTGAAGGCATCCACTGAAGAACTGACTGGTCTCTGGATGAATATAGGTTAATAAACTGAAATAATTTGATATGTACGTGGTCTGGGTTGCTTCTCAGGGCTCCTGCAGTGATCACGTTATAAAATACAGTGGGTACTGAAAGTATTCAGACCCCTTTAAAGTTTTCACCATTTGTTTTATTGCAGCCATTTGCTAAAATCAAAAAGTTCATTTTATTTCTCATTATTGTACACTTAGCACTCCATCTTGACAGAAAAAAACAGAAATGCAGAAATTTTTGCAAATTTTTAAAAAAATGAAAAACTATATCACCCGGTCAAAAGAATTCAGACCTTTTGCAGTAACACTTAACTCATATGATGTCCATTTCTTCTGATCCTCCTTGAGATGGTTCTATTCCTTCATTGGAGTCCAGCTGTGTTTAATTAAACTAATTGGACTTGATTAGGAAAGGCACACACTAGGGCTGGGACGATTCGTCGACGTAACCGATTACGTCGACGCAAAAAATACGTCGACGCAAAATATGCGTACCGATGCGTCGTCAGACCAAAACAAAGATGGCGGCGCCATGCGACTTCAGACTAAAACAAAGATGGCGGCGCGATCTCCGCGAGTGGCTCTTCCAAGTTTCCAAAGTGTAAGGCAGTGAAGGTCCACACTCGTTTATCGAAGGTATAACTATATATTAGGGATGGCGAATCCGAAGCCTAATGTGACATGAGACAACTTCCGTGAGATCGACGCCATGTCTTCAGACACGTCAGGCCTGTTTGTGACGGTCAGCATGAAGCACGAGCTCCATCTGCTGGCCGTGGGTGGAACTGCAGCTGATGCCAGGAGCCGTCTCATCTCTGACTGAATATAAATAAAGTCACGTTCTCAACCTCATATTAGTGTTTCATCTGTTGGTTATAGTATTGTGTAGTCACTTCTGGGATAAATAAAGAATTTTTAATTTCATTTGCAAGTGATTGGCACCCGTATTAAGCATTAACAGAGTAAAGATGAAGATGCACTTTTTCTGGAAGCTAGACCCATGTTCAATATAATGTTCAACTCTGAATGTTTACTTATCTTCATTATCTTTTGTTGGAAAATAATAGCCTATCTGTCTTAGCTTAAATCCCCCAAGTTTACATGATCATATTATTTCAATAATGACTTTTTTATTATTATTTTCATGTAAATGAAAGAATTAAAAGCCTGTTTTTCAGTCCGCTGTGTTTTCATCATAAATTTTACATTCTGTTGGTTCATGAAAAACTCCATGACAGGCTGCTGCTCCCACTGCCTTTTTATTCATGCTCTTTTTTACATTTTAGATATCTTTATCAGCACATATAAATTGCTGTCTGTCAATTTATGAGGAGATAATCGATAATCGAATCGAATCGAGTCGAATCGAGCTAAAAAGTGAATCGTTAGATTAATCGATGCATCGAAAAAATAATCGATAGATTAATCGTTTAAAAAATAATCGTTTAACACAGCCCTAGCACACACCTGTCTATATAAGACCTTGCGGCGAGGCACAGATCTGGACAAGGTTACAAAAGGATTTCTGCAGCATTAAAGGTTCCTAAGAGCACGGTGGCCTCCATAGTCCTTAAATGGAAGAAGTTTGGGACGACCAGAACTCTTCCTAGACCCGACCGTCCAGCCAAACTGAGCAATGGTGGGAGAAGAGCTTTGGTGAGAGAGGTAAAGAAGAAGCCAAAGATCACTGTGGCTGAGCTCCAGAGATGCAGTAGGGAGATGGAGAAAGTTCCACAAAGTCAACTATCACTCACTGCGTTTACATGCAGCCAGTAACTCTTTCATAACCGGAATATTAGCAATAACCATGCGCACAACCATGTAAACACTGGCAAAAACCCGAATATGCTCATTTTCAGGTTTTTAAAAACCTGAATATTACCCCTGGGTTACTCCTTTTCTAACTGGAATATTTGGTCATGTAAACGCTTATTGGAATATCTCCATTGAAAGGAATATTTCATTGTGTTCTGCGCATGCTCTATCTGCAGGGATTCTTGGTCTTTTGATTAAACTACAGGGAGTATTTTGTACCAGTGATCATAC
The DNA here is from genome assembly GCA_023101725.1 of Atherinomorus stipes. Taxonomy (NCBI): domain Eukaryota; kingdom Metazoa; phylum Chordata; class Actinopteri; order Atheriniformes; family Atherinidae; genus Atherinomorus; species Atherinomorus stipes. The sequence continues at coordinate 229,950 of JALJCO010008192.1, read as the reverse complement.
AGTGCTCTGCACATCTTGCTAGTTTATATATCACCATGGCAACACGCATCCCAAGAGGAGCTGGTGTGCAAACAGTTACTTCGTGGGGCTCCATCACTCACCTGGTAAAGTTTGGTAAAGGCATGACAGGAAAATTCACTGACTCCACCCGGAGTCAGTGAACTTCATCATTACAACCGTTCCAGTCCTGACGGCGCAACTTGCCGGCGCAATCTGTACGGGGGACTCTGCTGGAAACGGGAAGCGTGGATGTGCACAGCTCCAGCTCCGAGCTGCATTTCCAGCACAGGTACTCTCCTTCTATGACCCGTCAAGTAGCTACTGCTGGTTGGTCAGCACCAGCACTCCGGATTGCAGTCAAGCCAGCCGCCTCTCGCAGATCCGCGGTCAAGCCAACTGTAACTGTACGGCGGTAACAACGGCTGTAACTCTGAAACTTGGCTGGCTTGACCGCAGTGGCCCCGGATGGTTCATTATCCCCCATCATCACAACGTTTTCTGTGCGTCGCGGTTTGGGTCGGGATATTGGGTCCCGTTTTTTTGCATTTCACTGCACTGTTTTGAACCTTGGTTTTAGCTTTGCATGTGACCAATAAACTTATCTTATCTTATCTTCCAATTGATTTCAGTAATCATGTATGCAGGAGTAACTCTGTCTGCTCACGCATGTTAACGGCTTTTTCCTAATCTTTCAGAAACCGGAAAAATTGACCTTAACCCGAATTTTGATGGCATGTAAACGTAGTCACTGCAGCCCTCCACCAGTCGGGGCTTTATGGCAGAGTGGCCTGATGGAAGTCTCTCCTCAGTGCAAGACTTATGAAAGCGCGCATAGAGTTTTACCAAAAAACACATGAAGGACTCTCAGACTGTGAGAAATAAGATTCTCTGGTCTGATGAGACCAAGATTGAACTTTTTGGAGTTAATTCTAAGCGGTATGTGTGGAGAAAACTAGGCACTGCTCATCACCTGCCCAATACCATCCCAACAGTAAAACATGGTGGTGGCAGCATCATGCTATGGGGGTGTTTTTCAGCTGCAGGGACAGGACGACTGGTTGCAGTTGAAGGAAAGATGAATGTGGCGAAGTACAGAGAGATCCTGGAAGAAAACCTCCACCAGAGTGCTCAGGACCTCAGACTGGGCCGAAGGTTCACCTTCCAACAAGACAATGACCCTCAACACACAGCTAAAATAACAAAGGAGTGGCTTCAGAACAACTCTGGATCATTCTGGACTGGCCCAGCCAGAGCCCTGACTGAAACCCAACTGAGCATCTCTGGAGAGACCTGAAAATGGTTGTCCACCACCGTTCACCATCCAACCTGACAGAACTTGAGAGGATCTGCAAGGAAGAATGCAGAAGATCCCAAATGCAGGTGTGAATACTTGTCGCATCATTCCCAAGAAGACTCATGGCTGTATGAGCTCAAAAGCTGCTTCTACTCAGTACTGAGCAAAGGGTCTGAATATTTATGACCATGTGATATTTCAGTTTTTCTTTTTTAATAAATTTGCAAAAATTTCTACTTTTCTGTTTTTTTCTGTTAAGATGGGGTGCAGAGTGTACATTAATGAGAAATAAAATGAACTTTATAGATTTTGGCAAATGGCTGCAATGAAAAAGAGTGAAAAGTTTAAAGGTGTCTGAATACTTTCTGTACCCACTGTATGTATGTATGCTTATATGTATATATTATATATATACATATATATACATATATATATATATATATATATATATATATATATATATATATATATATATATATATAATATATATATATATAATATATATATATATATATATATATATATATATATCTATATATATGCCTCACAGAAAGAAGGTTGCTAGTTCGATTCCCGGCTGGGGAGGGGGTTTGAACAATTCCAACCGTGGCCTTCCAGTGTGGAGTTTGCATGTTCTCCCCGTGTATGCGTGTGTTTTCTCCGGGTACTCCGGCTTCCTCCCACTGTCCAAAGACATGCATGTTAGGTTAATTGATCACTCTAAATTGCCCCCCTCCCTTTTTTTTTTTTTTTTTTTTTTTTTTTTTTCCTTTTTTTTTTTTTTTTTTTTTTTTCCTTTTTTTTTTTTTTTCTCTTTTTCCCCTCCCCCCCCCCCTTTCCCCGTTTTTTCTTCTTTTTTTTTTTTTTTTTTTTTTTTTTTTTTTTTTTTCTTTTTCTCTCTTTTCTTACTCTCCTTTTCCTCTCCCTTTTTTTTTTGGGGGTTCCCTAGGTGTGAATGTGAACGTGAATGGTTGTCTGTCTCTCTGTGTTGGCCCTGCGACAGACTGGCGACCTGTCAAGGGTGTACCCTGCCTCTCGCCCGATAATAGCTGGGATAGGCTCCAGCAACCCCGCAACCCTGAACTGGATAAGTGGTAGTACAGAAAATGACTATATATATCTATATATATGTATATATAGATGTATATATATTTATATATAGAAACCTTTAATCCCAGTCAGCATCATACATATATATATATATATATATATATATATATATATATATATATATATATATATATATATATATATATATATAAAAATATATATATATATATATATATATATATATATATATATGTATATATATATATATGTATAAGAAGAAAGAAGTGACTAAGAAGTGAGAAGACTAAGAAGACTAAGAAGTGCAAGGAGGACTACGGAAGAAGTTGGAGAGCAGCTCCAGCAGAACAACGTGAGGGATGTGTGGTCAGGAATGCAGAAGATCACCGGCTTTAAGTTAAAGGGGGATCAGACTGATGGAGGTCTGGACAGAGCTAACGAACTGAACATGTTCTTCAATAGGTTCAGTTCCCCCCTGCCGACAGCCCAACACTCCACCCACACCCTCCATGAGCCCACAGCTTTCCTGTCCCACCTCCACTCTGTCACCCTGCACCTCAGTCATGGACCTGAACACAGCCTCATCTCCCTCTCCTCTCTCCACATCAGCACATCCTGAGACCTCCTCTGTCTCCACCTCCAGCCTGACTGTCTCCTGTGACCAGGTCAAGAAACAACTAGAGAAACTGAACCGGAACAAGGCTGCAGGTCCAGATGGTGTCAGTCCCAGAGTTCTCAAGACCTGCTCAGAACAACTATGTCCGGTTCTCCAGCACCTTTTTGACACCAGCCTGAGACAGAACAGAGTTCCTGTGCTGTGGAAAACATCCTGTCTTGTTCCAGTCCCGAAAAAACCTCAACCAGCTGAACCAAATGACTACAGACCAGAACCAGAACCAGAACCAGATGACTACAGACCAGTTGCCCTGACATCTCACATCATGAAAGTCCTGGAGGGACTCTTACTGGCTCACCTAAACAGGCAAGTAAGCACCTTTCAGGACCCATTACAGTTCGCATATCGTAATGGGCTTGGGGTCATCTTCCTGCTTCAGAGAGCCCACTCTCATCTGGACCAGTCAGGCAGCACTTTGAGGGTCATGTTCTTTGATTTTTCAAGTGCCTTTAATACTATTTAGCCTGCTTTGCTATGTGAGAAGCTCCATAACTTCCAGGTGGATCCCTCCACAAATACCTGGATTTACGAACAAACAGACCACAGTTTGTGAGACTGAAAGGTTGTGTGTCTGAGATGGTGATCAGCAGCACTGGAGCACCACAAGGAACTGTACTCTCACCATTCCTCTTTACACTGTACACCTCAGACATCCAGTACAACTCTGAGTCCTGTCATCTGCAGAAATATTCTGATGACTCTGCAGTTGTGGGGTGTATCAGTGATGGACAAGAAGCCGAGTACAGGGAACTGGTCAGTCAGTTTGTGAAATGATGCGGTAACAATCAGCTCATCTTAGATACCAGCAAGACTAAAGAGATGATTGTTGACTTCAGGAGGAGCAAGAATAAGCAGCATAGTCCTGTCTCCCGGAAGAGGGGGGGGAGGTGGTGGAGAATTACAAATACCTTGGAGTTCAGCTGGACCACAGACTCGACTGGAAAATGCAACAGTGACTACATCTACAAGAAAGGTCAGAGCAGACTCTACTTCTTAAGGAAGCTGAGATCATTCAACGTCTGCACCAAGATGTTGCAGATCTTCTATAAGTCTGTTGTGGAAAGTGCAATCAGCTTTGCAGCATCTGCTGGGGCAGCAGCATCAGAACCAGAGACTTGAAGAAACTAAACAAGCTGATCAAGAAAGCTGGTTCTGTGCTGGGGAGAACTCTGGAGCCGCTGGAGAAGATCGTTCAGAAAAGAATGCTGCACAAGCTGATGAAGATATTAGAGGATTCTTCAACAGAGTGTGTTCAGTGGGAGGCTGCGTCAGGTTCGCTGTAGGACGGAGAGATACAGAAATTCATTCCTGCCAGCAGCCATCATTCTGAAGAACAAAACTGAGTGGCTGACTGACTTATTATTGTTATGTTGTTATTTCATATTAATGTAATATATTTAAAAACAAAAAAGAAAAAAAAAGGAAAAAAGAAAGAAAAAAGAAAAAAAAAGAGAGCTTTTACAATGTTGAATTTCCCTTCTGGGATAAATAAAGTATTTTTCATTTCATTTAATATATATAAGAAATATAAAAAACAAACAAAAAATACAACAAGAAAACAAGCGCGATGGGGCTCTGAAGCTAAAACTTTGTTCAACAACACTTTGAGGCAATCACTGCAATCGTGAGTTTATTGTTATGTTCACAAAGACTTCCACTACCTGTCGACAGGATTTTGGTCCACTGTTCATGGGAAAGGTGCTCTTATGTGTCTGAGACACTTTTGTTTGTTTGTTTGTTTGTTTTTATCATTCATTTCTAACCACAATTCAAAAGCAAAATTTTATTACACTAAATTACAATTTTGTAAATTTTAATTTATTATAAGTTTTTTGCTATTTGAATTCCCACTGTGAATTTAGCCTTTTCTTTAATTTGAGGAGTATGAATAATTTTGAGAACAACTGTATATTTATATACATAATTTAAAAAGAAATATCTTTTTAAATTATTGAATAATAGTTTAGGAAAAAACTTAATGATTAAGAAAACTACAAAAAAAATTAAATTTGTCCACATGTCATGTAGTTATATTCAAATACTGCTGTTACATCTTATTAAAGGACTGCAGCTCCATTTCACTATGTTCTGGCAGCATACAAACTCTTCCCATACAGTATAAGTTTCCTCCATCCACATAATTAAAACCAGTCTGACTTACTCCACCTAAAAATCTATATTTTATATCAGAGAATTGAATCTTTATTCATCCATTTTCCAAGCAGGCCATATAGATTTCCCACTATGTTACAGTATCTAATATATGCAGTAGGAGGTATTTACTGGGCCAGAACCAGTCAGATCTGGTTATTTAACACAGCGGTCACATCATCTTACACTGCTACCTAGTGGCAGAGAGAACAACTCCCACAGTGACAGTAAAATCTAACAAGTTGGCTTTACAGTTTTTCTCAGTTGCTAAAACACTAAATCTAATTTTCAAAGCCAAATTTTCAGAAGCCTTAACCAAGGTATCAAATCAGTCCCCTTCTGATCAAAACCTAAAGCACAGTTCACATCACTAGACACTGTTTGGTAACACATTTGCATTGTGATGCACTTGCTGTGCAAAATGCTGAACACATGTTACACACTTTGATCACAACTAAGACACAGTTGTCAGCAGGTAAACACAGTGATTCAAAATTGGTTTCACCTTTGGCTGATAATATGGGAACCAATATAAACCAGTTGAGGAAGCTCTGGCAGGTCGAGATTTTGCAATGGATAGAGGAAATGAGAGAGGAAGAGTACGCATAAGAGATAGTCGCAAGGGTGGTCGTGGATGGGGATGTCGAAGGGGGCAAAATCAGGTCCGATGCAGAGCTTTCATTTCAGATGAAAGGCATGCAACTGTGATCAACCATGTTTTCACCTCCACCAAGGAGGTTATGTTTTTGGTGGCGTTGGTTTGTCTGTCAGCAACTTTACGGAAAAAGTTATGGATGGATTTACCTGAAATTTTCACCAGCCGTGTGCTTCAGCTCAAGGACGAACCCATTCAATTTTGGTGGTGATCCGGATCACCTTCTGGATCCAGGAATTTTTTGAAGAATTCTTCTTTATCATTGGGAGAGCTGCTTGGCAGAGGTCTGTGCTCTCCAAGTGCTTTTCTGGTACTTTATGTTATGAGTTCTCTGTGTTGTGACATGATGCATTTGGCCTGATGTAAAAGAAAAAAAGAAAAAAAAAACATTTTCAAAACATGATGTTCTGAGAACTCTGGTTTCCTTTATTCCTTCTAGTGTTTCCTGATTGCTCTGTTGTGTTTTACATTTTGCTGTGCTTGGGGCATGATTTGACAATAGTGTCGCTTTTTGAGGCCAAGTGATGCTGTTTTGAGTCAATAACTTCCTTTTGCAAAAGAAGCAGAGGTTTTGGGAAAGTAGTTTGAGTTATGGGATTAGTGTTTAAAGTTGTGAAAAAGTGAGGGGACATTTCAAAAATATTTTTTTAAAAAAAAAAAAAACTGTAATAAGGAAATATATAAACCAGTTGCTTAACAATATGAGATTTTCATTAACCTGAGTGAGTTTAAAGAACAGGAACATTGAGAGTCTGTAGACGTAAAATGAAGCATATAAATCTGAGGAAGTCCATGAGGTTGTGAAAGAAACTTGATAAAATCTTGTTTTTATTTCCAACCAAAATTATGGTTTCTGGTCCAGCTTCCTTAAAGACAGTGATGAAGTCTTAACAGTTCAGTTAGCAGTCACGTGACACCATCATCATTAAACTGAAAATCCTACATCTTCATCGTCATCATTGCTAACTGTGGATTAAAGCCTCTGACGCTGACTGGGATTGAATGTTCTGATGCTGACTGGGAATAACACTTCTAATGCTGACTGGGATTGAAGGTTCTGATGCTTACTGGGATTAAGACGTTCTGATGCTGACTGGGAATAACACTTCTGATGCTGACTGGGATTGAAGGTTCTGATGCTTACTGGGATTAAAGGTTCTGATGCTGACTGGGAATAAAATCAAATCAAGATCAAAGATAGCTTTAGTGATCCCCCGAGGGGAAATTGATGTTTCAGTACAACCCGTCCAAGAAATACAGACAAACACATACCAAGAAAAGATCAGGCCGACCGTGGTCAAGCAGCCCCCAGGGGGCTGGGAATAAAGGTTCTGATGCTGACTGGGAATAAAGGGTTCTAGATGCTGACTAGGATTAAAGTTTATAATGCTGATTGGGATAGAAAGTCCTGATGCTGACTGGGATAAAAGGTTCTGCTGCTTACTGGGATTAAAGCTTCTGATGCTGACTGGGATTAAAGCTTCTGATACTCACTGGGATTAAAGGTTCTGGATGCTGACTGGGATTAAAATTTATGATGCTAACTGGGATTAAAGGTTCTGATGTTGACTGGGATTAAAGGTTCTATTACTGACGGGGATTTAAGGTTCTGATGCTGACTGGGATTAAAGATTCTAATGCAACAGGGATTAAACATTCTACATGCTGACTGGGATTAAATGTTCTGATGCTAACTGGGTTTAAAGACTCAACTTCTGGTTTATATGAGGAAAAATAGAGAAACACTGACTTCTGCTGCTTCCTGGGAATAAAGGTTCTAGAAGCTGACTGGGATTAAATGTTTGATGCTGACTGGGATTTAAGTTTCTAGATGCAGACCGGGATTGAAGGTTCTGATGCTGACTAGATTAAAGGTTCTGCTGCTTACTGGGATTGAAGATTCTGATGCTGACTGGAATTAAAGGTTTTGATGCTGACTAGGATTAAAGGGTCTGATGCTGACTGGGATTAAATGTTCTGCTGCTGACTGGGATTAAAGCCTATGATGCTAACTGGGAATAAAGGTTCTAGATGCTGACTGGAATTAAAGGTTTTGATGCTGACTAGGATTAAAGGGTCTGATGTGACTGGGATTAAAGGTTCTGGATGCTGACTGGGATTAAAATTTATGATGCTAACTGGGATTAAAGGTTCTGATGCTGACTGCGATTAAAGGTTCTGGATGCTGACTGGGATTAAAGGTTCTGATGTTGACTGGGATTGAAGGTTCTGCTGCTCCCTGGGATTAAAAGGTTCTAGAAGCTGACTGGGATGAAAGATTCTAATGCAACAGGGATTAAACATTCTACATGCTGACTGGGATTAAATGTTCTAATACTGACGGGGATTAAAAGTACTGATGCTGAGTGGGATTAAAGGTTCTGCTGCTGACTGGGATTAAAGCTTCTACAAGCTGACTGGGATTGAAGGTTCTGATGCTGACTGGGATTAAAGTTTCTGGAAGCTGACTGGGATGAAAGACTCTAATGCAACTGGGATTAAAGGTTCTGATTCTGACTGGGTTTAAAGGTTCTGATTCTGACTGGGTTTAAAGATTCAACTTTTGGTTTATATGAGGAAAAAAACAGAAAAACACTGACTTCTGATGCTGACTGGGAATAAAGGTTCTAGATGCTGACTGGGATTGAATTTTCTGATGCTGACTGGGATCAAATGTTCTAATACTGAAGGGGATTAAAGATTCTGGTGCTGACTGGGATTAAGGATTTTGATGCTGACTGGGATTAAAGGTTCTAGAAGCTGACTGGGATTGAAGGTTCTTATGCTGACTGGGATTAGAGTTTCTGCTGCTTACTGGGATTAAAGCTTCTAGATGCTGACTGGGATTAAAGCTTATGATTCTGACAGGGATAGAAGGTTCTAATGCTTATTGGGATTGAAGCTTCTGATGCTGACAGGGATTGAAGGTTCCTGATGCTGACTGGGATTAAAGTTTATAATGCTGAATGGTATAGAAGGGTCTTATGCTGACTGGGATTAAAGGTTCTGCTGCTTACTGGGATTGAAGGTTATCATGCTGACTGGGATTAAAGTTCCTAGATGCTGACTGGGATTAAAACTTATGATGCTGACTGGGATTGAAGGTTCTGATGCTGACTGGGATTAAAGGCTCTGATGCTGACTAGATTAAAGGTTCTGCTGCTTACTAGGATTAAAGGGTCTGATGCTGACTGGGATAAAAGTTTCTAGAAGCTGACTGGGATGAAATACTCTAATGCAACCAGGATTAAAGGTTCTGATGCTGACTGGGATTAAAGGTTTTGATGCTGACTGTGATCAAATGTTCTAATACTGACTGGAATTAAAGGTTCTGATGCTGACTGGGATAAAGGGTTCTGATGCTGACTGGGATTAAAGGTTCTAGAAGCTGACTGGGATTGAAGGTTCTTATGCTGACTGGGATTAAAGCTTCTGCTGCTTACTGGGTTTAAAGCTTCTGATTCTGACAGGGGTTAAAGGTTCTAATGCTTATTGGGATTGAAGCTTCTGATGCTGACAGGGATTGAAGGTTCCTGATGCTGACTGGGATTAAAGTTTATAATGCTGAATGGTATAGAAGGGTCTTATGCTGACTGGGATTAAAGTTTATAATGCTTACTGGGATTGAAGGTTCTCATGCTGACTGGGATTAAAGGTCCTAGATGCTGACTGGGATTAAAACTTATGATGCTGACTGGGATTGAAGGTTCTGATGCTGACTGGGATTGAAGGTTCTGATGCCTACTGGGATTAAATATTCTGCTGCTGACTAGGATTTAAGTTTCTAGATGCTGACTGGGAATGAAGGTTCTGCTGCTGACTAGATTAAGGCCCAACCCCAATTCTCTTTTTTACCCCTTACCCCTTCCCCTTCCCCTTGGCCCTTGCACTTAAAACGAAGCTACAAGGGGTAGGGGTGAAAGTCAACCCCTTCAAATTGGGACACCCCTTCAAGAATCACATACGTCATCAGTGATTCCGCCGGCTTGTGTGTAAGCAGATGTGCGCTGAGCTGTTGCCGCAAATCTGGAGAAATCAAGCCGTCTACAGCTGTGGATTAACATTAACAAGCAAATTGATTTTTGCATGACATCCCTGCCTGTGTTTTATCCCATGAAGACCAGCAGCAATGCTGCCGAATTTCTTATTGATCATCTAGATTATCAGGGCTGCAGAGCACCGCTGGTTTTCAGCCGTTTATATAACTGAAGCGTCAATGTAGTACTCGCGATTTTTTTTCATGTGCATTTTGCAAAAAAAAAAATGACCGTAAACATTTAAACAGCATTAAACTGGACTATATAATGGTTTTCACACTTTTTAAACTTTATTTATGGAGAAATATTTACATTTGTGGATGTTTTTGGACTCAGTAGCAGCCATCGTCCCAGTGATTTTCATACCCCTTCGTTTGAAGTGTGCTCTCGAAAAATCTTCGTTTGAAGGGGTATATAGCCCTACCCCTTAGCCCTTCCCCTCCATCCTACAGGTACTGGACACCCCTACCCCTACACATGAACGCCAAAACGGAGGGGAAGGGCTAAGGGAAGGGCCAAGGGGAAAATGGGATTCACCCTAAAGGTTCTGCTGCTTCCAAGGAGTGAAGGTTCTGATGCTGACTGGAATTAAAGGATTCTGACAGGGATAGAAGGTTCTGCTGCTTATTGGGATTGAAGCTTCTGATGCTGACAGGGATTGAAGGCTCCTGATACTGACTGGGATTAAAGTTTATAATGCTAATTGGTATAGAAGGGTCTTATGCTGACTGGGATTAAAGGTTCTGCTGCTTACTGGGATTGAAGGTTCTCATGCTGACTGGGATTAAAGGCTCTGATGCTAACTGGGATTAAAGGTTCTGATGCTGACTGGAATTAAAGCTTCTGATGCTGACTGGGATTGAAGGTTCTGATGCCTACTGGGATTAAATATTCTGCTGCTGACAAGGATTTAAGTTTCTGATGCTGACTAGATTAAAGGTTCTGCTGCTTCCAAGGATTGAAGGTTCTGATGCTGACTGGAATTAAAGGTTTTGATGCTGACTGGGATTAAATGTTCTAAAACTGACGGGGATTAAAGGTTTTGATGCTGACTTGGATAAAAGGTTCTGCTGCTTACTTGGATTAAAGGTTCTAGAAGCTGACTGGGATGAAATGTTCTGATGCTAACTGGGTACACAGTAAAATCCTCAGTGTTAAATTTGAGTTGTTAAATCCTATTAACTCTTTCAGAGTAATTCTAGCACCATTGAGAGTAAAATGACCACCAGTGCAGGTGAAAATTTTCAGAGTTAAAACAAGTTTCCTCTGTCAGTGTATAATTGACTCTATCAAGTGTAACTAAGTGCAACCAGGATGACTCCGCCCTCTTTAGTTGAATATTTCCCATCATGCTTTGTGACTTCTCTGTATGGTCCTGCACCGCGAGTTAAGTAGATATGTGATCCCTTTGGGTCTCCTTGGTGTGTAGTATGTGTCCATCAGCACATGTTGTGGAAGACGACAGTTTGTCACCAGCACACACCTGACAACTGTCATAGCAAACAGCTATTCTTCACAACAATCCCAAAGCTGCTATTATGAGCATGAGTGGTGGCTTAGTCTATAGCTCAGTTCATAATGGGATGGATGTTATTATCACAACCTTTGTTATACGCTTAGTGTACACCTCCACGAACTCAATACAGGTGCAAAAAGTATTTACGCTTGAGTTGATTTATCACCACAACCGAGTAAATCTTTAACACTGCTGAGAATCAGATTAACTCTATCCAGTGTTATTAACCTACAGTGTTAAGTTCTATTAACACTATACAGTGTAAGCCAGTGTTAAATTTTTACTCAATTATGAGTTAATTTTACTCTGAAATTTCAACACTATGGAAAGAGTTAATTCAACACTATTTTGATAAGGACCAAATACACTCGGATACAGTGTTAAATTTAACTCTGTAAGTGTTGATTTAACACTGCAAAATTTGCTGTGTATAAAGACTCAACTTCTGGTTTATATGAGGAAAAATAGAGAAACACTGAGTTCTGCTGCTTCCTGGGAATAAAGGTTCTAGAAGCTGACTGGGATTAAATGTTTGATGCTGACTGGGATTTAAATTTCTAGATGCGGACCGGGATTGAAGGTTCTGATGCTGACTAGATTAAAGGTTCTGCTGCTTACTGGGATTAAAGGTTCTGATGCTGACTGGAATTAAAGGTTTTGATGCTGACTAGGATTAAAGGGTCTGATGCTGACTGGGATTAAAGCTTCTGATGCTGACTGGCATTGAAGGTTCTGATGCTGACTGGGATAAAAGATTCTGCTTCTTATTGGGATTGAAGGTTCTGAAGCTGACTGCGATGAACGCTTCTGATGCTGACTGAGATTAAAGGTTCTCGATGCTAACTGTGATTAAAGTTTACAATGCTGACTGGGATTAAAGATTCTAGAAGCTGACTTGGATTGAAGAGTCTAATGCTGACTGGGGTTAAAGGTTCTGCTGCTGACTGGGGTTAAAGGTTCTGCTGCTGACTGGGGTTAAAGGTTCTGCTGCTGACTGGGATTGAAGGTTCTGATGCTGTCTGGGATTAAAGGTTCTAAATGCTGACTGGGATTAAAGTTTATAATGCTGACTGAAATAGAAGAGTCTTATGCTGACTTGGATAAACGGTTCTGCTGCCTATTGGGATTGAAGGTTCTGATGAGGACTGCGATGAAAGTTTCTGATGCTGACTGGGATTAAAGGTTCTAGATGCTGAATGGGAATAAAATTTATATTGCTGACTTGGAATGAAGGTTCTGATGCTGACTAGATTAAAGGTTCCGCTGCTCACTGGGATTGAAGGTTCTGATGCTGACTGGAATTAAAGGTTTTGATGCTGACTGGGATCAAATGTTCTAATACTGACGGGGATTAAAGGTTCTGATGCTGACTGGGATAAAGGGTTCTGATGCTGACTGGGATTAAAGGTTCTAGAAGCTGACTGAGATTGAAGGTTCTGATGCTGACTGGGGTTAAAGCTTCTGCTGCTTACTGGGTTTAAAGCTTCTGATTCTGACAGGGGTTAAAGGTTCTAGATGCTGACTGGGATTAAAGGTTCTGATGCTGACTGGGATTAAAGCCTCTGATGATGACTGGGATTGAAGGTTCTGATGCTGACTGGGATAAAAGATTCTGCTTCTTATTGGGATTGAAGGTTCTGAAGCTGACTGCGATGAACGCTTCTGATGCTGACTGGGATTAAAGGTTCTCAATGCTGACTGGGATTAAAGTTTATAATGCTGACTGGAATAGAAGAGTCTTATGCTGACTTGGATAAACGGTTCTGCTGCCTATTGGGATTGAAGGTTCTGATGAGGACTGCGATGAAAGTTTCTGATGCTGACTGGGATTAAAGGTTCTAGATGCTGAATGGGAATAAAATTTATATTGCTGACTTGGAATGAAGGTTCTGATGCTGACTAGATTAAAGGTTCCGCTGCTCACTGGGATAGAAGGTTCTGATGCTAACTAGATTAAAGGTTCCGCTGCTCACTGGGATTGAAGGTTCTGATGCTGACTGGAATTAAAGGTTTTGATGCTGACTGGGATCAAATGTTCTAATACTGACGGGGATTAAAGGTTCTGATGCTGACTGGGATTAAGGGTTCTGATGCTGACTGGGATTAAAGGTTCTAGAAGCTGACTGGGATTGAAAGTTCTGATGCTGACTGGGATTAAAGTTTCTGCTGCTTATTGGGATTAAAGCTTATGATTCTGACAGGGATTGAAGGTTTTGATGCTTATTGGGATTGAAGGTTCTTGATGCTGACTGGGATAAAAGTTTATAATGCTGAAGGGTATAGAAGGGTCTTATGCTGACTGGGATTAAAGGTTCTAGATGCTGACTGGGATTAAAGCTTCTGATGCTGACTGGGATTAAAGGTTCTAGATGCTGACTGGGATTAAAGCTTTTGATGCTGACTGGAATTAAAGGTTCTGATGCTGGCTTTGATTAAAGTTTATGATGCTTACTGGGGTTAAAGGTTCTGATATTGACTGCGATAAAAGGTTCTAATGCAACTGGGATTAAAGGTTCTGATGCTGACTGGGATTTAAGGTTCTGATGCTGACTGGGATTTAAGGTTCTGATTCTGACTGGGTTTAAAGGTTCAGCTTCTGGTTTATATGAGGAAAAAACAGAAAAACACTTGTCAAAAATTTTTAAAGATATAAGGTTTTTTACAGTGTACTGAGGTAATATCACTGTATTATTTAAGCAGGCTGAAATTGTGATGTTGACATGCAACCTTTTCTTTGATCAACAACAAGGGTTTTTGTTTCATTGTTGTTTTTGCGTGGGCCCATTTAGCCGCAGCAGCTTCTCTCCTTAAAGCAGCATATTTCTAACTGAGGGTTTTATGTGTGTCACAGAAGCGCCCTGTCCTCCCTTTCACCCCAAAAAACAGAAATACCCCCTCTTCATCTTCATCTGCACCCCCCCCCCCTTCTCTTCCTCCTCCATCTCCCTCCGCCTCCATCTGGCTTTGATCCGCCCCTGCAGCCACGCTGAAAAGATGACAGACCAAGGAAAGAGAGAGCGAAGACGTAGGAAGGGAGGAGAAAAAGACATGACAGCTCCTCAACAAGTGTGGAGCACCAAGGGGAGAGAGCTATTCTGACGATGAGCTTCTCACCATGGGAGGGGGAGGAGGAGGAGATGGAGACATGGAGCATCAAAAGGTGCTGAAGCTGGGTTAACTGTGCACACGCTCGCTGTGTTAACCCACTCTGTTTACCATCAGTCTGGGAAACACTCACACAACTCCGACAGATCTGTACTGGATTTTTGGCTACCGGAGAAATGTGTTAGTCATTGTACACAAACAAAAACAAAACTCTGCCTAAACTACTGTCACCTGTGTGAGAGCGTCTACAGACAAATGCCTGTCAGAGATCCTAACATGCGTGACTTCTCCAAAACACACCAGTGAGCTACTCTGTTGTGCTTGGTGGCATTCATGCGTTTCCATGAACACCCACTCTGTATTTGATTTTCACTCATTCCCACAAACACTATACCGCCACTGGAAAACGCTTGCTGCAGCAAAATCTGCAATCATCCACAGCTAAAAATAGTGCCCAACACATCCAGGGTATTTTCAACAAACTTTGTAAGAATCATGTTGCCCTCCTACTTCAGGAAATTACTTTAAAAGTATTTGGAAGCCACTGTACTTATAAAAAGATTTACATTTTTAGGAGGAACTGGATTGTCACCTGCAAGATCATCTGTGCATTATCAGAAAGTAAAAAATGCAACTCTGCAAATGAATACCTGATTTACCTGCAAACCAACAACAAGCTCAGGCAATAACACTTATATTTATTGTTTTCCTCTCACAAGGGCTGCTTAATTACACAAAAAAGCCGCCACCTGGATTTAAAGACACACAACGGAACTTTCAGCAGTTTTCTCAGTGATGCGCCCCCTATCGGCGGCTAAACTAGCATCCATCTTGCATCGTACCTGTACTGTAAGCTCACTCCAGCCAGTAAAAGACAGTCTTATCTTGACTCTTGTTCTGTCCCTTCCTCTGTTTGTTTTCCTCTCTTCCTCCGGTGATGTTTCCTTGCGTTTCTTTACCGAATTCGACATGATGCGCATTCAAAACACCCGTGATGTTGATACCTGGTTTACATCCGGTTGCTAGTGAGTGACGCGGTGCTGCAACCAATAGATGGCTGCAACGTCACGGTCGCGTCCCGGATGGGAATCTTACATAGTGCTGTTTCTGAGCCCCGGGACGGCTCTGGGCACTGACAGCTCGAAAATGCGCATAATGAATGTTGGTGTGACATCAAAACGAGTCAGAAACACAGATTTTTAAGGTCTAAAAGTTACGTTGTGTGTCTTTAACTAAGCAAATATGTAGCAGCCTCCTATTGGATAATTACTGCATGGGGAATTGTCTTTCAGCTATCTACAAGTTATTTAACCCCAACTGGTGCAATGGGTTGCTTCTCATTTCCTAAAAAAACCATGTGGAAAGACACATCCGTGGTTGCGATAAAGATGTCAGTCTCTCTGAGAAGGGTCAGATCATTGGCAGCATCAAGCAGAGAAAATATCTAAGGAGATGCAGAAACTACTAAAACTGCGTTCAGAACTGTCCAACGCCTTACTAAAAACTGGAAGGATAGTGGGGACCCATCGTCTTCCAGGAAGAAATGTGGACGGAAGAAATCCTGATCGTAAATGGCAATCACTCAAACGTTTGGTGAGATAAAATCGAAAAGCAACAGTAGAACTCAGGGCCATGTTCAATAGTGAAAGTAAGAGCATTTCCACATGCACAATGCGAAGAGAACCCAAGGGATTTGGACTGAACAGCTGTGCATCCTTAAAGGGATACAACACCCACAGAATGATGTGCCTTCATTTTCTACTCACTCTCATGATGAGCAAGACTCTGGGGCACTCTTGGGGGGTCATTATCCGCTGACTTTCATATAATGGGAGTGACCGGCACCTGAAACAAAAAGATACATAAAAGTCCACAAAAACTTGTCAATATTCCTCCATACTGCTTGTCCAATGTAATCCAAGTGTCCTAAGTGGGTAGTGTCCATAATTTACTCGAAACAACATCATTTGGTGTCTTTTTATAGCCTAATAGAACATCACACTTCCCCGATGCACGTCCATTTGAGTTCACGACCCTACGGAAGCTGCGGCAGACCAAACCAGACAAGGGTTTGTTTTTTTACCAACCATGTTTCAGGCACTGTTCAGAAAAAAAAGCTTTTATGGTACAACTTTTTTGTTCATCACCGGTACGTTTTTAATTAAAATTTAAGAAAAATGTTTCTGCATAAATATCTCATGTAACATCGTGGACACCTGCAGCTTACTGTATATACAAATGCGACCGAGATACTGTATGTACAAGTCTCTAAGGTACGTGATGCAGCTAAAAAAAAATGTAAATGAATTGAACTTTGAACTTGTTCAAGACTGAAATGACCTCTAAATGTGAACTCGTCATTTTAACCTGTAAGATCTGAACTTTGAACTGGTTCAGGAGAAGCTTGAACGGGCTCTTCAGTCAGATTTATGAGTTGGTGGGTTGTTGTGATTCTGGATTCTTCTGTTTTTTGATGGATGCCATGCTGTGCCAACAGATGTCTACACATGATTTGATATTTGTCATCATCTTCACTCATCTTGAACTCTGTCCTTGACCTTATTGGAGTATCTTGGTCTACACAACAGGTGACACTGAGGTAAAATTAACTCAGATAAGACTTTTGAAGGTAACACTGAGGTGTGTCAGAATACACACCCTATTCCCTACATAGGGCCCTACGTAGGGGTCACACCATTTTGTAGAGGTGTTCGAATGTCCAGGGAGAAAAAAGTGTTGCACTCAAAATGACCCACAAATAAGTATGTTTGATATTGGGGTTTTTTCTGATATTCAATATACAGACATTGTCCAACTTAATTTCCAATATTTGATCTCAGTCGATACCGATATATGCGGTATGTGAGGTTGTATCTCTCACATTTTGCGGAATATCGGTGTGTTCAGACCAAGCGCGATTTGGGCGTCAAAATCGCGCCTGACGCCCAAAGTTGGACGCCTGGTCACTAAAAAGTCAGACGCTTGATTTCCAGCATCTTGACGCCCTGACGCGCGGCGAGAGATGCCCAGCCAAGCAGCGCTCGCCGCGCCGCGGGAGGAGCCTCTCCTTTCCCTTTTTCCTTTCACCGTCTGTCTGCACCATGGCAGATACAGGAGAGAGAGCGGCTCGGCTTTATGTGATAAATAAAGCAGGGAACGTCGTCGTCGGACATCACTGCTCTGTGTCCGGTCCACTAAATGATTCCAGGTGTTCTGACTGTGATGAGTGTCATCATTTACTCCAGGAGCCACTGGCGAGCGGCACTTTCAGCCGTCTGATCCGGCCCAGTTTAACGTCCCGCTGTCCCGATGCGGGGCAGCATTATCAGCCCAGTACATCCCATCAGGACAGCAGGTCATCAAACCACCGTTCAGACACCGGGACCGGACACAGATCACAGTTTATCCTCCTCTGTGTTCAGATAGAGAGGAGATTCCCCTGGTTTTTCTGGGTGTTTCCTCTCCTGTCAGAAAAAGTGTGTCTGTGTCATGACTCGCTCTGGTTGGTCGACGCCCCGCGTCAAGACGCCAAAGTTCAGATTTTGCAACTCTGCCGTCTGACGCCCTTGACGCGCGTAACGCACGTCAAACGCTCAAAATCTCAAAACTCGACGCGCGAAACGCGCCGCAGGTTTGTCACCGCCTCCTCGACGCGCGTCGGCCATTGACTTTGCATGTAAACCTGACGCCCTTGACGCCCAAATCGCGCTTGGTCTGAACACACCGTAAGACTGCATTCTGCTTCAAGAGCGGAGATCCCAGAATGTCCTTAACTCAGCCGGAGGAATTCATTTTGGACATCTGGCTGCCATATATCAGATACTAGCAGCAGGTATTAGATACTAGCATATATCAGATACTAGCAGGTATTACCCAACATGTGGCTAATTCTAATGTTTCTGACAACTTGGTAACTTAACCAACAACTTAAAACCAGACATATTATAAGCAGCTTCAAAGCCAGTCAGTCTGTAGCAGCAGCTGCTGCACTGTAGTCACATGACTCTGAAAGGAATGCTGGGAGAAGCTCTTCCACAATAACAGGGACTTTTCTACATGCTGGATCAATGGTGATGAAACAACATTTATTTAAAAAATCTTGCAAGATCTCAGTGTTCTGTAAAGAAAATCTAGTTGTAAATTTTGTATATAAACATTGGTATGATAAAACCCAATACTTATATTTTCCGATATCACATTTTAATGCCCGTATCAGCTGATAATATTGGTAGCCAGATAATATCGGACATCTCTACCCACATCTTGAAAAGTAGTGAGCAACAATGATCACTAGACAGCTCAATATAGACCACAATGCATTGCGGGCAGGAGCTCTGAATGGTACAGGAAGGAAGCGAACACATCGCGCAGCAACAGATGATCTCTAAATGTTTGGTTATTGAATAGATATGCAGCAAAGAAAGAATACAATATAACAAAATATTTTCACTTAGGTGTTTTGATTTCATTTGTAATAATATCTTCACCACGTAAGTAACGTATTTTCCTTTTCATTGTAAGAACAGCTTTTCCTTCAATGCCATGGCAGCAGTTTGAAGCATTTTGTGTCAGAATGAGCTTTAAATCTTACTTTGTTCTCCACCTTCATTTTAATCTATAAAAGAAAGAAAAGAAACTTTTCTGAAATTAGATATTTATTGAGTGATGATGCACTCAGTGTGATTCAAAAGGACAAAAAGAAAAAAGAAGCTAAAGTCATTATGCAAACCGGTGCCCATAAGGAATCCTAATGCATTTTAAACTCATTTCTATACATTAGAGCACAAAGAAATATACCAAACATTCTTACTGGGTCATTACTTCTGAAGGGCGACTGAACAATCGTTCTTGTAAATACAAAACAGATTCTGCAGTTATTTGATGATATTACTTATACTGTAGATGCGTCTCTGTGTGTCGCGCAGAAAGACTCTGTGTGCTTTAAATGTGTTTGTCATTTTTAACATTCAAGTTTCTCGAAGTTTAAATAAAACTTGACTATTTACATATTTGGCATTGCTATCTTCAGCTCAGGGATTTTATTCATGCAGGATATTATCTGGAATTGTCAACATACAGTACGTCTCATAGCAAGACAATGTAGCTCATTTCCAAAGAAACACGTTCAGACAGGATCTCTCTTTACCTCACAAAATACTCACTAAATGTCAAAAGCACTGGGAGCAGAACAGAAAGGGACGGGCTTCATTAGAAACATGCAGGATGTTTGCTCGTAAAATTCAATTGAACTTTTCCAGGTTGAACAGAAACGGTCCAATATTAAAACTTTTGAAAACACATCACACCACATCAAAGGTTTTGTCTGCAAACTTTGTCTCACATTCACCCTGAGAATCATAAGCATCTTCTGTTGCAAGAAGATGCGCAAACATGGGAAAAGCAACCTTCAATTTTCTAATAACAGTATCCAAAATGGCAGAATGGTGGAGGGGGTTCCTTTGAGTTTACTGGCAGATAAAAGGTGGATTCCTGCCTCCAGCTGGACTGAATAATACTGTAACTCAATTATGTCAGAACTAAACTTCCTTATTTAAAAAAAAATAAATAAAATACTTGGCCCCTAAAACTCCTCCCAGAGTGTTATCTCTTCCATCATCATCAGTGTCTCAGGAACAGAAGTATGCAACACTGTTGGGTGAACTGTGATGGATAGTCTACCCTTTAGGTGATCTGGGGAAATTTTCCAGCATTTCTATCCCGTCCAGGAGGTTTACGATCAAGTCACTAAATGTGTTTTTTCAGAGACTCTGTCTGGTAAATCCACAATGATCCACGATAACATCATTATCTATCCCATTTTCATCATAAAAAGATCATTATCACTACTATGTTGCTAAGAGTTGGTGACCTCTTCAACCATTTCCCACACTCCTCTCCTCAATAGATTAGTGTCCATTGGTATCACCCACACTCCTTTAGCCTGGTTCACCTCATACAGATCTGGGCATGAAAAAGTTCTCCTTTCAGACGACTTCCAGTACCGACACTTTGGGCTTCACTAAGGGAAAAGGAATTAAAAGAGCAACCAGGCTTCAGACCCTTGTTGTTCTCCATTAGTGTAAAGCTCCATGTTACGGGCATTATCCCTTACATAATTGACTCAGGTCTGTGGTGTTGCTATCGTACCTCTGTCTTCTTACATACACTATATACTGTCGCACACCATTGTTGTTCCACACGTGACTGCTATGAACTAAGTGAGGGATCATTACGGTGCTGCTGTGCTGGGCCTCATTGCACATATGACAATGGCAGGCAGAAGAAAAACTAGTTCCTACCCGTTGGGCAAAATTCTAATATTATAGTTACTTTTTACTGTTGTCTAGTTTGGGGAAAACTCCTTATTTACAAAAAAGTACTAAAATATCAACATGACATGAAAATCGATTCTAGAGCATTAAAAGCTGGTATCGGAAATATTGATATTTTAATATGGATCCGCACAGTCTTCATCTTTATTGAAAATGCAAGTGGAAGGATTGGCACACACAAATGAACCCATTGTGGAATTATCAGCTCTAGAAGTACAGCAGAGAAGCAGGACTGCTGCCGACTGTGCACATCGGATGTGGACAGACAGAGGGGTGGTGTCCACGAGAAAATCAGCGTGCTGCGCTTCGTATGTCTCTAGCATAACTCGCCGTGATTGCAGCTGAAATATGTTTGTGGAAATATCTTTCCACATATTTACTTTTACCCAGTAAGCGCATACTTTGGGCCGGTCAAAGTTAATTTTCTCAGGCCCAGGTCACCGCTAGAGCGCCGTCTCCTCCCCCCTCTCTGATGCTCGTGTGCCCACTCCTCCTCCACTCACTTCTGTGTTCCTTTCCTGTGTCTGTTACCTCTGACATCAGCATGGGAACCACTGCCCACTCCAGTGGGTTAGATGAGCATTTCTTCCACTGTCAATCATGTGAGACTGAAACAATCCCAAGAGCTTCCGGATGCTCTTCAGTAATTTCCTTGTGAAAATAACACGCTCGTTTTTTTTTTGTTTTTTTTGCCAACATAAACCTGTCTCTCTATAATAGTGAAGTGATGAAGCGTCATCAGATTGGCACTTTGGCGGTGAGGCGGGGCTTGGTAGTAATGGGTTTATTTGGATCAATCAGCAGTTTCAAATTTGCATATGATGTGACTGGCATGAAAACTGACATGTTGCATGCCAATTTGATTTTTTATGCAAATTTCCCCTAAAATGATCCAATGTTTGGCCCAAGGGGAAAACTCCGCTGGAGAACAGTGAGCCCTCTTCTGCGCTGCACAAAAATTTTAATTCTTCTTCATCTGCTAGGGGCTCCAAATCCCCAGACTCTAGTGATGTGTCGTTCACGAACGATTCGTTCAATATGAACTAATCTTTTATATGACTTGGGAGTAATGAGTCCTCTCAGAGAGCGATTCGTTCGTTTTCATGCACTGCGCTCTCTCGCCACACGGCAGCAGCTGTAAGCTCAGCCAGCCAGCAGGACGACAGGAAACAGAAATGATTAGTTGATGACTCAACCAACTGTGTCGGTCCACAGTTATCGTTCTTTTGTGACAGTCAGGCTGCTCAGGCTGTGTGGTGAGGAGGAGCAAGCACTTTAGTTCGTTCATAATCTTTCATACGGATCAGTACAGATCTTTCTTTCGTTCATTTGTCACGTGAGAGCTGCGCTACGGTTACGGAGCTGTGGAGAGGAGACCAACAAGGAATGATGTCTGATATCTTATGTTCATTCATTTGTCCGTTGTCCACATCTGACATATACATTAATCATGAAATCACAAATGATTAGTGGGCTTGTAGATGTGCATAGTGTGACTGTGTATCTGATGACGTAAAGTGTGTTTGTTAATAAATGTTTTAAATTATATCAACACATTGATTGTGTGTTATTCTGCCATTTAAAAACTAAAATAATAATAATAGTAATGATAATAATGATGATAATGATAATAATAATACATTTTGGACATAATAAATGTACCACGTAAACATCTCATTAAGCTTTTATTACTTTTGTTTTAATTGTTATTGCTAATTGTCTACATTTGTTTTAAATTCACTCTTCCCTTCTCCCAGCTGTCATGTGACAGCGAGCAGCTCGGGCTGAACGGGTCTTTCTCGTTCTCCGTTCACAGCTCAGACCAGTACATCCTTCTCTGTTACCGTTCATTGGTCTCCGTTCACGGCTCAGACCAGTACGTCCTTCTCGGTTACCGTTCATTGGTCTCCGTTCACGGCTCAGACCAGTACGTCCTTCTCGGTTACCGTTCATTGGTCTCCGTTCACGGCTCAGACCAGTACGTCCTTCTCGGTTACCGTTCATTGGTCTCCGTTCACGGCTCAGACCAGTACGTCCTTCTCTGTTACCGTTCATTGGTCTCCGTTCACGGCTCAGACCAGTACGTCCTTCTCGGTTACCGTTCATTGGTCTCCGTTCACGGCTCAGACCAGTACGTCCTTCTCGGTTACCGTTCATTGGTCTCCGTTCACGGCTCAGACCAGTACGTCCTTCTCTGTTACCGTTCATTGGTCTCCGTTCACGGCTCAGACCAGTACGTCCTTCTCGGTTACCGTTCATTGGTCTCCGTTCACGGCTCAGACCAGTACGTCCTTCTCGGTTACCGTTCATTGGTCTCCGTTCACGGCTCAGACCAGTACGTCCTTCTCTGTTACCGTTCATTGGTCTCCGTTCACGGCTCAGACCAGTACGTCCTTCTTGGTTACCGTTCATTGTTCTCCGTTCACAGCTCAGACCAGTACGTCCTTCTCGTTACCGTTCATTGGTCTCCGTTCACGGCTCAGACCAGTACGTCCTTCTCTGTTACCGTTCATTGGTCTCCGTTCACAGCTCAGACCAGTACGTCCTTCTCTGTTACCGTTCATTGGTCTCCGTTCACGGCTCAGACCAGTACGTCCTTCTCGGTTACCGTTCATTGGTCTCCGTTCACGGCCTCAGACCAGTACGTCCTTCTCGGTTACCGTTCATTGGTCTCCGTTCACGGCTCAGACCAGTACGTCCTTCTCGGTTACCGTTCATTGGTCTCCGTTCACGGCTCAGACCAGTACGTCCTTCTCGGTTACCGTTCATTGGTCTCCGTTCACGGCTCAGACCAGTACGTCCTTCTCGGTTACCGTTCATTGGTCTTCGTTCACGGCTCAGGCTGTGGCAGCAGTACACTGGCAGTGGCGGATCGGACTCCTGAGTCCATGTTCATTTGTCATGTGACAGCTGCCTGGTCACTGTCGCGCTGTTGTACCGTACCGTACCGTACCGTCTTCTTCCGCTTCTCCGGGATCGGGTCGCGGGGGCAGCTGCCTAAGCAGGGAAGCCCAGACTTCCCTCACCCCGGCCACAGCCGCCAGCTCATCCGGGGGGATCCCGAGGCGTTCCCAGGCCAGCCGGGAGACGTAGTCCCTCCAGCGTGTCCTTGGTCTCCCCCGGGGTCTGGTCCCGGTGGGACGTGCCTGGAACACCTCACCAGGGAGGCGTCCAGGAGGCATCCTGAATAGATGCCCGAGCCTCCTCATCTGGCTCCTCTCTATACGGAGGAGCAGCGGCTCTACTTTGAGTCCCTCCCGGATGACCGAGCTCCTCCCCCTATCTCTAAGGGAGAGCCCGGCCACTCTGCGGAGGAAACTCATTTCAGCCGCTTGTACCCGCAATCTCGTTCTTTCGGCGCTGTTGTAAACAATAATATCAGGGAGGAAACAGAACACAAATGACTTTACTGAGGCGTGTATTTGCTTTTCTGGGTTTTCACGCAATTTGATTTGCTTGTGGTATTTTAGACCGCTCGAGCGCACGGAGGGCCGAGAAGGAGAAAGGAGGGGGTGGGTGGGGGGTGGGGGCGTATTGAAACTGACTCGAGCCCGCACGACTACCTGTGAGCCGGAGCCCGGGAGGGAGGAGGGTGATTCGTGAGCTAACACTGTCACTGTGTGGTCCTATGTGCAGCTGAGCCAGCAGGAAGGAGGTGAGTGGTTCATCCTCGGCTTGAGTCCGGCTGCTACACATATTGAGAGCTTCCACTGCACCAGTTATTTAGTTTGTGTGCTGCGAGTGACGCCGTCCCCGAGCAACAGAGTGAACTGAGTGATTCGGTCATGTTGTGAGATACGAGCAATGACTTGGAGCTCACTCAGGGCTAGAGCACCACCTGCTGTAAAAATGAACGAAATGACTCGTTCAAGATTCGTTCTTTTTACTGTTCAAGAGTAGAAGATCCGAGTCAGCAAAAAGAATCGGTTTTCCCATCACTAATAGACTCCCATGTTAAAAAAAACAACTCCACAGCGGAAATAAACATGTTTACAGTTGAAATAAACATGTTTACAGCTTGGTTCAAAAAATCATTTTACACTACTCACAAAACGTTAAGAAAATTTTGCTTTTTGTATGATGTCAGAATGAATCTAAAATCCACTTCAACCTTTCCAGGTGAACTGAATTAAACCTTTCTCTAAACTTTTCAATGCACATGAACATTGTTCAATAGTTAAATATTCATTCTGCATCATTCTGTTCTCCAAAAACCAAAACTTGAATATCCCTAACTTTTTGTGAGTAGTGTAGGTTTAGTCAAGTTTACCTTCAAGTCAGCTGTGAGGGGGGTGATTTTTTTTTATAACTCATCTGTTTAGATGTTATTTAATCTTGAAATTACACATAAAAAGGGGCGTGCCCTTTTGATTGACATGCATCAGACTGAATGTCGGCCTGCCGACCGGTGGCTACCAGTTCACTCCTTGTTTGCTCTCGGTAAGG
The DNA here is from genome assembly GCA_023101725.1 of Atherinomorus stipes. Classification (NCBI taxonomy): domain Eukaryota; kingdom Metazoa; phylum Chordata; class Actinopteri; order Atheriniformes; family Atherinidae; genus Atherinomorus; species Atherinomorus stipes. The sequence goes on along the minus strand of JALJCO010008192.1, from coordinate 204,670 downwards.
TCTCAGCCTGCATCAGAGTAGCAAAATTGTTGTTTTTAGCAGCTGACAGCAAGTCCAAACATGTCTTACCTCCCATCCCGCTGCTCAGGGGGCTAATCTTCGTTTTTTTCTGTTAGTTTCGAGTTAGCTCGGTTTGCATCTAGCCCAGAGTACATTCACTGTCAATCATTTGCCCCAAGGCTGTGCTTTGCGCATTTCAGTGTTTTTCGGGAGTGACGACACAAGTGACACGGCAAGATGGCGACTGTGGGAGACGCCAAACTGACTTCACTTTGCTCTATTCAGACGTGACCGGATACTACATCCAGTCACTATAGAGGGCAGTATCTGCAACAAAACTCCTTGATTTTTGCCAATACTTTAAGTAGAATGAATGAACAAACGAACAAGTACTATTGTCCCGTGAGTCCAGATTTAGCTTTCCGTTAGTTACAAGGGCGTTCTACACACTCATCAGGGCCGCACATTCACGATGTGCGCTTCTGTAGGACAGCTGAGAAGAGCAGCTCGCTACGCAGACAACAAAAAAACACAATTTGCGAAACTCTGAACTCACAGGACAATAGTACTCATTAATTCGTTCATTCTACAATAAGCATTGATTAAATCAAGTTTTACTGCAGATAATGTCTTACATGGTGCCTGCCCCGTCTCCACTATTTTACAGCCATTTTTTTACAGGATGTACACCAAAGGGCGATTCTACGTAATATCTTAAAAAGGAGTCAAAGTGATGGCAACAGCTCAGCACCCATCTGCTTACGTACAAGCCAGTTGTTGAAGGGATGTCCCAAATTGTAGGGATTGACTTTCAGCCCTGCCCATTATAGCTCTGTTTTAAGTGGCAAAGGGTCATGGTAAAAAGAAAAGAAAAGAAAAGAAAAGAAAAGAAAAGAAAAGAAAAGAAAAGAAAAGAAAAGAAAAGAAAAGAAAAGAAAAAAATGAAAAGAAATGAGATTGGGCCTACTTTAAATCTGGACCATAAAATTATGTTAAATCTGAACCTTCAAGATCTCGATGAACTTCCTTAACTGAGGAAGATACAGGGTTGAAAGGTCCATCAGCGTACATTGGGAAGTATGTGCAGGGTTTCACAGAGACAGCTAACACTGAGTCAAAATATAAAAAAAAAACAGAAAATATGTATATGAAGACAAACACAGGAACATAATCCCTGAGAGCAGGGGTACATCAAGCCTGGGAGTTTTAACTCACTGAAAGAGATTTAATAGCTTTCTAAAATTTCTGTGGATTATTTGGGTTTTCGATGGTGAAATAGTTATCTGATTTAGCTGTCTTAATAAAAGAAGAACATTAGTTTCTCAGTTGTCTGAAAACAGACCAGTCAGTGGTGGATCCAGTTTTCCATGCTTTTTTCTTGCCAGATCTTGAGAGAACCGGGTTTTCTCACCCCTTTACCTCATATCTCCCTAATGTGTTATGTCAATTTACAATTTATAAAAAACATTCTCTAAAAGCTGCCCAAGCCACCACTGCATCAGGGATAATTCCTATTTTATCCAGTTGACAGAAGACAAATCTCGATGATAGGCTTTATAGTGCTTAAAATTCCCTCTTGTAAATAATGTAAGGTTTCCATTTCAGTTTCGTAGTGCAGCAATACAGAGATCCCTGAAGACATTACCGAAAACACCCACAGATGAGAATTTATGGTGAGCATTTGGCAAAATCAGTTCAATTAAAGTGAACTTGTGGGGGCTTTAAAGGTTCGGCTGATTAGTAAAATCACAGACAGATTAAAAATCATCTGACTGTTTATAGCTAAAGCAAAACACTTTCATTCAGTTAGGATGTTAACAGTTAACTCATTATTTAACATAAAACTTTCCAGTTTTCAGCTCATATAACAAAGCTTTTATATTCAAATGACATTTTATCTAAATATCAGTCAGGCTTGAGATAAAAACTGCAATCAGTGGCAATGATGGTGGTAAATGACATTATTGTTGGACTAAACAAGAAACTACATTGTGCATCACTTTTTATTGATTTTTGAAAAGCATTAATACTGTGGACCAATAATGTTTTAAAGGGGTAGTTCAGAATTTTCTGACATAGAGCCTCATTTTTTAATTTGCCAGGGTACTATTTACAGTATCACTGAAGACTGTTTCAACATATTTCAACCCCTTACGCAGTATGTCCCCGATGCAACTACAACCGTAAGTCAATAGGATTTAATGATAGATTACATATTTCTATAATAATAATAATAATAATAATAATAATAAAAAAATTATTTATTTTATTTAAAAGCGCCATTCAGGTCATTAAAGGATGCTGTGCAATAAAAAAAGAAGAGACCAAAAGATCAAAGGCAACAATAAAAGCCAGAAAATAGCTCAACAGCACAAAAGTCACTGAGCTTAAATTGTGCTATATAGAAATTGGGTATATAGCACAATTTAAGGTCAGTGACTATTGTGCTTAAATGGGTCCCCTTCTTGGGCTGCCACCTTATCATGGTGGAGGGGTTTGCGTGTTCTGAGGATCCTAGGGGCTATGTTGTCTGGGGCTAAATTATGCCCCTGGCAGGGTCACCCATGGCAAACAGGTTATTAGGAGAGGGACCAGACAAAGCGCAGCCCAAACACCCCTCATGGAGAAAGACAGCAATGGAGCCACGTGTCCCTCACCCGGACGCGGGTCACCGGGGCCCTCCTCTGGAGCCAGGCCCGGAGGTGGGGCACGGAGGCGAGCGCCTGGTGGCCGGGCTTTTGCTCATGGGGCCTGGTCGGGCTCAGCCCGAAAGGACGACATGGGCCCCCCGTCTTGTGGACCCACCACCCGCGAGAGGGGCCATAGGGGTCGGGTGCAATGTGAGTTGGGCGGCGGCCGAGGGCGGGGGAGACCCTGGTGGTCCAACCCCCGGCTGCAGAAGCTAGCTCTAGGGACGTGGAATGGCACCTCTCTGGTTGGAAAGGAGCCTGAGCTGGTGCGCGAGGTCAAGCGGTTCCGACTAGATATAGTTGGACTCACCTTGACGCACGGCTTTGGCTCTGGGCACACCATCCTCGAGAGGGGCTGGACCTTGTTCCACTCTTGAGTTGCTCCCAGCGAGAGGCGGCGAGCGGGTGTGGGCATACTCATTGCCCCCCGGCTCGCCGCCTGTGCGTTGGGGTTCACCCCAGTGGACGAAAGGGTAGCCTCCCTCCGCCTCCGGGTGGGGGGACGGATCCTGACTGTTGTTTGTGCCTATGCACCGAACAGTAGTTCAGAGTACCCACCCGTTCTGGAGTCCTTGGACGGCGTGTTGGAAAGCGCACCCTCCGGGGACTCCATTGTTCTGCTGGGGGACTTCAATGCTCATGTGGGCAACTACAGTGAGACCTGGAGGGGCGTGATCGGGAGGAACGGGCCCCTGATCTGAACCCGAGTGGTGTTTTGTTGTTGGATTTCTGTGCTCGTCATGGATTGTCAATAACAAACACCATGTTCAGGCATAAGAGTGTCCACATTTACACCTGGCATCAGGACACCTTAGGCTTAGATTCCATGATCGACTTCGTAGTCGTCTCATCGGACTTGCGGCCCCTTATCCTGGACACTCGGGTGAAGAGAGGGGCGGAGATGTCCACTGATCACCACCTGGTGGTGAGTGGGCTCAGATGGGGGGGGGGTTGCTGGTCAGACCCGGCAGGCCCAACCGTGTCGTGAGAGTCTGCTGGGAACGTCTGGCTGAGTCCCCTGTCAGGGAGCACTTTAACTCCCACCTCCAGGAGAGCTTCTTCCATGTTCCGAGGGAGGTGGGGGACATCGAGTCAGAATGGGCTATGTCCCGCACCTCTATTGCCGAGGCTGCTAGTCGGAGCTGTGGCCGTAAGGTTGTCGGTCCCTGTCGTGGCGGTAACCTCCCAAACTCGCTGGTGGACACCAGCGGTGAGGGATGCTGTCAGGCTGAAGAAGGAGTCCTACAGGGCCTTCCTGGCCTGTGGGATTCAAGAGGCAGCTGACAGGTATCGGCGGGCCAAGCTGAGCGCAGCTTTGGCGGTCACTGAGGCAAAAACTCAGACGTGGGAGGAGTTCAGTGAGGCCATGGAGAACGACTTCCGGACAGCTTCGAGGTGTTTCTGGTTTCTGGTTTCCGGCGGCTCCGGAGGGGGAAGCAGTGCACCGTCAACACTGTGTACAGTGGGGATGGTGGGCTGCTGACCTCGACTAGGGACGTCGTGGGCCAGTGGAAGGAATACTTCAAAGACCTCCTCAATCCCACCAACACGTCTTCCGAGGAGGAGGCAGAGTTTGGGGACTCGGGGGTGGATTCTTTTGTCACTGGGGCTGAGGTTGCTGAGGTAGTCAAAAAGCTCCTTCGTAGCCAGGCCTCTGGGGTGGATGAGATCCACCCGGAGTTTCTTAAAGGAGCTGTATCATGCTTTTCAAATGTTCCAAAAGTCAAATATAGGCATTTATAAGGTAGATATGTTCCCATCGTTACTATAGAAACTAATTTGGTGTTAAATATTAGTTTTTCGATGCATCTGATTTCCAACACAGAAGTAAGATGTTTGACTGTACTGAACCGCGGAGCTCTCGACCAATTGCAGCATGTTTTACGCCCATTTCATGACGTCGCCCCGGAAGAGACACTTATTCTGAAGGGTCACTGAATTGTCTGTAGCACCGGCACCGGCAGCTCTCATGTGGATGTTAGTAGTAAACATTGATGGATAATTACTCCGATCGACGGAATAAAACAGACCAGCCTGTTATGGAGCTGTATGCGCTCGACCCAGAGTATGATATGGAGTTTGAAGTACACGTAGTACCGCAGAAGTACCACAGAGACCCCTGACAAGCAAGTAATTTAGCGAACAAATCATAGGCTAACAGTTAGCGCTGAGCTAAGCAGCACTCACATGGATCTTGTAAACATTGATGGATAATCGGACTCCGATCGACGGGATCAAACAGACCAGCCTGTTATAGAGCTGTATGCGCTCGACCCAGAGTCTGATATGGAGTTTGAAGTACACGCAGTACCACAGAAGTACCACAGAGACCCCTGACAAGTAAGTAAATTAGCGAACAAATCATAGCCTAAAAGTTAGCATTGAGTTGAGAGATGTGTTGACTCACCAGTGTTGTTGTCTGTCCATGCGCGTTTTTATAGTAGGAACTGCGTCAGGTTTCAGAAGTAATCCCAGAGAAAAAAACACTTTACTGCCCGAGATTCATGAAGTTGTCAGGAGTGAAGTTCACACACAAAGTTGAGTTTTTTTCCCTGCTCCTGAAGTTATAATCCAACCACTTCTGGCAAGTCGATTCATCCAGTACAACAAATACACTGCCACGCTGAACATAACCACGCTGAACGTAACTCCATTTTCCCAACTTGCTGTCCTCTAGAGCTTAAAAAAAAAAAAAAAAAAGGAAGAAAATTCTCCTGAACTCTGGAGCAAACGTCTGTTAGCTGATGGCTGCTTGTCTCTGAGGAAATCTTCCTGCAGGTGTTAGTTTCTTCCTCAGAGAGTGTGTACAGGATTCTCTGAGTTTCTGTTCAACAGAGGGCGTCTTGCTACGATACTGAGCATGCGCATTTGGACTTTCGTGATTGGTGCCACGTTCATACGTAACGCGGTGGGTAGTCAGCCGTTTGCAGGGAGGTAGCGCTTGGTTTAAATATTCATGTAGATTACTCAAATATGCATGAATGAAGAAAAATAACGATTTAAATCATTTCTTGATGAGGAAATAACATACTGACATGCTGAAAAGCTCTTAAAAGTCCATTTTTCATGATAGGGCTCCTTTAATGGCTCTGGATGCTGTGGGGCTGTCTTGGCTGACACGCCTCTTCAGCATCGCGTGGACATCGGGGGCAGTGCCTCTGGACTGGCAGACTGGGGTGGTGGTCCCCCTCTTCAAAAAGGGGGATCGGAGGGTGTGTTCCAACTTCAGGGGGATCACACTTAGCCTCCCTGGTAAAGTCTATTCAGGGGTCCTGGAGAGGAGGGTCCGTCAGATAGTCGAACCTCAGATTGAGGAGGAGCAGTGTGGTTTTTGTCCTGGTCGTGGAACAGTGGACCAGCTCTACACCCTCTTCAGGATCCTCGAGGGGGCATAGGAGTTCGCCCAACCAGTCTACATGTGCTTTGTGAACTTGGAGAAGGCGTTCGATCGTGTCCCCCGGGGATTCCTGTGGGGGGTGCTCCGGGAGTACGGGGTGCCGGACCCCCTTGTTCGAGCTGTCCGGTCCCTGTAAGACCGGTGTCAGAGCTTGGTCCACATTTCCGGCTGTAGGTCGAATCCATTCCAGGTGAGAGTTGGACTCCGCCAAGGCTGCCCTTTGTCGCCGATCCTGTTCATAACCTTTATGGACAGGGTTTCTAGGCGCAGCCGGGGTGTTGAGGGGATCCGGTTTGGTGGCCTCAGGATCGGGTCTCTGCTGTTTGCAGATGACGTGGTTCTGTTGGAGTCATTGGGCGGTGATCTCCAGCTCTCGCTGGAGCGATTTGCAGCCGAGTGTGACGCGGCCGGGATGAGAATCAGCACCTTCAAATCTGAGACCATGGTCCTCACCCGGAAAAGGGTAGAGTGTCCTCTCCGGGTCGGTAGTGAGGTCCTGCCCCAGGTGGAGGAGTTTAAATATCTCGGGGTCTTGTTCACAAGTGAGGGAAAAATGGAGCGGGAGATGGACAGACGGATCGGTGCGGCGTCTGCAGTGATGTGGACTCTGCATCGGTCTGTCGTGGTGAAGAAGGAGCTGAGCCAGAAGGGGAAGCTCTTGATTTACTGGTCCATCTACGTTCCTACCCTCACCTATGGCCATGAGCTGTGGGTCATGACCGAAAGAACGAGATTGCGGGTACAAGCGGTGGAAATGAGTTTCCTCCGCAGGGTGGCCGGGCTCTCCCTTAGAGATAGGGTGAGAAGCTCGGACTCAAAGTAGAGCCGCTGCTCCTCCGTATAGAGAGGAGCCAGATGAGTTAGCTCTGGCATCTGGTCAGGATGCCTCCTGGACGCCTCCCTGGTGAGGTGTTCCAGGCACGTCCCACCAGGACCAGACCCCGGGGGAGACCCAGGACACGCTGGAGGGACTACGTCTCCCGGCTGGCCTGGGAACGCCTCGGGATCCCCCCGGATGAGCTGGCGGCTATGGCTGGGGTGAGGGAAGTCTGGGCTTCCCTGCTTAGGCAGCTGCCCCCGCGACCCGATCTCGGATAAGCGGAAGAAGATGACGAATTAAATGGGTCACCCTGTGGCCATCCTCTTAATGTGACCTCGGTTTTACACCGGATCCATGAGCGCTGCGTCCCGCCTGCACCCAGCTTTGCGGCGACCTTCACAGCATGACCATTTACAACAAATGTTCACGCGCCTGCGAAAATACTTTGGCTTTTTCCAGGTACATCCTTCCAAGGCCGGATTTGAAGACCAATTTTGTCACAGTGATGCAACCAAGGCTGTCCAGATTCAAAGGCTCCTTCAAATGCAGCCTAAAAATGTGGCCTTATTTTCCAGATTTTAAGGAATGTCGGATGTATCCTTGGTGGCTAATCCTATCTCAAGATGCTTTGGGGACTGAATGGGACCTTCTACAGCAGAGGTGTCTAAATTTAAGAGACATTTTCATTTTATTGAATATATGATTCTATTATTGTGTACAAGTTAATATTAGTCTGTTACATTCTTATCATTTAAGGGATTCAACATATTTAGCATAAACTCATATCATATTAGTATCTCAGGTTGAAACTTTTTCTCTCTACCACAAGGTATTTTTCTAATTCTCATCAGTTAAATCATCAGTTAAAGCCCCTACATACCAAACACGGCAAGCGCAGGCAGTCGATGGCAAACCTATTTATTGTGTATGTGCTACCGCCACACAAGCGCAACTCTGTGGTGCGCAGAGCTCAGCGGCGTGCAAGGGGGGCGCTGCTGGTTTCTCAAGTCTGATGACAGATATCCAGAACGTTTGGGTGATGTTGTATTTTTTGCCTTCTCAAAGCCAAAAAAAACACAAGCAGAGAGATGTGGAATATGGACTAAACGTTGTGGAATATGCCGTGCTGAGTTGCCTCGGCAGAAATTCATCAGTTTTCAGTGCTTTAACAGGAGGGACAGCACTACCAGGGACCAGTGGATTATATTTATTCAGTGAGGATGTGCAGTCGGTAAGTGTTGCTGCTTGTGTAACTTATTATCTTTTGTGTAAGAAACAAGTAAACAATGGTAGGCGAACGGACAAGCTGCTAACGTAGCTACAAAAGCTAACACTGTTTGGTTGACTTCACGTCAGCCATAAGATCTCATATGGCTTGCCTCGTCTCGAGATAAATCGGCGCAAGACCAGTAAAAATGAGTCTGTGTCCATGTGTGGCAACAGGTCAAGGTGGACACATCTTGAAGTTAGACATTTAAATATAATGCCCCATCGTTTCTCATGCCTTCTTCCAACTTTCACTGTATAGGGCCCGAGACAGTCAACCCCGGTGGACCAGAATGGTGGCTTACTGATCCGGAGCCGTGCAGCAGGAAGGTCGGCCATCATTGGTGCCACGGGGGTGCTCCGCCACAAACAGCACTCTGCACAGTGTTTCTGGTGTTTCTTAATCACCTGTCGACCACGTGGGATCCAGTAATTCCTCCGAATCTCTGCAAAGACTCTTTCAGGGCCAGCATGGTGCAGACGGTTGTCATAATCCTTCACTAAGAGCTGTGTGATCGGATGATCAGGGCTGATGACAATAGGGTGAAGACTGTCTTCAGTCAGACTTTCTGCTTTGCGTAGTCAACCACAGACTCGAATGAGACCCAATACCTGATCATATTCAGGGCTGAGAGTGCTTAAACGGCTCCCTGAATGGACTGGTTTGCCTTGTTTGAGTGCCTTTAGTTCTTCAGGGAAGCTATCTGATTGTATCCTCCTCAGAAGAGTAGTCTCCATCTCGATACGGTCCGCAGCAGACAAAACTGGGGCAGCCGCCCCGCGTAAAGACTGATATGTAGCCTGCAGTAGTTCAGCCCATGTACTGCAGATAACAGGATCAGGCTCATCACTGCTGGTAGTAGAGATGTGACCGCAAAAGGTTTGGGCTCTCAACTCATCAGGTTCCTCTGTGTGCACTGAGGGGTTCACTGGCCAATGATCTGAGGACCGGTACAGGAACGAAGGCCCCTGACTCCAGCGGTTTGGCTAAGATAATTTGAGGAGAGTCTTCCCGCGAGTGATGTCATCAGCCGGGTTTAGGTCCGTGTTAATGTATCTCCATGATCCGGGCTTGGTGAGGTTTAATATTTCAGTAACTCTTGTATCGACGAATACTTTGTACTGGTTGGACTCTGACTGTATCCAGCTCAGTACAGTTGTTGAGTCAGACCACAGCACCACAGATTGGATGGACAGAGTCAGTTTGGTCTGTAGTACCTTGGCGAGCTGGGCTCCTGTAAGTGCGGCACATAATTCCAGTCGGGGCGTTGTCTGTTGTCGTTTGGGTGCAACCCGCGACCGGGCCATGATGAATGACACAGTGATGTGTCCCTCTGGATCCTCCACTCCCAGATAGGCGACTGATCCGTACGCTTTCTCTGAAGCATCACAAAAAATGTGAATCTGCCTCACTGATGAATCGTTGTCAGCGGCTTCTTGAACATAACAACGGGGTAGAACTATGTTCTGCAGCTGGGGGAGCTCACCTTCCCAAGCCTGCCACTCTGGAAGTAGTGCATCTGCAATGGGCTCATCCCACTGTCTTTCTGTAGCCCACAAAACCTGGACCAGGACCTTGGCTCGGGTAGTGAAGGGGATAATGTATCCGAGCGGGTCGTATTGCGAGGCGAGCACTCTATACACATTCCTCATGGTGGGCTGTTTAGGTGAAACAGGCTGACATTTATAACCCATTGTGTCTGTCATGCAATGCCAAACCAGGCCAAGAGTGGACTCCCTGGGGTCAGCTCCTTCAGCAGCTAGCCACAGCTCAGATGTTGCTGATCGTGCCTCACTTGGGAGGTGAGACATTACTTCTGACTTGCTGGATGCCCACTGCCTTATCTCGAATCCACCCTTAGCTAGGAGGGCTCTCAGGCGGTCGAGAAGATCCTTTGCCTGCTGTGGTGAGTGAAGCGATTTGAGGCAATTATCCACGTAGAATGAAGTACCCACTGTCTCCAGCAGGTCCTCATTGCCGCTCTGGTGATCACGGACGTGACGCTGCACAGCATATATGGCGCAACACGGGCTACAGACTGTGCCAAATGGCAGAACACGCCATTCATAGATGTCAGGTGATCTGTCTCTGTCCATGTCACGCCAGAGGAAGCGGACAAGTGGGCAGTCTTCAGGAAGGAGTCTGATCTGATGGAACATAGCTCGTATGTCTCCGCTAATAGCGACCACATGTTCTCGAAACCTGAGCAGAACCCCCAGTAGCGATGCCCCAAGGGAGGGCCCTGGTAGTAGGTCATCATTCAGCGCACTATCCTGGTAGTGAAAGGAACAGTTAAACACCACCCTTGCCTTTCCATTATGGTGTACTAGATGGTGTGGAATGTACCAGGATTCAGCAGAACGACTGGCCTCCTTACTGGTAATCTGCTCAGCATATTCTGCCTCCACTAGCTTGTGTATTTCTCGGTTGTAAACTTTAGCAAGCTCAGGATTGGTCGATAGGTGGCGCTCTGTGGAGCGGAGGAGGGGCATCACGGCAGCAGGTGATGCGCAGGGTAGAGCTACTTTCCTCTTTTGAAGGAGGGGCGTTGCGAATCTTAAGACACCATCCACCATAACAGTGGTGCTCTTCTCCTCAAGCATGGTGAGAGCTGCTTGATCTTGCATGGATCGCATCACCTCCCTCTCACTTTTGTATGGCAGAATGTCCAGCTGCCACAGGCGCTGAACATCTCTGTGTAGGTCGGAGCAAGCCGTATCAACTGACAGGTGAAGGAAAGAGCTTTCACCAGGTGGATGTTGAAGGAAGTTAGTGGGTCCTTGCACTGCCCAGCAGAGTCGGGTGCAAACTGCCACTGGAGCTCCCATTGGTCCTGCACGTACTGGGTGGACGAGAGTTATTAAATGAGGGTGGTCAGATCCGATCATTAGCAATGGCTGCACCTTTGTGAATGTGTGCAGGGGGACTCCTTTCAGGTGGTTGTATTTACTTGTCAGCTTGTCTCCTGAACATGACTGCTCAGCTAGTTGGAGTTCAGCTGCAGTGAAGGCTTGGGTGATGGAGTGATAGGTGCGTGGCTGTGTGTTAGCTGACACCTCAAAGGAGACAGTCATTCCCTGGAGCTTTAATACGCCCTGTCTGATGGTCTTCAGTTTAAGTGACTCCGCTTCAAGCAAGCAATCCCCCACAGGGAGGACCCGCAGGTGGCTCGAGTATCTCCGATTATACAAACACACGCAGAACCACGTGAAGAAGAGGTACAACCTAGTCAGCGCAATGGGAAGCAGAGAAGAGGTAAAACCTTGTAAGCGCAACGGGGAGCAGTGTCACAGTGTCAACATGCATAATAAAGGGTGCTCCATGGTGATACAGTCATGCAGATGCAGACTCGTCTCTGCAAGGAGGAGGAAGCCCGCAAAGCCCACGACCCAGGCCCCCAGCAGCCACCCAGAGGCCCAGATCCCAGCTACCCCCCCAAAAGAACAGACATGCATCCCCCAGAGGGCGGCAAAAGGCGGCCCCAGCTGGAGCCTCCAGCGGTCTGGGGGCCCAGGCCCCAGTGGACCAAGACCAGCAGCAGCCAACCCGACCGGGCGCCGGCCGCCCCCGGGACAGGGACAGCACCGGGCCCAGGGCCTGAGAGCCCAGGAGCAGCCCCCCCCCCCCACCTGACCCAGGCGGCCCAACCGAAACTCAGGAGGACCGGACCCCCCCAGGACAGGACAGCCCCCACCCTGACGTCCCCTCCCCACACACACCTGACACCAGGGCGCCACCACTGCTACCACCCCCCCACACTCACACACACACACACTCCCCACACACATACCCCAACACCCACATGCACTCCCCCCACACATACACCCACCTGCTCCGCTCTCCGACCTTACATACCCACACTCACTCCTCCCTCCACCCCCAACACTCTCCTCGCTCTACCCTCCACACATGCACTCCCCCCACACACCTGCACCGACCCCTCCCTCCACCCCACACACATACGCCCCCATCTCCCTATACCCCCAATACCCCCGTACACTCTGCCCCTTACATGTCCAGCTCACCCTTCCCTCTGACCTGTCACACTCCTACCCTTCTTTCTTCAGCCCTTCACAGCCATCCCTACCAGACACTCACAAGCATACGCCTCCAGCACGTTCCTCCCCACCCCCGGACGCAGCAGGCCAGGCCAGCCAGCGCGTAAAGCAACCACTACCCAAATCATACCAACTCTAGATTGTATGAGCTTGTTCCAGTTTGGGTTCCTCAGTATGTGTATGACACTAGAAAAAAAAACATCTGATTATAGGAAAATGAAGAAGACTTAACAATAACTTTCTTTTTTTTCAACCTGGACCTTATTTCTAGGCGTTTATCCGTGCATATACTCACTGACAAAGTTTCTGCATCACTTTGAGTCCTTTGGATAATATTGCGTTGAGTCGCCCTTCGGCTGCATCCTGTAAAATGGGAAAGACAGGGCACACTATAAGACATTATCTGCTGTAAAACTCCTTGTTCATCAATGCTTCAAGTAGAATGAACAAAGTAATGAGTACTATTACCCTGTGAATTTAGAGTTTCGCAAATTGTGTTTTTGTTGTTGTCTGGTAGCAGCTGCTCTTCTTAGCTGTACTACGGAAGCACGCATCGTGAATGCACGGCCCTGAAAAGATTCTAGAACACCCTGATAACTAACGGAAAGCTAAATCTGGACTCAAGGGACAATAGTACTCATTCGCTCGTTCATTCTACTTAAAGTATTGGCGAAAATCAAGGAGTTTTGCGGCAGATAATGCCTTCTATAGTAACTGCCCCGTCTCCACCATTATTACTGGATGCACACAGAAGGGCAACTCAACGCAATATCTTCCAAAGGACTCAAAGTAATGCAGAAACTTTACCGGTGAGTAAATGCACGTATAACCGCCTTGAAATAAGGTCCAGGTTGAAAAAAAAATAAACTTATCCTTTAAAGGTGCCATGACATCAAATTTCACTTTTCTGGGGTTTTCGGTGTATAATATGATCTATTGTGCACTGATGAGGTCATGTGAATGTCCAGAGTGAGAATCAAAGTTCCTGTTTATGGTCTGTCAGCTTTGTCTCTCTGCTCAGAAACGGTTGAATCAGACAGCAGGCTATCATTCTACGTAGTTCTATCATTCTACGTAATTTAATTGCTCCAATAAGAGCACACTATCAAGTAAACAGCGCCCCCCCCCTAACGGTTTATGCACCGTCCGCTCCCCCCTCCCCTCCCTGTCTGATTCAGCCGCATGTATGGAGCTAGTAGTAACTTCTCTGCAGTCAGGTCTGGATTTTCAAACAAATGGATTTAAAAGCAAACTTCTGCAGCAACACTGAGGGAGGGGGCCACAACCTTGTCATTACCTGTAAGTTTATTTATTTTCTAAATGCTGACTTGTCTGATAAACGTAGCTCACACTGTCTGAACTGCCCATGTTGCTAGCAGTTAGCCTTTAGCAAACTCCGAACGCAGCTTGACCTAGATTCTCCAAATAAGGTCATAGCGAAATAAGGTGTAGCCAATCAAAATGAAGTCAACGTGGTCTCCGGGTAAAGCTCCATATCATCACCGGACCCAACTGTATTACTGAGGAAGTGAGGTCTGGCGTTTCAAAACAATACTCCGCTGTAAAAAATGCCGTTTTTTTCTTTGGAGTATTTTCATATAAAGTAATGCCAACAACATAAACTAGTTTTTAACTGTTATGTCATCACTCCTTTAAATGTACCAGCTTTTTTCATGGCATATAGGGGACCGCAGATCTGTAATGAGCTTGAGGAAGAACGAAAAATGGTGACTTCTATCTCCACCTTTAAGAAGATATTGAAAGTCACTTTGCTTACTTCCTATACTGAACTAGAACTGAACTGAAGTGCATTTCTACACACTCAACTACCCTGTGAACTGTTACATTAGTCTCATACTCTGTCATGTGTAAGCCACTGCCACTTTGTACGGGGTCCATGTTGTCCTGTTTGTCGAATGTTTGTTATATATAATGTGTTGTATTGTTTTGTCTTGTTAAGTGTAACCAGGCTCCCCTAATAAGCTTTATATACTGTATATACTTCCATGAGAGACCTGATTCACACACACGCCATTTAGGCCTACCTGCCTTTTAATTAATGGTGGCAATTATTGATATGTGTTATAACGTGTTATTTTGCCTGTATGAATAAATAAAGTAAAGGAAGGAAGAAGATCGATAAACATGGAAGGAAAAGAAATTATTACATGTGTTGATTTACATTCTTCTGCCAAGAGTAAAGTCAGTTTGAGAAGTTTTAAATAGTTGTGATTAACTAGAAAATAAAAAATAAAAAGTCCTCCTTGTTTTCCAGGACCTGCCAACTGGCATCACACTGACCAGATTAACACACTGGCAGACATATACTGGAAACGCTGGTGCACACCAGATCACTGTGTGCATGCATGTCGGGATAAACTGCATTGGTTTTAGAACTGAACGGGAACAGTTTACTGTGTCATTGGGATTTTCAGGGACACGGGTTCATCTCCCGGTGAACATGGCAGACAAAGAGAGACTGGAAACACATGCTGGCTCAGCTACATAGCAGCTCCACAGATTATCACCGTGAATCGAATGTGTGGGATGGAGAAGCAATGCATGTGAAGAGACATATGGTAGAGCTCAAAGTGACACACAAACAAACACATATGTGTGATTCCCCAAATCTCAGCAAACACTGCAAGCTGATGTGTGCAGTACAGAGTGTCCCGAAGATGAACTTCTACTACTGAGACTCAGTAAACCGAAGGGAGCCTGATCAAATAGTCCAATTCCCCGCTGTTACCCCCCTTGCTTTAATTCACACACATGAACAGAGAACGGAACGACTGCTGAATACTAATGTTGGACCTATTTACATTTCAAGCTGCACAACTGTCAGTGCATCGTGTTTAAGGAGGAGATTGGGGAATTGTCAGGAACGCAGAGTTTTTTCTTGGCTCTCAGTTTTATTCCAACCTTTAAACCCTCAACATGAAGCTGGAAATGCTCACATCAAGCCCTGATAATCAAACTTCAGTCAGCTCGTTTACATTTTTCATTTTGTTTACAAATCCTGTGTTTACAGCCATGTCCCGTTTTTTTGAGAGAAGCAGAAGTTCTCTTTTTTCTGGCTGCAGCTTCAGTGCAGACTGACCCACAAACTGCTTTCACACTCGAGAGATAAGCAAATATCCTCAGTAGATGTTCTGCACAGTGAAAAAAGATGAGCAGGTGCTGACCAGCGTGGGCGGAGCTACTTTCATGAGCTGTTTCCCAAATTATCTTAAAACCATTTTATAGTGCTAGCACAGAACTAGATTCATCCAAACATCAGGTTATAGAATAACTTCTTTTTTTTTTTTAACCTGGATCTTATTTCTAGGAGTTTATAGGTGCATTTACTCACCAGTAAAATCTCTGCATCACTCTGAGTTAGGCAATATCTAGATTGTGTTGCCCTCAGGCGTGCATCCATATATTGGAAGAGACTGAGCAGCCTCTACATAAGACATTATCTCCTTCATTTTACCAATATTTTAAGTAGAATAAACGAATAAGCCAATACCACTGTGTGCACAGTACAGCGGGTGCGCAGCCTGTGGAGCGCAGAGAAACTTCCCAATAACAAGTGGAAAGTTAACTCTGAACTCACAGGACAATAGTACTCATTTGTTCGTTCATTCTACTTAAAGTATTGGTGAAATGAAGGTGTTTTGCTCCAGATAATGCCTTATATAGAGGCTGCCCCGTCTCTCCCATTATATGGTGTACACTGGAGGGCGACTTAATCTAAATATCGCCCTAAGGAGTCAAAGTGATGTAGAAATTGTACTGGTAAGTAAATCCACATATAAC
Organism: Atherinomorus stipes; assembly: GCA_023101725.1. Taxonomy (NCBI): domain Eukaryota; kingdom Metazoa; phylum Chordata; class Actinopteri; order Atheriniformes; family Atherinidae; genus Atherinomorus; species Atherinomorus stipes. The sequence goes on along the minus strand of JALJCO010008192.1, from coordinate 188,637 downwards.
TCCTGGAAATAAGGTCCAGGTTGGCAAAAATAAATTTATCCTTTAATAGCCTTTCATAACATCATTAGTTGTTAGCAAAGCTACGTAGCTTCATGCTAACATCAGTAATTGTTAGCACTGATACGTATGCTGCATTCCAGTTTAACTTGGAAGTTGGAAATTCCCAGTTCTGAGTAGAAAGTTTCCTACTGAAACCCGGCGTATGATCAAATCCTGAAAACGTCATACGCACAAAAGTTTTCAGATGTATGAAACTGTGCGCACGCATGGATCCAAGTACTTTTCCTTTGTACATCCCAATCAACGTGGAATTGAGCGCACATGTTGGAGTACCTGACGCCTCCCTGTCCACACCCCCAACATAAATACGCAAATGACATTTAAATGAGATCTGCAGCGGAGATTCTCCTCTCTGCACCATCAGAAAGACAAAATATGAGCATGACAGTGAATGAAAATTAAAAAAATTCACGGAGAACGAACTTGAGGCAGCTTGTTTAAGTATAAATGCGCAAAAATGTGAACTTTAACACGCTGTTGTCTGGCAACACACCCAACAGAAAAGTGAATGGGACAGTGTGTGTCGCGGTCAAAGATGTGGGGTCAGAGTCGCGCACACAAGCCGAAAAACGAAGTGGTCCAACTTCAAGTTGGATGTGAATCAGAGGACGGCTGCTCGTGACTGCATTTCGTCTTTCAGAGGTGGTGGGAGTTCACGCGGGTGACTCCGGTTTTTCTAAAGGTAAATAAATATATATTTGTGAAACGTGTGTTTATACAGTCGCCTCCTCACAGCCTGATGTCACGGGAAATACTGTATTTATTAGCTGACACAATCTATTACCATAAGAGGACGTGCAGCATTGGGAATTCCTCCTGCATCACCTGCGTCACAGCCTCGGGGGTTTCCTAATCCCGGGATGTAGATGTAACCGACCTGCTACTGTTAAATCGCCATACCGGCCGAGTCCCCCCCCTGCTGTGTTGGTATAAGTGATTGAACAGATCATCCTATAGATGTCCTCACAAATTAAGTGCATTAATAAACAAACCGGCATATAAGTGAATTTATTCGCTGGAGCGCGTGGAGGCACAGCAGGGTGTGTTGCCCCCCCCACCCCCCAGCCTGGCTTCAGCTCTGTGCACAGAGATGTCTCTGGGAACTTTAAGCGTCTGACCAGCCAGTTATCATTAAATCAGTAAATCTTCTCGACCTCTAAAAACACTCTCTCTGTAAATCCACCATTTCGAACGTTTTCTTCCATCTAAAACAGCTGCTGGAAAGGAGCCTATTTTTGCTCCACTTTGCGCTTTTATATCCACACATAATTGCAGACGCAGGTGTTAATTGTTAATGAGGGCTGTTTGTTCATGTGTCTGACCACATCACTCAGTCTGGGGATGGTTGTTTTCACATTTATTTCTTTTAACAGTTTCCCAGCGTCGCCTCCAAGTGTTGCCAAAGTCTCCGCAGCTGTAGAAACGTTCGTACGTCAGCCATGAAGTTGACGTGAAGCACCGCACATTTCCACGGTCACTCCATTCTTGATACATCTCGACTTTACCGTGGAAATGATCGTACGCCACGTTTTTGTGCGTACGAACCCTTTGTACATGAGGCCCCTGGTCTTATCAATATATATATACCAAACGTGAAAAATATAAGCATATAAAAGAAAGACATTGTGAAGTTTGACGTTTTTAGGACAAGGGCGCCGCCATCTTGCAGTAGTCTAAGCTCTGACGTCACCGGGTTGGTTAGTCCTGCGGTCCTGAATGAGAGTCCTCTGGTCCAGTCCACAATTATAAAGATAACAGCTGAATGACGGAGACTGGTGAGCCAAAGGAGAAGAAAAGACCAAAGGGGGACCACGACTGTATCCTCCTGGATCTAAAAGCAAGTTTTCCAAAGTTTAACAGTTAACAACCTCCAGCTGAACCAGAAACCGGTTCTGCTGCTGCTGGTGGCTCTGAAATGGGAACCTCCCTGACTCCAGATCATGAGGTGAGAATTTTCTAGAGAAAATGAGGAAAATGATCAGGAGACTTGGAGTCTGGTAGCTAGAGATCCGCAGATGAAAGCCTGCAGCTGCTCTGAGTGTTTTAATATCACCGCCGGTGACATCCACTCACCAGCCAGTCTGCAGCATCAGTCTGTACCAGTATCAGTACGTAGCTCTCCGCCTCTGTTCCTCTTTGAGCCGCTTATTAAACACACGTCAAACGGCAACACTCATAAATCCTCCCCACAGCCTGGTGATGAGCAGAAGAGCTCTGGAGCAGGTTGATGCGAAATGACCATCATAAAAAACTTTCCAACTGGGACTCCCAGTTCCCCACGGCGGGGTCCAGTTCTACCAAACACCACCCGCTCCCCCATCATCCTGCAGCCTGGATGCTTTGCATCTTTCCCATCATATCCCTGTCTCGCTATAGCATTCATTTTATTTTACATTTAACCACCGGTTACTATCGTTAGCTTAGTTAGCCTACCTGCTGTTTTCCCGGACGCTTCCGTCTCCTTCACGCATGATCTGGTCCATGTGGACCTCCTGACAGCAGACAGCTTCCAGCATCTGAACAGCAGCCACACCTACAGGTGCTGCTAACCCGCCCCTCCCAACACCAGGACCGGCATCTCGTCCTCTCTCCTCAGTCACACGGTGGAATAGCTGGAAAGCATCGGTACAGGATCTGGACGACGCTGGACTGGCCTCCCAGCTTTGCCTTCCATCGTATTAATCTTCTTAAACATGTTCCAGCTTGTTAATTGTAGTGCAGCGTAGCTGCTTATTTCTGTTGATTCAATGCGGAGTCAGAGGGGAAACCAACCCGGTGACGTCAGAGCTTAGAGCTTATGCTGCGTTCCATTTTCATCGGAACTGGGAAGTGGGAACTGGGGGGTGACGTCACACCCGACCAACTTGCGTTCCAGCTCACTGGTCGGAAAACCAGTTAGCAACCTAGCAAAACAACGTGTTTGCTAAGGCTATTGTTATTAGCCGTTGTTGGCACAGCTGGTGTTGTAGTTCACATATACGACATGAAAAATGTGAATTACACTACAGCAGCTTCCCCCTACATCTGTATAAACCAATACTACGTGTACGATTGATTTATGCAACAAAATATAGGTAATAAGTGTAAATAAATGTAACATTACAGAAGCTTCTAAAACTGCTAACACTGGGCGCGGCCATCTTTAAATCTGAACTCGGAGCTGCGAGAGTTGTCCGACTTTCCGAGTGGGAAATCCGACTTCAGGGGGGCGTTCCAGTTGAAACTTCCTACTCGGAACTGGGAATTTCCGACTTCCGAGTTCAAATGGAACGCAGCACCAGATGGCGGCGCCCTTGTCCTAAAAACTTCAAACTTCGCAACGTTTTTCTTTTATATGCTTATATTTTTCACGTTTGGTATATAATTATTGATATGACCATGACTCAGTCTATCAAATAAAGTTAGGTTGTAGAAGCTCCTGTAATGTTATATTTATTTACATTTCTGACTAATTTTTGTTGCATTAAATCAGTCATGCACGTGGTATTGTTTGATATGTAGGGGAAGCTGCTGTAGTGTGATTCACATTTTTCATGTGGTATATGTGAACTAAAATGCCAGCTGTGCTAACAACGGCAAATAACAATAGCCTAGCAAACACGTTGTTTTGCTGGGCTGCTATCTGGTTTTCCAACCAGTGAACTGGAATGCAATTTGGTCAGGTATGACCCCCCCAGTTCCTAGTTCCGAGGTAAATGGAACACAGCAAGACCTTCATGCTAACATCAATAGTTGTTAGCGCTGCTACATAGCCTCATGCTAACATCAATAGTAGTTAGCACTGCTATGTAGCTTCAAGCTAGCATCAGTAGTTGTTAGCGCTGCTACATGGTATCATGCTAACATTAGTAGTTGTTAGCATTGCTATGTTGCTTCAAGCTAACATCAGTAGTTGTTAGCATTGCTATGTTGCTTCAAGCTAACATCAGTAGTTGTACTCTCACAAGAGCAAAGTCTCTTTTAGAAATGTGAAGACACATGGACATTTTTTATAAGAGTAAGTAGAAATACTTTAATATTTACTTAGGACTTGGGTAGTAGGCTAGTTGTGTACTACTGGTGTAGAGACACTGGTGCAGTGATACTCGGTGATGGGAATAACGGCGTTAGAATAAGTGTCATTGCTAACGGCACTTGTTTTTTGGAGAAGTAATTAGTAAATAATTAATTACTTTTTTAAAGTAATGTTCCCAAAACTGGTGATACTTGCAGAAATGGAGGATGTGGAGTCAACAAGTCTTTTCATCCCAGGTATTTGTTCTCCCTGGCTACTGAAAAGGTCAGTCCAACCTACATCCATTTATGCCAGTAGATGGCAGAGTTTCAGTAATTTTTGGGATTTCATGTGCTGTTTTGCACTGGCCTTGAAATACTGTTGAGCTGGACATATATTTTAATTTTGTTTTTTATGTTTGATCATGCTTTCATCGTGTATTGATTTATTGTTTCATTGTGCAGCAGTTTGGTCAACTGAGGTTTTGGTAAATTTGCTGTATGAATTAAACTAACATTGCCATTTAATAAGGTGTTTCCCTCTTATTCATACATGTTTAGCAATAATCAGGCATCAGTTTATGATTCTGGTTGGGTTTCTCACAAAAGGTCACAATATTTCCCAACCTAAACATGTGATGTCTCCTTAAATTTCCTTTTTATTTGATTCATAAATAAATACTTTGGATTGAGGAGATAAAACACTTCTGTATTCTTAATTTCCCTTCTTCCTTTTTTTTTTTTTTTTTTTTTCCTCCTTTTTTTTTTTTTTCCCTTTTTTCCTTTTTTTTTTCCCCCTCTTCTTTTTCCTTCTTTTTTCCTTTTTTTTTTTTTTTTAGGAGAGAAGTAAGAGCTGTGATGTAAAAGCTTGTTGCAGAAAATGTGTTTTGGGTTGCAGTGATGCTGAAGATAAGAACATGTAGAGCAGCCTGCTGTTAAGATGTGCACCGTCTGGCAGCAGCCTTCTTAGGAAACTTCAGAGCCCACAGACTGCGAATCAAAAGGTGAAATCTGTAGAATAAGGTGAGATCTAGAGATGCAAAATAGTCCTTTCAAGTGTGTCTTCAATGCTACAGAACTTCAACCTGATGTTTAACATAAAACATATGTAATATGTGTTTGTCAATGTGCCTACCATGAAAGTAGCATGACTGAAATCATTTTCCCTATCATCTTAATCATTTTTAAAGATTTTATTCACTTATGAGCTTATGTTGACAGCTCTTGAGGACGGGGACAGCCACCACTGTCCACATAACTCTTAAATCAGTAGAAACTCCTCAGGATGAGTCTGTCCGACAGCAGAACAAGAATGCAGTGATGTTGGTGAGGCTATTAGGATTCAAAAGACTGACTTATGAAACAAGAAGACAGCAAACCGAGATGGATAAACTTCTGACAGGTAAACAAAATCAAGTGAAGCTCATCAAGCAAACATGTCAGTCAGATGACAGTGGATGCAACTGGAAAGCTTTTTGTACTTTATGAGAACTCTTGTCAGTTCAGTGTTTGTAGAACAGGGCTGAGAAATGAAGCTGCAGTCATTTCACTGCTCAGAATCGTAAACTAAAACCTGAGCTGCAGATAAAACACAGCCAGAGTGTTGAATTAGTTTGATGCAGTACCTCTCTACATCAGACTTGTAGCTGCTTAGAGAGTAAATGAGGATGATGCACAATAAGTCCTTATTTATCTCATGTAGCTCAACAGTTATTTTTTTTTCAAAGTTTTCTCATCGTCATTTTCCAACACTGTGTCATATTTTATTCCATTAATGAAGATTTTTTTCAGCTGAAATTTGCTGCTACCTTCAAACTGTATTATAAACAGGGGTTAAAGTGGGCAGGAGCCCACAGGAGCCCAGCTCCCCCACCTCAGGTCTGAGCTCCTTCACCTCGGGGTTGGGCTCCCTCAGCTTCACCACCTTAGTTAAATAAACAAATCATTTAAATCTGACGGGCAGTGGGGTCACACATCATTTTCACATGTACAGTCTGCATGGCTCTCTCATAATCACTGAGATGCTCAACAGTCAGCGCAAAATCCTCATCATCATTCTGCTGGTCTCGCCTCCTCTCTACTGACTATTAGCTATGCACGCCACACTGTGGAGGCGCTGATTTCTTGGGTGCGTTGGGTCAAGCACACAATAGGCTTATACATTATAGCACCCAGGTGGGATTGATGACTAAGTCACTCTAAGGGCGGATTTCCACCGGGTCTGTGTGCGGTGCATTACGGCTGCGGTGCGGTGTAGTTCCGACCGCTACCGAGCAGCAGCTCCCACCACGACCGTGTCAGACACGGCGCGCCTGTGACTGCAGTCCGTGCTACCACCAGGTAAATCTGATAAATTATATTTGCAGGATCACATGATAATGATCAGGAGGGCTGGATAAATGTCCAGTGGTGTGTGCGCGCAATAAATGCCCTATACAGTCACTTTTCCCTTCATTGTCCAACTTTAACCAGCAGACTCGTTTCATTCATAATACATGCTCATTTATTGTAGGCTACAGCTATGCACAACATCGTTACATTTTTAACAATTAATTTACCATGCAAAATCTATCCCAATAATTGATCATACCATCACTTTCTTGCTTTCTTCGCTGCAAACTAAGCAATAAATATTTATAATCCAGTTTGAATGTAGGCTTATTACATTTCTAACGAATAATAGTGCAAACCTGCACAGTCCGTTAGGTGCGCAAATAGTTTTTATTAGGTTAGTCTCAACATTAAAAAGCTTTGCTTACCCGATGCCGCCGTTACAGGAAGAGTTAAAATCCTGAGTGCAATCTCACAGTTCCTTCAATCTGTTTGAGCTGACAAATTATTTTCAAATCACACATCAAAGTTGGAGATCTTGATCAGTCTTTTTCCTATATGTAAATCCACTGTGATGGTATTTTTTATTTAGTTGTTTTTTGTGACCTAGACAGAGAGACAAAAATCAAATGTGATCAATGTATTTATTAATTTTAAAAAAACAGCAGGACTGCAGGCGCGAGGTCCTGGATGCGCAGGTCACACAGTCCATGCTTGACTTCTAAGCTGGAGTCACTGGTAATGTTACCAGTGAAGAATTCGGGTCCTCTCAGAACACCAGGATTTCTAGTCGCAAATATTAAACATGTTCATTATCTACGATCTCTCCTTATGAGGCCTTCCGAGCGGATCGGATCGAACGAAATCACTCGTAACTCACATCACACCATGAGAAGATCAGATGCGATGTTTTTTGCAAACATCCGACAATCGGACCTTTGCTGGCTTTGATCGTAAGGGGAAGATCGGGACATAAATCGGGCTGATTTTCCTATAGTGTGTACCTGCCTTAAGTTTGCAGCGTGAGTCTCTCACACACTCGCACTTACCGCAGCTGCGTTCCCCGATGCCATTTATGACCTACCCTTGTCTGTCAGGCACCTCAGGTGCAAACGCGCACCTGCAGCTCCGCCCTGAACTGCCAGCAATCAGCAGGTCAGCGTGACAGTGTGTTTTTACTTGAGCCCAGGGACATGGTGCAGTTTGTTTACCAGATCTGTAGGCAACAGTAGGGCTTTTATCAACCGGGAAACTCCTCAGGGCGGAGTTTTCATTTTTTCTCACCTCAGTGGTTCTCCGTTCCCTTTTTAGAGCAACTGACAGCAGCTGACATTCGTTCATTCGTTCGTTCGTTCATTCATTCATTCAGTGAATATACGACGTGACGTGCCAGTATAAATCCAGCTGTAATTCATAAGATACTGTAGATATCTGCTTTGAGAAGCGGGGCCAAACACCTAAATGTCTGACACGCTACGGAGTGAGTTGATGGGCTAGAGATCACTACTGGGCTGGTGCGAGACGCCATAAGGCTTTGAAGAAATCATAAACTTCATAAATAAATGTGGAGATAAAGTGTTTTTTGACTTCAGCATGAGTAGTTTAGTTGATTAAAAATGATGTTAATTTCACAGATTAATCTCCCTTGATTAGTACAACATGTATTTGGCATACCTTATATTATAATTTATTATCTTATTGGTTTTACAATAATCTGGCCTGAAATGATCTCAGGGTCCCAGTTTGGGTAAAGCTGTGCTGGCTGTCATCAAGCACTGATATCAGAAAAGTGTCAGGTCTGCCACCAGGGGATGGATGCTGCTTGATAAGAGAAAAATTAATGGAAAAATTAAATGTGTCCTGAAAGTTACGGATCTCCCTACAGAGATAGAGTATCAGCTGAATGTCTCTAGAAGAGTGCCTCCGCTTTTCCGGGGAGCCAAGCTACCCTCAGCTCCTCACAAATGAAGAATCACTGATTACTTTAAGGGTCAGGATTGGTTTGAAAAAGATAGATCAGCCAGAGAAAGGTCCATGGAGTCAGAATGTTGTTTAAGTAAATCAATGATGTTTTATTCAAGTTGTTAACAATTACTTCAGATAGATTATTTCATGTTTTAACTATTCATTGATTCCTGAGATGCTCTGATGAGGCCTCTCAGAGCAGAGAAGAGACTTTTCCTCCATCCTTTGCTCTTGTTGTAACTGCCAATTTAAAATGTGTCCCTTTTGTAAATTCCCTGTCTCCTGATGAATTCTACATTTTTTTCTATGATTAGGGACTGAAAGCCTATTCTTTGTCCAAGCCTTATTTTCAGGCTTGGTTTACTGTATTTCTTCATATTAGTTAGCTATGTTAGATGCTAATCCAGCAAATAAAACCAGTACAGCTCTTTGATATCATTTTTAAAAATTTGTAAAAAAATTTCCAGAATTTTCCAGAATGTGCCGCGACACCAAATTTTAGGGCTCCCCCACCGGTCAAATCCCACTTTAACCACTGATTATAAACACTTTGACCCTGATTTAAAGACACACAACGTAACTTTTAGACCTTGGAAATATGCATTTCTGACTGATGATTGCTCACCAACACTCATTATGCGCATTTTCGAGCCGTCGCTGTTCGTGTCGAGTTGCTGCTATAAAACTACAATCACAATACAGTGAAAATCTGTATCATTATGTGGTTTTTATGTTGTAGCCGAAACAAAAAGGAGCAGGATCCGGCGTCTGTTTACTTACAGGTAGACGTAAACGACGTAAATACGTCACATCCACCTCCTGTCCAATCAGAACTCTTCCTAGCACCCAGATCTAAAGCGGGATTAGATAAATGTGTTACATGTAACCTTAATCCGTAATCATTATTTCCATGTAACCCGAATGAGAATAATATCATTCCAAATTACAGATGCAGGCATGAAAAAGTTCCTCCTTTTTCTGACAGAAGTGGTGCAGTAATAGTGCACCATTACTGCACTATCACTGGCTGAACGATTTGTCCCATGAATACGTCATCACAAACGGTGTTCAAACTTGCCGTGTGGAAACGTCCCTGTTCCTGGCATTCATTTATGCTCTGAAATCGTTTATCCTGGGCACACAGGTGTTTCTCTGTGCAATTGAATTAGCAGACAAGTCGCTGGTAAGTGGCTGGTAGTCGGCTGAAAGGGGAACTTTTTCATGCCCAGATCTGTATCTAACTCGGAATGATTAAGGCGCCTGGCTTTATTCTTTTTCTCCTTCTTATTATTTTTTTTCCTTCTTCTTTTTCTTTTATCTCCTTTCTTTTTTTTTTCCTCCTTTTTTTTTTTTTAAGAAAGGTGTTTTCCTCCCCCTCCTTCCCTTCCCCTTCTCTCTCTTTTCTTCCTTTTTATTCCTCCTTCCTCTATGTATGAAGGTCCCCCCCCCCTCTTTTTTCTCCCTCCGAGAGATAGAGCCCACAAAATTTTTTCCTCCTTATATAAAACTTTTCTCTTTTTCTTTTCCTCCCCGTTTTTTTTTCCCCCTCTTTTTCTTTTATTTTGTAGTGGAGGTTCCCCCCCCCCCAATGAAAAGATAAATTCCCCACGTGGGACTCTCTTTTTTATTTTGTATTTTAGATGGGCAATTCTCCCCCCTCTCCCTTTTTTTTTTTTTTTTTTTTGATGAGGAAGAACAGCCGCCTATGGGGACCACACCCCTACCAAGTCAACATTTGTAAGTAAAAAAGGGAAACCCTCCGTATTTCAGAAGGAGCAAGTTAAATGGGTTTTCAGTGGAAGGAGGCCTTTAATTCCAAATTAAAAAACATCATGTAACCAGGGCCACTGAGTTTTGTGTGGTGTGGGGGTCAAACTTTATGCAGGTCCGCAACCTCAGAGTAGCAGCAGCTGTGGTTTGGAGAGGAGGAACCAGGTCTGGAGAGGAGGAGCGCAGGAGCTGATTTCATTTAAGAAATATGGCATTGGCAAAAATAAAGGAAAGGCTGCTTCGGGATGAAACTATGATCGACCACGTTACTGTCCATGAGTTGACAATGAGAGAAGCCGTACTAAAGGCCTTTACACATCTACTCCGAATATTTCGTCCGAAAAATTCGCACAGCAAAAGCTTGAATCAAATTAATATCAAGTCAACAGGAGCGTTCACATCAGTGACAAAATTCCGTCTTGTGATTTTGCGACGTTTATTTTTTTTTAACTGAGGTCGATTTTCTTAATATTTGCATCCGACAGACACACAATCCACCAATCAGAGAAGGCGTTCTGACCGTCACAGAGCTGGTCACAAGCAAAAATAGAAAGGAAAAAAGAAAGAGGTGTTGCTTGGTCGCTGTTACTGCATCATTATGGCTCAGGTGTTATCACCTTTGTGTCACAGCACTCTTGTTGGGTTGGGGGGTGTCACAGCTGAAGTAACAGTGTTTTCCCTACATTTTGTAGCCATTTGAGGTTATTAGCTACATGTGTTCTATTTAAAATCTCCATTTGGCATCTCCACGGTGAGATCAGCTGTTTTCAGCATCCAGGAGTTTACCTGCAGCCGCCTCTCCCTGCCTCTCACTGCTGCATGTGCTCACTTTCCTCTGGAATAACAAATGCGAGTTTGTTTTTGCATCTTCGTAATTTCCCGTCAGAGCAGGTGTGTATAAACAAATGCGTCAATATTTCTCCCCGGAATTATTCACAATTTCGTCCCGTTTATTTGCATCGGTCCCGGTGTGAAAAGGCCTTAGGGGTGCAACCCTCCATCAGGAGGTTCTCTGTTTCAACGATCACACAAGCATTTAGAGAAGAGAACAGGTAGTTGTCATACCCCCACTGTATACTATAAAAATGTTTGGACTGTAAAGTATTCCTGTAAGCCAGGAAAAACCTCTTGGAAGCAATGGAATTAGCTTGTGATTAGATAGGCATGTCGAGCCTGTATCCAGCATGCTAGGGGCTTTTTCCCTAGTTGATCGGCCAGGGAGAGTGTGGCCTGTGACATGGATGAGGCTCTGTGGCCTGAACCAGCCAGGAGACACGATGCTGTGGCTGAATGACATTTGCATATACTGTTTGCTCATGTTGAACTTTCTTTTTTCATTACGTTAAATAGAGTATTTTTACTTTTACTTTATGTTATGAGTTCTCTGTGTTGTGACATGATGCATTTGGCCTGATGTAAATAAAAAAGTAAAACATTTTGACAGCATGATGTTCTGAGAACTCTGTTTTCCTTTTTTCCTTCTAGTGTTTCCTGATTGCTCTGTAGTGTTCTAAATTTTGCTGTGCATGGGGCATGATTTGACAATAGTGTTGCTTTTTGAGGCCAGGTGATGCTGTTTTGAGTCAATAACTTCCTTTTGCAGCAAGAAGCAGAGGTTTTGGGAAAGTAGTTTGAGTCATGGGATTAGTGTTTAAAGTTGTGAAAAACTGAGGGGCCATTTCAAAAATAGCGTTTTGGCAATTGAGGAAAACTGTAACTACCATTATGCTACAGCTGCCGATGTTCTGATTCAACTGTAATAAACCGTGTTCAATAGTGATGTTGATTAAAATGATTTTTACCAAAAGCTGGAGGTCAATAGTGAGGTCGCCTCCAGAAACCGCAGCTCACCATGAGGTCAGGTGTTTATGGATATCTGTGATTTTGGTGGCAAAAAAGAACGAGTTAGTGCAGACGTCATGGGATTGCATATGATGGGGAAGGGAGTCGGGAGGTTTAGTAATGGAGGTGAGAAGAGAGTTTTAGAGCTGTGACTATTGGAGTGGATTAAATTGAAGTAGTATGCAGACTTGGCGGAGGAGAGGGAGGTCTTGTACAGAGTGATGTGATCCTTGTATTTCTGTGAATGATGAGTCCAGTTTTATTGACAAGACGTTCCAGCTGATGACTGCGAGATTTTAGACTGAATGGGCTCTATGCATGACTCCACTACTTCCTGAACTTAAGGTAGCTCCTTTGTTTCCTGTCTTTCATAACTGGATGAACTGATTAATCTAGGTGTGTCTGGCCAGTTACTGAGGTCAGGCACACCTGGATTAATCAGTTGTCCAATAATGAGAGACAGGAAACAAAGGGAGCTACCTTAAGTTCAGGAAGTAGCAGAGCTGTGCATAGAGCCCATTGAATTGAACTTAACTGAACAGAAATAAATTGAACTAAAATTAACTGAAATGAATTGAACTGGAGTGAACTGAAGTGAATTGAACTCAATTGAACAGAATTAATTGAACTGAATTGAAATGAAATTAAATGAACGGAATTAAACTTAATTGAATACAACTAAATTGAATTTAATTGAACGGAACTTAATTTAAAGGAGTGATGACATAGCAGTAAAAACTAGTTTAGGTTGTTGGTATTACTGCATATGTAAATACTCCAAAGAAAAAAAATTCATTTTTTACAGCAGGGTATTGTTTTGAAACGCCAGACCTCACTTCCTCAGCAAAACAGTTGGGTCCGGTGATGATATGGAGCTTTACCCGGAGACCACGTTGACTTCATTTTGATTGGCTACACCTTATTTGGCTATGACCTTATTTGGAGAATCTAGGTCAAGCTGCGGTCGGAGTTTGCTAAAGGCTAACTGCTAGCAACATGGGCACTTCAGACAGTGAGCTATATTTATCAGACAAGACAGCATTTAGAAAATAAATAAACTTACAGGTAATGACAAGGTTGTGGTCGCCTCCCTCAGTGTTGCTGCAGAAGTTTTCTTTTAAATCCATTTGTTTGAAAATCCAGACCTGACTGCAGAGAAGTTACTACTAGCACCATACACGAAGCTGAATCAGACAGGGAGGGGGAGGGGGGAGCGAAGCAAACGGTGCATAGACTGTTAGGGGGGGGGGGGGGCTGTTTACTTGATAGTATGCTCTCATTGGAGCAATTGGATTACATAGAATGATAGAACTACGTAGAATGATAGCCTGCTGTCTGATTCAACTGTTTCTGAGCAGAGAGACAAAGCTGACAGACCATAAACAGGAACTTTGATTCTCACTCTGGACATTCGCATGACCTCATCAGTGCACAACAGATCATATTATACCCCCAAAACCCCAGAAATTTAATGTCATGGCACCTTTAATTTAACTGAATAAAAAGTAATCGAATAGAACTAAATTGAATTGAATTTAAGTGAATTTAACTGATTTGAATGGATCCGGTTTGTTGGGGCATCGCCACCTGCTGGAGTGGCGTAGAACTGGGCCTCGTAGTTGTGCTTCTTTTGCTCGTTTTTTCGTTTTTTTATGTAGATATGCAAAGATGGACAGAATGGGCTCTATGCACAACTCCACTCACTTCCTGATCTTTAGACAGCTCCTTTGTCTCCTGTCTTTCATTACTGGACAGACTGATTAATCCAGGTGTGTCTGGCCATTGTTGTCGTGGTAACTGAGGTCAGGCATACCTGGATTAATCAATTTGCCCAGTTCTACACAGGAGACAAAGGAGCTGGCTTAAGTTCAGGAAATAGTGGAGTTGTGCAAAAAGAATGCGTTGTGGTAAACATGTTAGAAGTCACCGTCACAACTTCCACAAACAGACATGCACATGAAGCCCATTTCTCATGTAAAAACCGAAGTGCAGTTGCATGAACTTCACTTCATAGTTCACTTTTGCAGATGATGTGGTTCTGTTGTCTTCATTAGGCCATGATCCTCAACTCAGTGATTCCCAGCTGAGTGTCCTCTTCAGGTCAGGAATGAGGTACTGCTCCAAGTGGAGGAGTTCAAGTTTCTTGGAGTCTTGTTCAGGATAGAAGGGAGGATGGAGCGGTGGATGTAGAGGCAGATCGGTGCAGCGTCTACTGTGATGAGGACTCTGTACTGGTCTGTTGTGGTAAATAAGGAGAAGCTCCGGATTTACTGGTTGATATATGTTTCTAGTACCTCACCTTTCTGAGCTGGGCCTCTTGACCAGGGCTTGTTTGTAAAAAAGAACTAGTTCTAAAGATTTTAACTTGGAAAATAAAGGTTAGATAAATAAATTAACCTGTGGTCACCAGCTGATGGTAGTGACCTAAACAACCAGATCATGAATACAAGCAGCTGAAATGAGTTTCCTCCTCACAGTGTCTGGACTGTTCCTTCGATTCAGAGGTCTGGGCTTCCCTGCTAAGCTGCTGCCCCCGCAACCGTGTGTGTGTGTGTGTGTGTGTGTGTGTGGGGGGGGGGGGGGGGGGGGGACGGATGGATGAATGGATGGACAGATACATGGATGGATGATGCAAAGGTGGATGGATGCATGGATGGACAGATATGTGGATGGATGGATGGATGCATAGATGGACAGATACATGGATGATCGATGGATGCATGCATGCATGGATGGATGGATATACAGATACATGGATGGCTGGATGGATAGATAGATGGACAGATACAGATCTGGGCATGAAAAAGTTCCTCCTTTTTCTACCAGAAGTGCTGCACTATCACTGGCTGAACGACTTGTCCCGCAAATATGCCATCACGTACGGTGTCCAAACTTGGCGTGTGGAAACGTCCTTGTTCCAGGCATTCATTTATGCTCTGAGATCATTTCCCTTGGGCACACAGGTGTTTCTCTGTGCGATTGAATTAGCAGACAAGTCGCTGGTAAGTGGCTGGCAGTCGGCTGAAAGGGGAACTTTTTCATGCCCAGATCTGTACATGGATGGATGGATGGATGGATGGATGGATGGATGAGATGGATGGACAGATACATGGATGGATGGATGCATAGATGGATGGATGGATGGATGGATGGATGGATGGACAGATATGTGGATGGATGGATGGATGGATGGATGGATGGATGGATGGATGGATGGATGGATGGATGGATGGATGGATGGATGGATGGATGGATGGATGGATGGATAGATGGATGGACAGATACATGGATGGATGGATGCATAGATGGATGGATGGATGGATGGATGGATGGATGGATGGATAGATGGATGGATGGATGGATGGACAGATATGTGGATGGATGGATGGACGGATGGATGGATGGATGGATGGATGGATGGATGGATGGATGGATGGATGGACAGATACATGGATGGATGGATGGACAGATACATGGATGGATGGATGCATGGTTGGATGCATGGATGGATGGATGGATGGATGGATGGATGGACAGATACATGGATGGATGGATGGACATCTGTCCATCCATGGATGGATGGATGGGTGCATGGTATGGATGGATGGATGGATCAGTTTTATGACCAGGACCATCTTCAGGATTTAAACTGGCAGCTTTGTACATATGCATAAAGCACACCTTGGTCTACTGTAGGAGCATAGCCATGTATATAGTTATTTCATAGTTATTTATTTTTTTTATTTTTTAATAAGCTATTTTATATTTGTAATAAAATGTCTTTCTTGTGCAATAGTGGGTTTTTTTTTATTATTTCTTACACTATATCAGCAGCTACAGACTAGTTGTGAATACTTTGTGTTTTACTTAAATCAAATTTGAGAACAGAACCGCCAGAAGCTAACTGGACAACTGTATGTGGACAGCTATTTAATTCCTCTGCCACATTTTTGGTTTGTTTACGTGCATCTAGCAATATTTCCCACCCATGCTTTACATAAATCACGGAGTTTAGAATAGAGTTAAGCAGCGCACCTGCTCTTCATCTATCTCTCTAACACTCCCTGTATTTCTTGCTCCACTTATCCACAGTGTTGCCTGCAGCTACTCATCTGAGAACAGAGCAGAGAAAATGAGGGAATCAACTCCAAAGTGGAGGAGCCTGGTGTGTAAGAGCAATCATTGTGCCAGGAGGCACGATAAGCTTTTGAATTGGAGGTTCTCTTATGGAAGTTCTTTACCATGTTGTTTTTTCTGTTTCTCTCTGAGCATCAGTGCGTTGTTTGCAGACTGCCAGACAATGAGTTCACCAACTGAGGGTGTCAGTGCCAGGTCAAGAGACATTTTAATCAGCCGTTCACACACATGCACAGAGGTACAGCTAAACACTAGACCAGCAGGCATTCACTGTAGTGACTTACTGGAATTAGAAATGTGCTCTGGTTTGGCAACTTGTCATCCATGAGCCTGCACTGCCCCCTGTGGGTCCAACGGAGAAGTGAAGAAGCCTTGATGGAAATCCTTATACTTCTCATATCCTTCTATACCCAACCATCTATCCATCCATGTCTTTATCCACTTGTTTGTTTCATCAGCATTAGTAGGTTATTTTCATCACTTCACGTTTTTTTTTCAAGATTCAAATACTTTTATTCACTACGTTTAGTTTCTCTGCAACCAAAACATTAAAGAGAAAAGTGTGAAGGGATGGAACACTGCAAGGCAATGCATCTTATTTCAAGAAATCTTATCAAGGAAATTTTGCTTGTTCCATTGACAGATTTTTTTTGCTTATTTCAAGCAAAAAAAAAAAAAAAAAAAAACACATGGCCACTCTTCAAATAAGTTTAAAAAAAATATTTTGGAGAAAAATGAGAGAAAAAAAAGTGCTTTCAATATCTGTGTCTATTATTTGATTCAGTTGTCCTCAAAAATCTATTTAAATAAAGAAAATGTTACTTTGGGGGGGCACAATTTTTATAATGCAAATAATCAACATTGATTAATTACAAAGTCTCTAATTAATTAGATTTGGGGTTTTTTTAATCGAGTCCCACCCCTAGAAAATAAATGTATAACCCTAACTCTACAGTATATTGAGCCTACATTAATACATTTGGGAGTTTTATTTGGGCTGTTGAAATTAATCTGATAATGCAGAGATTAATCTGTAAAATTAAAACATTAGTATTTCAGGTTAGTCTGTTGCTCATACCATATTCTAAACATCTCAATTTGGCATTATCGCATTGAGAGAGGCTGTTTTTCGGCATACAGGATTCTGACAGTTTTCCAACCTTCAATTTAGAGGATGCAGCAGGATGACCATCTGATACAGTATCACACTCTGTATTTGAGCGTCGCAAACACTATCCACCAATGTAGGCTACGTTATCTTGGGTGTCATAGATCAAAAAGTTTGGGAACCAGTGGTGCACACTGTTTAAGCTAGCGTTAGTAGCATCTTGTTTGCTGTTCATCATCATTATCTTTATTGAAATGTCTATTCAACTTTTAAAATCTAAAGAAATTCTTCAGCAGCTACCGCTCCTCTCCAGACTCCATAAGCTGATAAGCAGCTAAAAACCGCCATTGCGCAACCCTGCTACAGGCTGAGGCCTTTCTGGGAGCAAGCAAGGAGCTAACTATTAGCCTCCACTACTAAAAACGGCATCTGGTCTGCCACATGTCAATCAAAAAGACACGCTCTTAATTTTGTGTAATTTCAAGATTAAGTAACATCTAAATGGATGAGACATAAAAAAAAAATTCAACCTCTTCACAGTTGACATGATGGTAAACTTGACCTATTAAGCCTAAAACAATTTTTTTAACCAGGCTGTAAACATGTTTATTTCTGCTGTGATGTTGGCCTTTATAACATGGGAGTCTATGAGGATTTGCTCTGCTTTGGAGCCCCTGGTGGATGAAGAAAGAACTACAATTATTTCAGACTTAAATCAAATTAAATCAATTGACCTTTCGCCAGCCCCACCCCAGAACTGCAGCTGACCAATCATACATTAGCAACCGTAAATAAGGAAAGGATTTTCTGGCTAACTTCACTTCCATAGATGGGGCATAGACAGGATTCTCAAGTCTGATGACAGATATCCAGAACGCTTGGGTGATGTTGTATTTTTTGCCTTCTCAAAACCAAACAAACACAAGCAGAGAGATGTGGAATATGGACTAAACGGTGTGGAATATGGATAAACGATGTAGAACAGTGGTGTCCAAAGTCGGTCCTCAAGGGCCGCTGTCCTGACGGTTTTCCATGCCTCCTTGCACCAGCAGAGCTGACTCAAATTAAATGAATCTAAAAGCCTATGAATTTGAATCAGGTGTGTGTTGAAGAAGGGAGACATGGAAAACCTGCAGGACTGTGGCCCTTGAGGACTGGAGCTTAACACCCTTGGTGTAGAATATGGATAAACAATGTGGAATATGGACTAAACGGAGTGGAATATGGATAAACTGTGTAGAATATGGATAAACAGTGTGGAATATGGACTAAACGGCGTGGAATATGGATTAAATGGCATGAAAGATTGATTAAACAGCGTGGAGGCCTCACTTGCAGCTGCATGAGGCTGAACACGGAGCTGGACAAACTGTTTATTCCGAGGTAAGACATTAACACCACCTAGCACAGTAGTTAGCTACAAGACAGCGGTAATAGTTAGCTACAAGACAGCGGTATAATATTAAGTAAAAGCTACTGTTTTAACATGGAGTGAGGTAGCTGTGTGTTGCTAGAAGCTAAACAAATACACCAGATAAACACTAGTAAGTCACGTTGGTTGCCAATCTGCTGGAGACAATCAGAGACAAATATAACACGGTCCTCTGCCAGTTTCTCAGTCCAGTAGCTGCTACCCCAATCACCTTCTCTTTCCTTAAATTAAATTTTGATCAGATCCACATCAACATCCTGGTCAAGGGGGAAACATCCAGCAACAGGCTAAAACATGTCAGATACCTGAAACTTACTGCAGTCATACATGACAGTTAGCTTAGCTGCCTGTTAACTTACTCTGCAATGCAAGAACGTTGTTGTTGTTCGTTTATACGTTTGTTCTGGACATAAATCAGCAAGACATGGAGTTTCTGAGTCTTTCTGTATGAACGCTGAGCCTTCGCTACAATTTTAACATCCTTTTCATCAACATTACTCCATTGACAATTGATGATGAATTCCTCAGATGCATCCTGCAGTCCTCTCTGTCTAGCCCCCTCTGATATTTCCCAACTATTACTCCAGAAATTTAACACAATTTCCTTCAGAATATGTTCACTGAAATCACTGAGCAATCCATGTTGATGTACGTAGAAATTAGCTAAAAACGGAAAGTTTGCCAGACTTAGCAACTTTAACCATGGGGGGTGGGACTTAGCGAAGGGTCAGTTAAGTGGTAAAGTAACCACGCAGGGTGAATAAGGAGGAATTGTGTGTTGTTGAGTGAAATAATAGTTCAGAGGATAAACTCACCTAATGTTTTGATAAAGAGTTAAATTTATATGTTAATCCGGGCAAGTGCCACAATTTGACCGTCTGCCATTGCTTGGGGAATCTTTCTGCACGTGTCATTAGAACAGATGAGAATCAGACCTTTTTCTTAAGAATATGGAGGAAATCCAGAAGAACTTGTGCATTCCTGGTTGTTGGAACATCAGTGGAAAACTTTAATGTGGTAATAAGTGAATAAGAAGATCACGGACATTTATTTCATGAGGATTTCTGCTGTCTCTGACAAAAGTGGACGGTGCTGCTGTCTGTACTGATGTATCGGAAGGAATGTCGGACACACAGAACAGAGGAGGAAATACTTGCTGCCACAGCGGAGAAAACACTGGATTTAATCCCCAACAACAAAATGAAGTAAATTATGGTGAACACTCATTAATCTGACACTTTATTTCACATATCTATGCTCCCAAAAATTATGCACCGCATAACGTTATGCTAGCTGATGCTAACAGAGACAGCTGTGGTGTTGCTGAGAGTTAGTGACTAATCTGGGAGATACTGTGAAATATAATGTTATTTGCTCTGATCAGGGCAACGTTGGGACCGGAGAATAAAAACAGTTCAGTCAGAAACATGTACAGATCAGGAAGACGGTCTCCTGCAACCTTTAGTTTCATCTGCAGGACATTTGAAGCCAAATGTATGACAAAATAGAAAAGTCATGACCACTGAAAGAACTTTGAAGTTTTTCTTTTCTTTCTACTTTTTAAAACCAACTTTGATTCATTAATTCATTTAATTAATTAATTTATTTCAAGCACCTTTGTAGTTGAAACAAATCCCTGCAGGGCACATATCAAGTTCATCATAAATTAATATCACAGAACACATGCAGGTTAAAAAAAAAAGGGGGGGGGGAGAGGTCAATAAATTCATCAGTGCTTGAACGGGAGTGGGAAGAACACAACTTTTAAATCCCACCCCTTCCCCTTTTGACAGCTTAACTAATGTCAGTCACTCCTGCCTTCATAATCCACTGATAGAAATGTTAAAGATAATTCAGCTAATAAGTTGACAATTAAATTATCTGGAAAAAGGAAAAGGAGGGGGGGAAAGAATAATACATACTACTATTTATCTTTATATATATATTTATATATATCTTATGATATTTATTTAGGGGCATACATATATATATGATGTCCTTACTCATTTCTCTTCATTTCTCTTCTTTTCTTTTCTCTCCCCATTCTTGCTGTTCATTTTTTTTTTCTTTCTTTTGTTTTCTCTTTTTCTTTTTTTTTTTTTTTTTTTTTTTTTTTTTTTGTTCTTTGTATTTTTTCTTTCTCTCGTTTTTTCGCTTTATTTTTTCTCCTCTCCCCTTTTTCTTTTTTTTTTTCTTTTTTTTTTTCATTTTTTCTCTTTTTTTTTCTTCTGTCTTTTCCATTTTTCGTTTTTTTCTTTTCCGCCCCCCCCCCCCCCCTCCCCCTCCCCCCTTTTCCCCATCTCCTCCCCCCCCTTTTCTCTCCTCCCCTCCTCTTCTCTATTTATATGTATGCCCCTCCTTCAGCTGCCACCTTATCGTGGTGGAGGGGTTTGCGTGTTCTGAGGATCCTAGGGGCTATGTTGTCTGGGGCTAAATTATGCCCCTGGCAGGGTCACCCATGGCAAACAGGTTACTAGGGGAGGGACCAGACAAAGTGCAGCCCAACCACCCCGTATGGAGATAAAAATCAACGGAGCCACATGTCCCTCGCCCGGACGCGGGTCACCGGGGGCTCCCTCTGGAGCCAGGCCCGGAGGTGGGGCACGGAGGCGAGCCCCTGGTGGCCGGGCCCGGTCGGGCTCAGCCCGAAAAGACGACATGGGCCCCCCGTCTTGTGGACAAACCACCCGCGAGAGGGGCTATAGGGGTCGGGTGCAATGTGAGTTGGGCGGCGGCCGAGGGCAGGGGAGACCCTGGCGGTCTGACCCCCGGCTGCAGAAGCTAGCTCTAGGGACGTGGAATGTCATCTCTCTGGTTGGAAAGGAGCCTGAGCTGGTGCGTGAGGTTGAGCGGTTCCAACTAGATATAGTAACTCACCTCCATGCACAGCTCGGGCTCTGGGAACACCATCCTCGAGAGGGGCTGGACCTTGTTCCACTCTGGAGTTGCTCCCGGCGAGAGGCGGCGAGCGGGTGTGGGCATACTCATTGCCCCCCGGCTCGCCGCCTGTGCGTTGGGGTTCACCCCAGTGGACGAAAGGGTAGCCTCCCTCCGCCTCCAGGTGGGGGGACGGATCCTGACTGTTGTTTGTGCCTATGCACCGAACGGCAGTTCAGAGTACCCACCCTTTCTGGAGTCCTTGGATGGAGTGTTGGAAAGCGTACCCTCCGAGGACTCCATTGTACTGCTGGGGGACTTCAATGCTCACGTGGGCAACGACAGTGAGACCTGGAGGGGCGTGATCGGGAGGAACGGGCCCCTGATCTGAACCCGAGTGGTGTTTTGTTGTTGGATTTCTGTGGTCGTCATGGATTGTCAATGACAAACACCATGTTCAGGCATAAGAGTGTCCACATTTACACCTGGCATCAGGACACCTTAGGCCGCAGTTCCATGATCGACTTCGTAGTCGTGTCATCGGACTTGCGGCCCCTTATCCTGGACACTCGGGTGAAGAGAGGGGCGGAGCTGTCCACTGATCACCACCTGGTGGTGAGTGGGCTCAGATGGTGGGGGAGGTTGCCGGTCAGACCTGACAGGCCCAAACGTGTCGTGAGGGTCTGCTGGGAACGTCTGGCAGAGCCCCCTGTCAGGGAAAGCTTTAACTCCCACCTCGCTGGTGGACACCAGCGGTGAGGGATGCCGTCAAGCTGAAGAAGGAGTCCTACCGGGCCTTCCTGGCCTGGGGGACTCCTGAGGCAGCTGACAGGTATCGGCGGGCCAAGCGGAGCGCGGTTCTGAAGGTCGCTGAGGCAAAAACTCGGACATGGGAGGAGTTCGGTGAGGCCATGGAGAACGACTTCCGGATGGCTTCGAGGCGTTTCTGGTCCACCATCCGGCGGCTCAGGAGGGGGAAGCAGTGTACCGTCCACACTGTGTACAGTGGGGATGGTGGGCTGCTGACCTCGACTCGGGACGTTGTGGGCCGGTGGAGGGAATACTTCGAAGACCTCCTCAATCCCACCAACACGTCTTCCGAGGAGGAAGCAGAGTTTGGGGATTCAGGGGTGGACTCTTCTGTCACGGGGGCTGAGGTCGCCGAGGTAGTCAAAAAGCTCCTCGGTGGCCGGGCCCCTGGGGTGGATGAGATCCGCCGGAGTTTCTTAAGGCTCTGGATGCTCTGGGGCTGTCTTGGCTGACACGCCTATGCAGCATCGCACGGACATCGGGGGCAGTGCCTCTGGACTGGCAGACTGGGGTGGTGGTCCCCCTCTTCAAAAATGGGGTTCGGAGGGTGTGTTCCAACTTCAGGGGGATCACACTTCTCAGCCTTCCTGTTAAAGTCTATTCAGGGGTGCTGGAGTGGAGGGTCCGTCGGATAGTCGAACCTCGGATTGAGGAGGAGCAGTGTGGTTTTCGTCCTGGTCGTGGAACAGTGGACCAGCTCTACACCCTCTTCAGGATCCTGGAGGGGGCATGGGAGTTCGCCCAACCATTCTACATGTGCTTTGTGGACTTGGAGAAGGCGTTCGATCGTATCCCCCGGGGATTCCTGTGGGGGGTGCTCCGGGAGTATGGGGTGCCGGACCCCCTTGTTCGAGCTGTCCGGTCCCTGTACGACCGGTGCCAGAGCTTGGTCCGCATTTCCGACTGTAGGTCGAATCCATTCCAGGTGAGAGTTGTGTAGTGATCTCAAGCCCAAAGGTCTCAGCAAAAGGATACACACATCTAACCAAATATACTTTGGGACACATACTGATTGATAAAGGCCACATTTGGATGTAAAACAGACATCCCAAGGAGGAATTTTGCTCAGAGAAGGACCTTCTCTGAGGAATCACTGATTTACGGTCCTGAGTGCAACTCAGGAGAGGACCTGCATTTTGGCAAAACAAACAAAGGCCAATTGTTGAACTTTGAACCCATCCTCCAAGCTTGGAGATACTCCTTCACAGTATTTACGACCTGCTATAAATTGGTTCCTTATAGCCAATTTTGTTATGTGTTCTTAACATCCAAGAACTGTTTTATATTGTTAGGAAAGTAAGCTCATGTTAATCTCATGATGAAGACTTTTCTTTTGATATGCAACATGATATACTTTGGTGATTAGAAACTAGACGTTTCTTCCCCAAATTCACATCACATCCATTCTAGGATTTGCTGCATAAAGGTGAAGAAAGAGACACTTTACCCAACTGCTGAAATCCACTTTTATGTTAGAAATGGACTTTGTCATATCAAATGATGTCTAACACATGTATTTTCTTTACAGGAATCTTAAGGCATCAAGATTAATCCTGTTTTATCTGTTTAGCTGATTTGTTTTTTCAATGTCTTCCTTTATTCATATAATTCAGATCTTTGCTTTATTTTATTTTATTGTGTTCATTTTATTTCATCATGTCTGAATAATTGATCCATTTGTACACATGCCTCACTTAGAATTCACAGATGTTTATAACCATTACGCTTAACTGATAGTCAAATGATCATTTGAGATGTGTCTGACTATTGGAGGAAACCTGACTCTGTCAGCTTCCCATTGGCTGACAAGCTGCAAGCCACATTCCACTGCCAGGCAGAGCGCGAAGCTCTGAACTGTGAGAATCAGAATTGGAGAGATCGGAAAGAGAACTAGATCTGATGAGATCGGAAAGAGAACTGATCTGGGAGAACTGGAAGGAGTAGAGACAGAACATAAGAAACTTGGAACAATGGGGAAAGAATGAGACGACACCTGCTCTGAACTCAGCAGAGTTCAGAACCACGGATCACTCCTGGAGGAGTGATGGAGAGAAGAAGACTTTAACCCAAATCATCTTTACTATCAACCATCCCGTGACATCAGTCCTGAAGCTGCACGTCTCTGGGGAGACGGATGAGAGAGAGAGGACAAACCAGAACCACCACTGAGCTGACAGCCCGCAGAGAGCCGGACGAACTTCCAGGAGATCAGGAAGATTTTTGGGATCCATCCACCCGACAATCTTCCAAAGAATTTGAGGAACAGTCCAGCAGAACCAGGACGTGAGTGAAGCACCTCAGTCAGACGGAACCTCTGAGGAGAATCCTGATCATTTGCTATGAAATATGATCTGATGTCACAAGAAGTTGGTGATAGTGAATTAATCCAGACCTACGGTTTACCAGACCCAATTTAACTTTGTTTAGTTGGATTAAGAAATCCTTCCTTCTTTTTCTTTGAACATTTATTAATTAACTGAGGCCTAATTCATTTATGTTTCATTTTCATACCATCTCACATTTCTTTCACAAGATAACTTTTGGTTGATCATCATGCTCACATATTTCTTGTATATATTTTGTACATACATTATCTCATGTAGTTTGTAGACTAGTTAATAAATACTCTGTATTATCTTAACTAGTCGTTGTTTGTGGTTTTTCTGATGTATCATGAAAGGTCACTTCAAGCGAGAACTCATGAAAGCGTCCTGAGACTGATCACTTCGTTAAATCAATCTAAGAGTTGATTTAAGACTTTAATTGTTTTCCTTGCTTCCATTACATATCAAATAAGTAAGGTGGTGCTCCGAGGCTGTATTAGTATTGATATTAATAGAAATATTAATATTAATATCATACATAGTGACGCTATATATATTGTGGTTGCCCAAGCTAAATCACAACAGTTGGACTCCCCAAGGCTGCCCTTTGTCGCCATAAAGGTTAGGAATAGGATTTCTAGGTGCAGCCGAGGTGTTGAGGGGATCCGGTTTGGTGGCCTCAGGATCGGGTCTCTGCTGTTTGCAGATGAGGTGGTTCTGTTGGCGTCATTGGGCCGTGATCTCCAGCTCTCGCTGGAGCGATTTGCAGCTGAGTGTGACGCGGCCGGGATGAGAATCAGCACCTTCAAATCCGAGACCGTGGTCCTCGCCCGGAAAAGGGTAGAGTGTCCTCTCCGGGTCGGGAGTGAGGTCCTGCCCCAAATGGAGGAGTTTAAGTATCTCGGGGTCTAGTTCACGAGTGAGGGAAAAATGGAGCGGGAGATGGACAGACGGATCTGTGCGCAGCGGTCCGTCGTGGTGAAGAAGGAGCTGAGCCAGAAGGCAAAGCTCTCGATTTACCGGTCCATCTACGTTCCTACCCTCACGTATGGCCATGAGCTGTGGGTCATGACCGAAAGAACGAGATCGCGGGTACAAGCGGACGAAATGAGTTTCCTCCGCAGGGTGGCCGGGCTCTCCCTTAGAGAAAGGGTGAGGAGCTTGGTCATCCGGGAGGGACTCAAAGTAGAGCCGCTGCTCCTCCGTATAGAGAGGAGCCAGATGAGGAGGCTCGGGCATCTGGTCAGGATGCCTCCTGGACGCCTTCCTGGTGAGGTATTCCAGGCACGTCCCACCGGGACCAGACCCCGGGGGAGACCCAGGACACGCTGGAGGGACTACGTCTCCCGGCTGGCCTGGGAACGCCTCGGGATCCCCCCGGATGAGCTGGCGGCTGTGGCCGGGGTGAGGGAAGTCTGGGCTTCCCTGCTCAGGCAGCTGCCCCCGCGACCCGATCCCGGATAAGCGGAAGAAGACGGTACGGTAGACGGTACGGTACGGTATGTTAGAATAACTCTAAGATCTCCGGATAACGTATCTATAGGTTATCATTACCTAAGATGACTGTCCAACGTTGTAAATCCAAATATTCACGCTGCTTTCTATCTTGGCTGATGGGAAGTACTTGGGACAAGAGCCTGAAGCAATGGTGGCGCCACAAGATGGCGCAACACAAAAAACGCCTGTCGGATTACCGTGCGTATACACCAAGCTCGATTTGGGCGTAAAGGGCGTCAGGTTTACATGCAAAGTAAATGGCAGACGCATGTCAGGGAGGCGTCGAAAATCCAGCGGCGCGTTATGCGCATTGGGCACAGCGCGTCTAGGCGCGATTTTGAGCGTTACGCGCATCACGGGTGACAGGCGGCGGAGTTGGAAATCTGAACTTTGGCGTCTTGATGCAGGGCGCCAACCAATCAGAGTGACTCAATGTCATGACACAGACACACATTTTCTGACAGGACGGGAAACACCCAGGAGAACCTCCTCTCTCTCTGAAGACAGAGGAGGATAAACTGTGATCTGTGTCCGGTCCCGGTGTCTGAACGGCAGTTTGATGACCTGCTGTCCTGATGGGACGTAATAGGGGATTATCACATTTCCGCGTTCCGGTTTTCGGAAGTTGAAACATTTGGCACTTCCTCTTCCGGGCCATGTTAACGACAGCCGTTTCTGCTCTGTTATACTGTTTAAATCGGATAAACTCCAAACATATTTAAGTTTTCATTCTAGACTGAAGTGATACTGGATCAAAAGCTGGATCAAAGCGATCGATTTGCCGCGGTGAAGGGCCGAACTTTATAATAAAACACACGTTTGATTGTCCCCGGTGGGGCACAACACCGGCACTTCACGGCATGCTAGCATTAGCCAGCTAACGTTTACTGACGTGCTTAACATTGTGCGTCTTAAAACACACAAACATCTGAAAATCGGGTCTGTACCCCCCCGTTTCCAGTGGAACAACTGGGGACTGCCAAGAAAGGAGACGCTTTCAGATGCTTGTGTGTTTTCAGCCGCACAAAGTTAGGCACGTCATCAAGCTGGCTAATGCTAACCTGCTAACAAAAGTCCGCCAGCTACTACTCTGTTAAACTTTGTAAATCGGATAAACGCCAATGCCAAGTTTTCATTCCAGACTGAAGTGATGCTGAGGAAGAAGTGGATTAAAACGACAGATTCGCCGTGGTGAAGGACCGAACTTTATAATAATACGACACACGTTTGTTTGTGGCCGGCAGACTGCGCAGTCGTGTTAGCAGGTTAGCATTAGCCAGCTTGATGACGTGCCTAACTTTGTGCGGCTGAAAACACACAATCATCTGAAAGCGTCTCCTTTCTTGGCAGTCCCCAGTTGTTCCACTGGAAACGGGGAGGTACAGACCCGATTTTCAGATGTTTGTGTGTTTTAAGACGCACAATGTTAAGCACGTCAGTAAACGCTAGCTGGCTAATGCTAGCATGCTGTGAAGTGCCGGTGTCGTGCCCCACCGGGGACAAACAAACGTGTGTTTTATTATAAAGTTCGGTCCTTCACCGCGGCGAATCGATCGCTTTGATCCAGCTTTTGATCCAGTATCACTTCAGTTTAGAATGAAAACTTAAGTATGTTTGGAGTTTATACGATTTAAACAGTATAACAGAGCAGGAACGGCTGTCGTTAACATGGCCCGGAAGAGGAAGTGTCAAAAGCCGGCAACTTCCGGTAAGCGTGATAATCCCCTATAGGCTTATAATGCTGGCCCGCATTGGGACAGCAGGACGTTAAACTGGGCCGGATCAAACGGCTGAAAGCGTCCCTCGCCAGAGCGCAGCTCTTGGAGTAAACAGTGAAAGTCATCATACTCAGAACACCTGGAATCATCTGGTGAACCCAGACAGAGCAGAGATGCCACGACATTCCGTAACTTTATTTATTTATCACATAAAGCTGAGCCCCTCTCTCTCCTGCATCTGTCATGGTGCAGACAGACCAGTGACAAAGGAGGGGCTCCTCCCGAAGGGCGTCAAGCGTGCCTTGGATGGACATCCCTAGGCGCACGTCAGAGGCATCAAGACGCTAGAAATCAGGCGTCTGACTTTTTAGTGACCAAGCGTCCAAATTTGGGCGTCAGGTGCGATTTTGACACCAAAATCGCGTTTGGTGTGTGCGCAGGGTTAGTCTGTAGCTTTATCCGTGCATGTCTAAAGCCAGAAAGCAGGAGATATAGACAAGAAACATTTGGGAATTTTATCAATAACATGCCCTGTAATTTTCTAAAGCTGTTACAGGATGAGATGGAATGAAAAGCTTATTCCATGAAAGAATATCTGAACCCACTGCCTTTAAACTAGGCTGCTCCTTCCATCAGGTTTTTTGTTCTTTTTTTTAACCACCATACATGTTTTTATAGTTTTTATAAATCATGGACAAAATTGTTTTAACATCACAGTGGAAGTAAAGCCAACACTTTACCAAAGGATGATCTATTTTCCCAGAAGGATGAAAGGTATCCTGATCTGTCCTGATTTACAGTGAAAATTCTGTAGAATTTTCAGCAGAAAAAATATTTCCCACCCAGTGTAATGTTTGCTGTCAACTAAGGAGCATTGTCTCATGTTCAAGGTCAGCATCGTACTGGCTGAGAGACATTGCATCCTTTTTTTTTTTACCTTTCAACAGTTCACACTACTCTAGAAAAATAGAATTTTTCTCTCATGCCAGTTGACTTTGGCATGCAGTGCAGTTTTGCCATGACTTTCATGCTGCGTTCATACCGAATGCATTGTCTGTGACAAAAACATGCTTCACGCTCAAAGTTTGACGCTGGTTCACATAAAATCAGATGCTGACATTCAGAGACCATAACGCTGCTGATGCGCGTCACGCGCAGCAGAAGCGTTTAGAGTGTGGTGGTGGACCCGGTTGTTTTCCTTTGTCTGTGTGTTTGTACGATGGTGGATGAAACTGAGCAGCTGTTTGGCTTTATTTGCTCCACAAGGCCAGAGAACGATGTCGGGCGTCTCTGCGCCGTGCCTGGATTCGTCAGATTGTTCAGAGGTGTTCTGAGTTCAGTTAGTTTCACCATTTGCTCCAGAAACTGCACAACGACAATGGGCACTTTCAGCTGTCGTCCTTTCCGGCCCAGTTTAACGACCTGCAGACCCACATTGGGACGGCATCATAATGCGCATTAAGACAGAGAGGTTCTAAGAACGCAGTTCCTATAACTACGACTCCCGAGTATAGTTATAAGAACTACCCTTCGCCTTCAGTGTGCTTTTGCACATGAGGGAGGACGTAGCTAGGAACCATGTGTGACGCAATCGTTGCCACAGAGACAAATTTATGCCCCAGCAGATCTGATGCAAAACTGAGGTTTCCCGTCTCTTTTATTCAAAACTATTATAAAAGCTAACTAACCAGCTTTCCCTCATCACGGTCATATGTATCATGTAACGGAACAGCCCCCCGTTGGAAAGCTGCCCTAGCGTCTTTTTACGTTTCGTTGAAGTACGCCCGGACACTTTAGTGGACGGACCGGGGTTTCTTCACCAAAGTGGTGCAGATTGTACTGACACAATTTACAACTGTATTTGGGGTTTCCATCTCTTTTATTCAAAGCTATTATAAAAGCTAACTTACCAGCTTTTCCTCCCTTTCCCTTGTTTACCTTTTGCTGAAGTGCACCTGCAACCTTAGTGGCCAGTTCATCCAGCTGCAGATTCTACTGCTATACTTTGCAGCTGTATTTGGTCATTAAACTTATATGAAAATAATTGTTTTTGGGCGTTTCAAAGTAGTTACCGATTCAAGGCATGCACCATTGTGATCGATTTAATAATGAATTCGTTCACTCCTATTATAATAGTTCTTGTTATTACGATCTCGGTAAACAGTTAAACAGCTGTGAGACTTTTTAAATATGGTGGGGCTGGAAAAAGCGGAGCTCACGCAAGGGGCGGGGCTTGCCAGTTCTACCAATCACCAAACACCTACGTATTTCAGTTCCTATGGAACCCCCAAAAGACCCTGCCTCAGAGTAGGAGCTAAAAAGGTTAAAGGAACTGAGGTGCGAGGTCCCTAGTTCCTATGTGTTCCGAATGCGCAAAAAACGGCCCGGTTCTCGAAAAGGTTATAGGAACGCAAAAAGGTTCCATAGTCCGAAAGCGCCTATAAGCTCATTCAAGGATAACTTTCTTTTTTATCAACCTGGACTTATTTCTAGGAGTTTATATGTGCATTTACTCACTGGTAACATTTCTGCATCACTTTGACTACTTTGAAGATATTACGTTGAGTCGTCCTTCGGTGTACATCCAGTAAAATGGCAGACGCAGGGCAGCCACTATATAAGACATTATCTGCAGTAAAACTCCTTGATTTCATCAATCCTTTAAGTAGAATGAATGAATGAGTACTATTGTCCCGTGAGTTCAGAGTTTCGCAAATTGTGTTTTTGTTGTTGTCTGGGTAGGAGCTGCTCTTCTCAGCTGTGCTTCGGAAGCACGCATCGCTAACAGGCGGCCCTGAAAAGAGTGTAGAACACCCTGATAACTAACGGAAAACTAAATCTGAACTCACAGGACAGTACTCATTCGTTCGTTCGTTCATTCTGAAAGTATTGGCGAAAATCAAGGAATTTTGCTGCAGATAATGTCTTACATATAGAGAGGCTGCCATTGTACTGGATGTACACCAAAGGGCAACTCAACGTTATATCTTCCAAAGGAGTCAAAGTGATGCAGAAATTCTACCAGTGAGTAAATGTAAATATAAACTCCTAGAAATAAGGTCCAAAAAAAAAAAAAAAAGTTATCCTTTAAATGGAGACAAAGACAGTAAAAAAAAGTCCTCTGGGTTTACTATGTCCCTCTTCCACATCACAGGTAAAAATGAAGAATGAGGCAGGAGGTTTTGAAAGAATATTTTCTATAAAAGTGACATCTGATCGAAGAAAGACCCTCTTATAATTCTCCCATGTCTACAAAGATCTTTTATTTCATGGGACTGCATTGCATTGACCGGTGTATGCCTCGTGGTG
Source organism: Atherinomorus stipes (assembly GCA_023101725.1). Lineage (NCBI taxonomy): Eukaryota > Metazoa > Chordata > Actinopteri > Atheriniformes > Atherinidae > Atherinomorus > Atherinomorus stipes. Next base: position 157,464 of record JALJCO010008192.1, on the reverse strand, counting down.
TCAGTGTTACACAGATGCTGCCAGCTTAGTCTTTCCTTGCAAGTGTGAATCTGCATTATACTTCAGCATTTGACCTGATTAATGGGATGTAAATTAATCAAACAGGCGAACTCCTCCAGCTTGTGTTTGCTGGTCGATGGAGTGTGAGCTGCAGCTGCCATCAAACTGGTGGGAGGCTGCGAAGGTCGAAGATTTCTGAGCTAACACTGGAGAATGATCCAGAGGCACCGGTGAAAGGCTCGGAGGGAGAAAGAGACTGGAGTCACTTCCCTGGTTGCCATGGAAACATACCTGTTCCTCACAAAAGCATCATCTGCGAGCACAAAGACAGAAGTCTGTGTAATGTGAAGGAAATGGCATAAAAAGAGACGAGACGTGCATTTTAACCAAATCTCATCAAGTCAAACCAAAACTCTTAAAATCCAACTTTGCATCATTTCCAGGGGCTGACACGCAAACCTGAAAAGACGCACACACTTGCAACGTGACTGGAATTCTTCACATTCTAAACAAGCCCTCAGCACAGCCGCCAATCTGACAGAACCACATGTGTGGGTGGACCTGAAATTCAATGAGCCCGAAAAAAAACAAAGGTTACTTACACCCAGAGCTTCCGTATCTCAGCCATACCCCTGAAAAAAAGACGACTGGCTGCATGTTTTATCACAAAACCTGCAAAATCCCAGCTTTATTTAACTTTACCTCCTCAGGTCAGATGGTTCTACTGTTATTCATAGTTTACTAATGCGGAAGATGTGGTGGACTCACATCTTCTTCTTTTAAAGCTGAATAAACGGATAAATTAACATCAGGATTATCTTTTGTAAATATTCATTGCATCTGTTTAAATATCGAACCCAATGTTGGTATCAATTTTATGGATAATAGTGCGATTATATCAATACTTCAATGTAAGGCTTAAAAACCATCAGAATCTTCCTATATAGAGAGAATAAAGTGTTTTTTTTTTATGGATTCAATTCACTGCTATGACAAGGCACCCATATTCTCTGAATCAGCTTCCCTCACAAAGATAAAGCCAAATTCTGACTTTTAAAACAGCACCAGAGATGACTTTGTTTCTGTTCACCTAATTATAAAATTCTAAATGTAAGGCTTTAATCTATCACAAACTTCATAAATAAGGAGGAGATGTGGTCTTTAATGGATTTGGTGCACCCTGGTGACAAGGTATCTACATGCCAAAAAACAGCTTCTTTCACTGTGATAATGCCAAATTCAAATTATTGTATGGATAATTATTTGGTTGTTTGTTAATGAAATTTTTAAAAAGTAGTGTATCAATTCCACATATATCTCTTTATAAATCTGTTGATTTCGAGTCAAGTCAAGGTTTAGATGAAGCACATTTAACAACAACCTTTGTTGACCAAAGTGCTGTACAAGTAATGCATAAAAAATTACCAAAGATTAAAAGATTTTTTAAAAAGATAATAACAATGAAAAAAAATTTTTTAAAAAGTAAAATCTAAAAATTTTAAATTCTGAAATAAAATAATGTGACAGCCCTATTACCGGTTTTATCCATTGGTTTGGCTCATTTCTCGAATCAGAAATTATATTTTCAAATCTTTAAGATCATTTGGCTAAACAGTCTTACAGTTCTCATGTCCTGATACTGATGCCAGTATCAGTACTCGCTCCGATGCCGGCACTGATACCAATGCCAGTATTGGCGCTCGCGCCGATGCTGGCACTGATACCGATGCCAGTATCGGTACTCGCGCCGATACTGGCCTGTTTTGCTGTACTCGTACCTGTCAAATACTCGCTCATGACAGCACCCGATATCGGACATCACGTGACTCGTTGCGTTTACGCCGCCATGCGGCAGGAAAACACTTCAGTGTGAGCAGCGGCAGCTTGGAGTTTACATCTTTTTTTTAAATTAAGAAGACTCTTTCCATCACACAAGGATAGAAAATATATCTGACCCGTATCTTGTTCCTGGGATACTTTTCAAAACGTTGCGGCGGTCGGAGCAGACCTTTTGTTTTTCTCCCTCCCTCCAATCGGACCTGCGGTTCCCCATATACATACGTGCAGTTTTGGACATTTCATTCAGGATTCACCTTGTTGGTGGTAAGTTTCCTGCTAATTCTGTTTCCTACGCTTTCCAAGTTGATGTTCGTTAAGCTGGTATGAGTTTAAATATGTACAATTATGACGATACTGAAATACAGCAAACTACGGTGGCGTTGAACTGCCAGAGCGATGAAATAAATGTTGGAGCCATATCTCGTTATAACGAGAAAAAAATCTCGTTATAACGAGAAACTTTCTCGTTTTAACGTGAAACCTTTCTCGTTATAACGAGATATACTTCTCGTTTAAACGAGAACGTTTATCTCGTTATAACGACTTAGATAAAGTTGGAAAGATATGGACAGATTAGGACTTCGGGGATCAATAACTCTGAGACAAAACGTTTTTGAAACACAAATGACACCCCTTTCACGTCATATATAGCACAGACTACTAGCTACAAGAATAAAAAACGTTATTTTTTTAGAAAAACCGAGCTGGGTGAATAACATTGCTCTCTATGAGCAGGCGGTAGGGCGAGTGGTTAGGGACCGTCTGCAAATGGCAATACAGGAGCAAGACGCTGCGAATAAAAATCAATAACCCCACTGTCATACAGAACAGAGACTCCGAAATCACCATACACACCTAGGGGCTCCAGATGGTCACTCTACAACAGCTGTTTTGGAGAAATGCAACTTCATTTTTTTTTAATTTTCTATTGTTATTAACTATTGATATTTTGATCAATCAATAACTAGCCTTCTGTTCTACAGTGCAGACATTCCCAAATCACCACACACGCCGAGGAACTCCCGCTGATTACACTACAACAGCTGTTTTGGAAAAAATACACCTTCATTTGGTTTTTACTTTTTTTTTGTTATTAATCATTAATACAGTATCTTGCTATTTCAATCAGTAACTCCACTGTTATACAGTGTAGACACTGTAAAATCACCACACATCTCAAGGGACTCCTGATGATATACTACAACAGCTGTTTTGGAAAAATGCACCTTTATTTATTTTTTACATTTATCTTATTATTGTTAATCACTAGTGTCTTGCTATTTCAATCAATGGTGGAGTTATTGATGAATATTGTAAGGTATTAATGATTAATGGATTATCAAAAGGCACATTTCTCATCTGCGGATGAAGGGCGGATGAGAAAAGGCAGGGTTTGAGAAAGACTTTGGTTTTGAAACCACCATATTTGTTCTGAAAATATGGTGGTACTACAATTTGTAGCCTAATAAATGAGTTATTGCTAATCTTATGGCTTGTTTATTGATAAGAAATCCCCCAAATTTAAATTTTAGCATATTTTTATCTAATAAGACGAGTGGCATGGAAAAAAAGGAGATGGTTTATGTGTAACGTGACTTTGGTGGTACTACAACATATATTGCCAATTATATGACTTATTTGGCTTTTTTAAAAATCCCCCAAAATACATTTAAGCATATTTTATGAGAGGAAGAGTTGTAGTATGATCAACAAGGCTCCATTGATGTGTGTGGTGACTTTTAGAGTCTCTGCACTTTATAATGATGGTGTTATTTATCAATATAGCAAGATGTTAATGAATTATCAAAAGGCACATTTCTCCAAAACAGCTGTTGTAGAGTGACCATCTGGAGCCCCTAGGTGTGTGTGGTGATTTCGGAGTCTCTGTTCTGTATGACAGTGGGGTTATTGATTTTTATTCGCAGCGTCTTGCTCCTGTATTGCCACTTGCAGACGGTCCCTAACCACTCGCTCGGCTACCGCCTGCTCATAAAGATCAATGTTATTCACCCAGCTCGGTTTTTCTAAAAAAATAACGTTTTTTTAATTCTTGTAGCTAGTAGTCTGTGCTATTATGGCGTGAAAGGGGTGTCATTTGTGTTTCAAAAACGTTTCGTCTCAGAGTTATTGATCCCCGATGTCCGAATCTGTCCATATCTTTCCAACTTTATCTAAGTCGTTATAACGAGATAAACTTTCTCGTTTAAACGAGAAGTATATCTCGTTATAACGAGAAAGGTTTCACGTTAAAACGAGAAAGTTTCTCGTTTAAACGAGAAAGGTTTCACGTTAAAACGAGAAAGTTTCTCGTTTAAACGAGAAAGGTTTCACGTTAAAACGAGAAAGTTTCTCGTTATAACGAGATTTTTTTCTCGTTATAACGAGATTTTTTTCTCGTCATAACGAGATGGCTCCAACATTTATTTCATCGCTCTGGCAGTTCAACGCCACCGTAGCAAACCGCAGCTGCATCAGAGGCTGTTTATAAGCTTCTAACCACTTATTGCTTTTATGAGGAAGTATCCTGCTTATACCATGGCCACTTACAAAAGAAGTAAATATTAAATCAATGTTTGTATGGATTTTTTTTTTTTTTTTTACCATTTAAATCGTAAGTTTTTCACAAGAAGGGATGTAGCGGAGTCAGGCCCGGTTCTACGAGGGTGCATAAGCATGCATTGCACCCTCAGTTTATGTGTCTGCATGCTCAGTTAGAAAAAGGGACAAGTGCGCGCGCCCGTCAGTGCACGTCCCCCATCTGCGTCCACACGCAGTTACCTGCATCAGCAAGACACTGTTTTTTGAGTGTTTCTATGAAAACACACAAAAAAAACCTCATGAAAAAAAGTAGAGAAAAAACGGTTTGAAACCCAACACCTGCTGTCTGTGCGCGGTGCTGCAGAACGCGGGAAAGCAGAGTGACAGAGAGAGAAAAGGCGAAAGCAGCAGCGTGTTGGAAAGAGTGAGAGACAGATCGCGACTTTTAGAATAAAAAACTAAACACCCAGAAGCCTTTACAGTGCAGACGAGGTGCTGCACTGATCTTTGCTGATCAGGATTAGAAGGAGACGATCAGGCCTCTCGTTCATCAGAGACGAGTGATGATTGACGACCCAGCGCGCGCTCGCGCTGCACAAACTGTCAGAAAGCACACTGATCACGGTGAAAGTTTTCTCCGCCGTGGGTACGGAAGAAAGAAGGGGGGGACGTGAGGGGATAATCAAAATAGGGGAGTAACTGATGATGGCTGGGAATGTTTGAGAGGTGAGGAAGTGATCCATGGATGGATCACAGACTTTGATGAGCCTGTGGGACATCGCAGACACGAGGATTTCACAGATGCTCGTGCATGTGACTTCCTGTCTCTGTTTTCTGATGAGGATTTCTGGAACCTCATCACAAATGAAACAGTTTTGCTCACTAGTACCTAAATACACACCAACTCCAGCCAAACTCCAGATTTCATGACTGGTATGACGTCACCATCCCTGAGATGGAAGCATCATCTCACTGCATTTGTGCATGAGGCTTGTTGAAAACCTGAGATTGAGGACTACTGGGCCGGATTTGGGCCAGTTTACACACCTGGCTTTGGCAAAGTTGACAAGGAACAGATTTGAGATGATATCATCCTATCTTTCCTCCACTTTGCAAATAAAGATCATGTTGAGAGGGCTCAGCCAGGTTATGACAAATTATAAGTCTATAATGACAAAAAAGAAATGAAAATCATAAAAAAATGTATGATTTTAATGTGATTGTGAAAATCATGTGATTTTCTTTTAAGGGACAAAAAGTATCAGTATACAGGAGATTGAAGGCATCTTGACTGATGTGCGAATTGAAGCCACAGGGCTTTTGAAGGTCGTTACCGAGCACAATATTGCTGCAATAAAGCATTTCAAAGACACTTTAAATATTCTTGTTTGACACGTTTCATTCCACTTTAAATGACGGGAAAATGCATAATTAAGAGTTGAATAACATGCCAGGCATGTGCACCCCCTCTGATCTGAAATGCACCCCTAGTCATCATTTTCTAGAACTGGCCCTGAGCGGAGTATTAACATCTCTCATTGTGATGCTGTCAGCTGTGGCCACAGCACCTGCAGCTGTCAATCAGGTCTGATCAGGGAAGGAAAGTCAGATGAGTGTTTAACGTTATTTTAAGTGATACAGTTTTATTTCAGAGAGACCGACGGAGCCGAACAAGCCTGCAGGCTGCTTTTACAGCGAAGCGCCGTCACAGACGTGATCTGACGTGTCCACCCACACACAGAGGCTCCGGAGGCTGCGGGTCCAACAACTGTTGGCCGCAGCAAACATGCCCGCATCACATCTGCGCATGCAGAGATGCTTCTCTTTATCAGTATTGGCAAGTATTTAAATGCAAGTACTTGTACTTGCTCAGCAAAACACCACAGCTCAATTGCAAAAGCTTATATCGCTCCCAAAACAGTTCATTCATCCTTCAGAACTAAATTTCTTTCCCATACAAATAGTCAGAGCCACCAAAATGGATCCTTCTCAATCACTTTGTCTCATTTCTCTAAACAGACCGGACATTCTCACCATTCTTGGTGCTTTTGCCAAAATAAACCAGATTTTTCAGCACAGCACCACGGTTCACCTGCAGAAGCTCACACAGGGAGTGCAGAATTATTAGGCAAATGAGTATTTTCACCACATCATCCTGTGTATGCATGTTGTCTTACTCCAAGCTGTATAGGCCCAAAGCCTCCTACCAATTAACCCTCATATAATATTAAGGGTCAATTTGACCCGTTTCAGGTTTTGTGTTGAAAAAAGTACTAGTTATCCTTTCTTTTTCCTCATGAAATTTTGTTACTTTTCCTCATCTGGGGTCATGAACTGATGTGTAAATTTTGGACACTGATTTGTTCTGGAGTGTCTCTGCAGAGTTTGTATACAAAGATAATGTTAAGGGTCATTTTGACCCGGACTCTTTAATATGGGTAAGAACATGTTCAGATCAAATATGAACATGTCTCTTTAATGTAATTTATTTTGATCTCATTACTTTTTATATGTTCATTGCATCTGAATAGATATTTTGACCCAGAGAGCCAGGTGTGGTAGGGTAGAAACTTTCTCTACCTGGGCCCAGTTGTTCAAAACTGGGTTATTTTTTTAACCAGCCGTTAAATACATTTAGCCGACCGTTAACTTTAACAGTCCGGTTATGTTGTTGTTCAAAACTCAGTTAATTTTAACCGTGTGTTATCTTAACATTAAAGTTAACACACCTAAGGACCGCCGCTAAAGTCTTAACGGTGGGGTTATATCTCATTATGCCGTTTGTTGCTAACGCTGCGTTCATGATGCCGGTTCAGAGAAGGAAGGACGGCGGTTATTGCGGCTTTGATTTTGACATCGGGGATTATTCTAACGAGGAGCTGCGCACCACTTCAGGAAAGAATGCATATATGTAATCCTTTGCGAGTCGATTTGGAGCGTGCAACGAACTGTGGACACGACGGACTCACTATTTAGAATGACATTTTCTTCATCAGCAGAGAAATTTCTGCCTCTTTTTCCTTGAAGTGAAAGGGATCGTTTGCTTATCAATACTTTCTGTGTCCCGTGTGTTCTGTTACTGAGGGTTTGCTGTGCTGTGAGGCCGGATGAGCTGGGGGGTGGGGGGGGGGGGGGGGCGCAGGAGTGTGAAGAGAACGGGGAAGGATGGAGAGACTGGGGGATGAGGAAGAGCGTGTTGTGGCTAACAGCAGCTCTGTTCACGGTGGGAAAATAAAGTGAGAGTCGGCCCCCCGTGTCTTCCTCACAGCAATAAGGAGACACAGACGTACAACATTACTTTTTGCAATACCAGAAGTAAACAAAATGGGGAATTGTGGGATACATTGGTGCTAACCAGTGGTGCTAACCCTATGGTTAACTTTGACGGTGCTGTTGGCTGACGGCATGACTAACCATGCTTTGAACAACGCATATTTAACAGTCGGTTCCAGGAGAAAATGATTAAAGAAAAAGAATAATATTATGGGGAGGAAACTGTGGGGTGTAGTTTCGTTAAGCCGGCTAAACCCCCCCCCTTAACCAAAAGAAAAGAAGGAAGGAAACAGAAAAAAAAATAGAGGGGAAGACTGAATGATTAGGGAAAAATAGGAAAAAAGAAGAAAGAAGGAGGGAGAAGAAAAGGGGGGGAAAGCGGCGGGAGGGGGGGGAGAGGGGGAAAAGGCCAAACAGACGGGGCGAAGGAGGCAAAGGGGAGGTAGGGGAGATGCAACGAGAGGAAAGGGGGGGGGAGGGGGGGGGGGGGGGGGAAAGGGGAACTGGGTTTTGGGGGGAAACGAGGTTTTTTAGGTGCTTTGTTGTTTGGTGAGTTTGATGGAAGGTTGGTTTGGGCGGGGGCCCTCCCCTTGACCTATTTTTATTAATTTACCTATTTAGCTAACGGCAGGTTAAGGATTAAACGGACCGTTAGGGGTTAACCAGTGGTTAAAATAACCGAGAATTGAACAACCGAGCCCTGGTCTATTGTAATTTCGTAATCTCTTATGATGAGGAGGACTCATGGGAGGAGTCTGAAATCAACCAAGAATGGAATACTGGCAAAATTGTACCAATGGCGTCTTTTTCTGGAAGAACCGAGCAAAGCACTTGTCTCTCCCAAGATCCAGAAGGGAGCCTGGTCACCTAAATCCCCAGCAGCTGTACTATCATTGAAAAAGTCAAGTTCGTGCCATCCAATTGTGACAGTTGATGGACCCGTCACAATGCGTCCAACTGATCATGCGCCCTGTGTACTTGGCCACAGGGATATCTCTTTGGGTGAATTGTTAGCATGCATGGCTCTTCCTCAGGAGATTAGGGTTAAAACTCTGCCCGGGCCATTCTTCATCCTGTTAGACAACCAATTTACAAAGGATCGAGTAGATAAAGGTGTAAAGATACAGAAAGATACCAGGGGCCTCATTTATAAAACTGTGCGCAGGATCTATACTAAAAGTGTACGTGCGCCAAAAACCCAAAGTTTGATTACGCCAAAAAGTATTCAGATTTATAAAACCGGGCGTACGCAAAAATCCAAGCAATTTCCCCTTTATGAATCACACTCTCCTTGTAAGTTTGTGCAGGTGAATTTGGCTCATATGCCGCCCCCTACACACCCACTTTCTACCATGAAGGGTCAATGCAAAGCACCTCATGGATATTTTTGCATATAAATAAGCCAGCTGATCTGAGGCATTTAAACTTGATCGTGGCGACTGAGAAGACGAGAAAACGCAGTTTCATGGAGAACAAAGTGAAGGAGCTTGTTGGTGAGGTGGAGGCTCGAAAGAACGTTATATTTGGACTTCACAGTGGAATCGCAGATAAACAGAAGTGACAGCACGTTGCTGCAGCGGTGAATGAACACAACGGCTCGCTGCACACGGCTCGCGTGTTGTGTCTGCCCACTGGGATTAAACGGCTCCGGCGGGTCGGTCGAGTCCAGCTCAACACATAGATCCAGGAGTTCCCAAACTTTTTGAGCTATGACCCCCAAGATACCAGACGTTGTTGTTCCTGACCCCCGCAACGGCTGAGCTCTTTATTGTGCGATATTTCAGATCATCCTGCAGCATCTACATGTGAGGCTGGAAAACTGTCAGAATCTTCATGAATTAGGGGGATAACGGGGGGTTGGTGGATTATAAATGAAATTAAATTAAAAATACTTTATTAGTACCAGAAGGGAAATTCAATGTTTGTAATACTCCTTGGTGTGCACAGTATATCAATTAAAACATGTTGTTGAAGTTGGTATTGTGTGCTATCAGTACTTGCTTGGTAACTGTGAAAGTACCAACTAATCTTCACAACTCTCCCAAATTTCTGTGCTGATATTCAGGACAGTAATTTTGAGTCAATGCATGATGGGAAATAATGTGTTAATATTAATACATAATTCCTTTAGTATTCACCTCCATTATCTCAAAGCCGGCCTATTTTCATTTTTATACTTGAGAGCAACCCTAAAGGTTAATTTTTACTCTTATAGTGTTAGGCATTTAACTTTAGATTAGTGTTGATTTAAAACTCTGAGAACAGTGTAAAATGTACACTGACTCCTTGGACCCAAATAAACACCAAAATTAGTGTACAATATACTCCTAAAGTGTTGGATATACACTGTCAAATTTGCTGTGTACGTGTGTGTGTGTGTGTGTGTGAGGTAGAGCAGAGGGGGAGAAAAGTCTTGGGAAGGGAGGCCAGGGGGTGTGAGTTCCCCTTTGGAAGATGAGCTGTTACCGACATTAGGTACCTACTCCTGCCTCCCGGGATCCCTCCAGGGCAGAAGAGGGCAGGCATGGCCTTCCCCACGGCCAGGCGACCGACATTCACCACAAAGGGGCCAGCGGCAGCCCCTGGGGGCACCCGACCACCCCAGGCCAGGGAGGGGGGACAGGAACGGGAGCGAGCAAGGTCAGCAAGGGGGCCAGAGTTGCAGGCCCACCATCCCCAGGCCCTGCAGACCCCCTAAGAGACACGCAGAGCTGCCTTTATATTTTCATTTTATATATATATGTATATATTTTTTTTTTCCCCTCCCCTATTCTATCCTATCACCCCCACACCCTACCCTGAACAACCCACAACTTTACCCCCGTCAACACTCCCCCATCCCATCCAGATCCTCCTCCCGCCCCTCCGATGTAGCCAGCTAGTCCCCGCACATCCACCCCTCTGGTCCCCATGCCCCCCCTCTCTTTACCCAAGCCCACACCCCCACCCCGGCTGTGACATACACAATCCTCCAACCCTGCCCGAACCCCAGCCCATCCACCCTCTCACACACCCCCCTCATTCACTCAGCTGCCCCGCATCCCATTCCCTCACAGATCCACCCCCGCTCCTCACCCAAACCCCTCCCACCCGATACACACAAACCCCACCAATGCACCCCTCCACCCACACTTGAACATTCATCAACCATGCACCCTCACCTGCCCCCTCACCCCCATACACTCCCACAGGCAACTATACACACATCCCCCTGTACTCACGCCCCCCTCTAGGCATACACCCACCCACATACACCGTGGATGGGGACCACAGGGCCACCAACCCTTCCCCCACGCCACGAGCCCACCCCACCCAGCCACCGAACCAGTCGAGACCAACCCGCACAAGTTCATTTGTGTGGGTCAGTCCCAACCGACACAGCGGCCGGGCAGGACAGGCACCTGGCACGGAAAGACCCGGCCACCCACAACCCCCACCACCACACATACACCCCTACTGACATACACACCCATACACACGCACGTACACACACATAGCAGGGGCGCCCTGGCCCCCCGGTGTAGTGACTAGACACCAGGACGTGAGGACTGGCCCAAACCAGAGGAGGCGCGCCCCGCCGGCCCGGACCCCCCCAGCGCGGAGCCGGGTCCCCTGGCCCAGGAGGCAGGGGCCACACCCGAGCACCAGGGCTCTAGCTAACAAAATACAGTTATGTTTTTTTTTTTTTAAAGAATGACTTTTTACAGTAAGATTAGCTTCCAACGTTTGACATCACACACTGCATTCATACTGCGGGAAATTAGAACCATTTCTAATCACGCACAAAATAATTTTCCATACATCAGTCACTAAAAAAGAAAGTCTACTGCATAATATAGCTACTGTAGTATAAACACAGACAAAAAAAAGGACATCTATATGCAGCCTATAGTACACATTTCATTTTCTGTATTATGGTCTTGACTAGTTTTGACAGTTAAACAGACGATTCTGCATGTGATGACTTCTATAATGAGATGATGCTGACATGTTTTGAAGAGAACAACCACTAGACTGCTAATCAACAATCAGTTTAGATCAATAAGATTTATTCACTTGGAAATTGTGCTAAATGTAGGATAACTGTGCTAACTGTGGGCTAACTACTCAATGATTTGCAAAGATGTCATGAAACATTGAGACGTGCTAAGACAGATTGAGAACTAATGAAATAAATAAGAAACTCAATTATACAGTGAAAGAATTGCCATAGTAGCTGTGGTAGGTTAGTCCATGTTAAAGTAAGTAATATCTGTTTCGATATATGAGCCATACACATGAAGAATAACTATAATTTTTCCATTTCTTCTAGTTAAGGTAGCCCCAAAAAATGCCCCCCCATTTTTTCTTGGCTATTCTACCCCTTTTTCTAAATTTGATTTTTTTTAACCCCAATATTTTAAAAAAGGCTCCATTTATTACCCCCCCCTTTTTATTCCCCTCCTCCCCCCATTGTTTTACAGAACTTTCCCAAAAATTAGAATTCATGATATTCTAATATTTTGAGATGGGATATTTAGTTTTCTGAGTCCAGCAGTACGCCATTACCTTGGCAATATTAAAACAATTTCATGTTTTTTTAATGGCATTACAGAAAATAAAGAAATTACACAATATTCTACTTATCTAAAACAGTGCTGTTATACTTCAACAAAGATTAGACAAGGAGGGACACATGGTTCCACAGGATGTTTGACTCATGGGGCAACAGAAGGGGCTTCAAAACATGGTGGTAAAATGTAAATAACTGACCGAGCTTCTCTGAACTATCCTACTAGCACCGGAGTTTACAGTTCTAGAAAAGCTACTTTGAGTTGGTTTAATCAACTCTGAGTATCTCACATGAAAAGCCTCACAATGAGCCCCAATACCTATTCTCCATGGCAACCACTCTACTAAAACCTTAGGTTTTGTTCAAGGCAGGCAGGCAGGCAGGCAGCAGGCAGGATGGATGGATGGAGGATGGATGGATGGATATTACTGCTGCTGCTAGAGTCCATCATGGAAGAAAACTGCTGCCTAAGTCAGTGCAGAAGTGGGAATCCACTGGTCTGCTGATTGACTATTTAATCTAGAATTAGTGTATTAAAATACTAGTCAACAAAATACAAATATTAATTTTATTTAGATTTAGCCCCTCTGGGCAAAAACACACACAGAGAGAAATGAAAGTTACAGTTTAAAGACATCTTCTAGAAGGTATTGTGTTGTACTACCAGACCATGATTGGACATCTTCTACTTTTATTCCACACTTGCTATAAACACCGTCTACTGGATCCAGAGGCGAGATCTCCACCATCACGCATTTATGAATTATAATCCAGCAGTAGGACTTTCCTGACACTCGATACACTGCTGTCTTTCTAAAAATGTTCTGTTACCAATGTTAGGAAGAAAGATCCCAAACAAAAATACACCTTTTTCGCTGCGATTCTTTTAATTTTTTTTTTTTTTTGTATTCTTTATGTTTTCCAGCCAAATTATCTTCTGTGACATCATCTAATCCAGCGGCCGCACGAGAACTGCAAAACAATGGCGTTTGATGGGACATAATGATGAACAGATGATCTCATAAAGTAGACAGTCATAAAAAGTCCTTTAACTGTCATTATAATTTTGTGGTTTAGTCTCTTATAAATCTCTAATCACATCAGTACAACAATCCATGTCTGACAGCTGCTCAGTGGAACGGTACAAACTCATGGTTTCTTAAAGATAACCTGCCAGCAGGTTACGTTCACAGTGTCTGTTACCATGGTGACTGACTCAGTTTCAAATAACTGTCTTTCTCGAGCAGTGTCTGGGTTTCCTCATCTCAGGGTAACACCTCAGAGTTCACCACATAATCCGCTACCTGGACCCCCCAGAAACACCCACAGGAACCACACAATATCAACTTGGAAAGATGACAGCCTTTAAAATAAAAATAAACAGTCTAAGAATAAATAATAAAAAATAAAACTATAAAAAGGAGCTTCAATACCTTACATCAGGGGTGTCAAAGTGGTTCCAGAAAGGGCCGGGTGGCTGCTGGTTCTTTTTCCAGTTATGCAGTAGCACATCGGACTCCACTTATCTCATCAAGTCCAGTCTTTACCTGATAGCTTAACTGGAGTGGTGTGTTACTGCTTGGTTGGAAAGAAAACCAGCAGCCACACGGCCCTTTCTGACAACATAAATCAAGAGTCTCACATTGACCTTAAAACCTGAGGCACAGCACCAAAAATTGATCTGTTTCCAAAATAGAGCCTCACAATATAATGCTGACCTCCACAGTGCTGCAGAAAACAAGTGCAGACACAGAAAGGAGTGCACTTCCACCAAAAGATCCGCAGACCCACAACCCTCACGTCCATCCCTCCCACACTACACCAAAATATGCGGCTCCAGGATTGGTCTTTGCCCACCTGAACTCACAAAAGACAAATAAGGAGGACAGTCCTCAAGTGACCGCCGATGACAAACTTCAACTATACAAAAGATACACAACATACCCTTACACACCCGCATAGATCCATTCAATGTGCAAAAAACAAAGAAAAACATTCTTAACTTTGTCCTCTAGGTGATGCAAAACAAACAAAAAGAACTTGAGGTTGAACTAACAAGACTGCAGTGCAACAGCACTTGAACTGTCCATCCAGTCATTACTGAACCCTGAAAAACTTTTTGGTCAACTTTAAAAGAAGTTGGTTTTCAAGATGACAAGAACTCAGTCTCGCTCTTCTTGGGCTCAAGACCAGACCAGCGATGCTAAACAGCATTTTACATGCTGCTGAGGCAGGTAATGGTGTGTCTAGCTTCAGAGACAGCCTAACAAGGCTAGGAAAACTTCAGTGATTCCATTCTATCTGATGAGAAGGCCAAGTATCCTTCCAGTTCTTTGTAGCCGTCAGTGTGAGGTGAATGCAGTGGGGAAAAGAAGTCTTCCTCATCAGAAGAGCTTAAGTTGCCACCATCAGGCTGCAGGGGAGGTGCATCAAGGTGCTCTCTGATGTAGTGGACTCCTGAAGTGGTGAGGATGAAAATAGGATTAATAATTTCTTACATGTTATCATAGTTTTTGGCAAAATAGTTATAAAATTTGTGATAAATGACAATATGATTGATACAAGAAAAAATCCTTGAAAATTGCACAACTTTAATTTGTGCAAATGAAAATTTACAATTTATTGTCACTTTAACAAGCAGCTGCTTCTGATGTTCAATAAAGTTTTAACTTTATATAAAACAAAATCAACCGTTCAAATGTTGCAAATCCCTTACTGTCAGTCAGTAAGTGATCACTCAGACATTTGAGGCAGGGTTAACGCAGACAAGCTTGAAGTGGAAAACTGTCACTTCCACATTTCCGCTGATGCGAGGTTAAATGGGTAGCTCTAACAAACAGCTGATCAAGGGGGTGAGTAAGAACGAAATATATACAGCAAGTGCCATTTAATGTAAATACACAGACACCACCGCATGCGTAACCTCGCCCGCCTGTGACGAACCAAGTTTTTCATAGTCATACCCCTGCATTAATACCCACCCGCAGCTTCTCGTGGAGGATAAAATGACCAAAACGAACCTTTTCTTTACGGAGCCCGTCTGGTGACATGGACAGAAAAAAAGTTGACAAGATGTCAACTTGTGGCCACGAGTTAATAATGCATGGCCACGAGTTGACATCTTGTCAACTTTTTTTCTGTCCATGTCACCAGACGGGCTCCGTACTTGCGGCCTTGAGAACAAGAAGAATGTTCTGCCTTCTCATGGAGGATGGAACAGACTTTAAGCCAAGGTGCTGCTTTTGCCCCCCCCCCCCCCTTCCCCCCGGGTCACGAAACGTAATTGAAGAAAATCTCGAGTTCATCAGTTCACTTTCGCCATGTGGTGCTAGTTGGGACCACCAGATTACAGCAACTATGCTAAGCAGAGCTAAAGTCAGTGCTGCCACATTCAGAGAATGACTGGGTCGGTTAGAAAACGCTTCTGCCCACTTGTCCAACTCAGGGGACTGCAGGGGAGGCTCAATTTCACCCAGGGGGTTGGGGGAGGATATACTACGAACGTAACTAAGCTAGTAGTAGCCAACACTAGCCGTTAGCGTTAACTTGCTGTATTTTCATAGTGTTAGCTAGCTAACGTTAGCAAATAAAAAGGATTGTTGCAGTTCACAGGATTAGTCTTTTATAACTTACCTCAACATGTTTCCTAAGATTGGATGGAGAGTTTTTGTAAGCCAATATCTCACTGTTTGAGTGAGATATTGGTAGGCATAGCAGACACTTCATTCAAAAAGAGATGATTGTTGACTTCAGGAGGAGCAAGAACAAAGAGCATAGTCCTGTCTACATCCTGGAAGAGGAGGTGGAGGTGGTGGAGAACTACAAATACCTTGGAGTTCAGCTGGACAACAGACTTGACTGGAAATGCAACACTGACTACATCTACAAGGTCAGAGCAGACTCTACTTCTTAAGGAAGCTGAGATCATTCAACGTCTGCACCAAGATGCTGCAGATCTTCTACAAGTCTGTTGTGGAAAGTGCAATCAGCTTTGCAGCATCTGATGGGGAAGCAGCATCAGAACCAGAGACTTGAAGAAACTAAACAAGCTGATCAAGAAAGCTGGTTCTGTGCTGGGGAGAACTCTGGAGCCGCTGGAGCTGATCGTTCAAAAAAGAATGCTGCACAAGCTGATGAAGATAATGAAGGATTCTTCCCACCCTCTCCACAACACGGTAAAGAATCAAGAGTGTGTTCAGTGGGAGGTTGCGTCAGGTTCGCTGTAGGACGGAGAGATACAGGAATTCATTCCTACCAGCAGCATCACCCTAAAGAACAAGACTGACTGACTTATTATTGTTATATCATCATTTCATATAAATGTTATATTGTTAACCCCCCTTTTTTCCCCTCTTTTTCCCAAAAAAAAGAGAAAGGAAAATTTTTTGTGTGGTTTTTATATTCCTTTTTTTTTTTAAAAATATATTTAAAATTTTGAAAACACACCCTGGCCCCGCCCCCGGTGGTTTTAAACAGGTTAAATTTTTTTTTTTAAAAAAAAGAGGGAGCTTTTAACAATGCTGAATTTCCCTTCTGGGATGAATAAAGTATTTTTCATTTCATTTCATTTTCCATTTCATTCGGTAGGAGGAGTCTGTCAGCCTGACGTAGCGGAACAGTCCCCGGAGGTACGGCCACTGGTGTTCATCGTTATCGTCGTCTATAGTTGTTTCAGCAGCAGGTTCAGACTCAGACGCCGATTCAGCCGATTCAGAAGATTCAGAAAAAAGAGTGAGCTTTTACAATGCTGAATTTCCCTTCTGGGATAAATAAAGTATTTTTCATTTCATTTACATGCAAAGTCAATGGCCGATGCACGTCAGGGAGGCGTAGAAAACCCTGTGGCGCGTTGCGCACGTTGGGTGCGGCGCGTCTAGGCACGTTACGCGTGATTCGCGCAGCGAGTTTTGAGATTTTGGGCGTTTGAAGTGCATTACCCCTCGCACGGGCGGCAGACGCCGGAGTTGGAAAATCTGAATTTTCGCGTCTTGACGCGGGGCGTCAACCAATCAGAGTGACTCAATGTCACACACACACTTTTTAGGACAGGACGGAAACACCCAGAAGAACCGGGGGAATCTCCTCTCTCTCTGAAGACAGTGGAGAATAAACTGTGATCTGTGTCCGGTCCCTGTGTCTGAACGGCGGTTTGATGACCTGCTGTGCTGATGGGATTTACTGGGCTGATAATACTGCCCCGCATCGGGACAGCAGGTTCAGATGGCTGAAAGCGCCCCTCGTCAGCGCAGCTCCTCGAGTAAATGATGAAATTCATCACAGTCAGAACACCTGGAATCATCTGGTGAACCAGACATGGAGCGGAGATCCCCGATGACGACATTCCCTAGCTTTATTTATTACATAAAGCCGAGCCGCTCTCTGTCCTGCATCTGTCATTGTTCAGACAGGCCAGTGATAGGAAAAAGAAAAAGGAGGGGCTCCTTCCGAGGTGCATCGAGCGCGCCTTGGCTGGGCATCCCTCGCCGAGCACCAGGGGCGTCAAGATGCTGGAAATCAAACGTCTGACTTTTTAGTGACCAAGCGTCCAACTTTGGGTGTCAGGTGCGATTTTGACGCCCAAATCGCGTTTGCTGTGTATGCAGCCTTAGAGTCCTGTTCAGAGGGGTGGAAACGCAGAGAGGATAAACAGTGCTTATGTCTGGTTTTATGGGAAGATTGAGAGTTTATGTTGGAGAAATGGAGAATACTTGTGGGCACAGCTCGAACTGAATGTTTAACTTCAGCCTGTTGTAGTTTGCAGATTCATAAAGTTACAAATTAATCATTTTGATGGCATGGTGACATTTATTATGTACAATCCTGGAGCCATCGTTGCTCATTTGCATCACTTTACAGCTGAGTTTCACTTTATGCATCTCTTCACAAGCCAACAAATCTGGTACACTATACTGCCAAAAGTATTTGCTCACCCATCCAAATTATGGGAATCAGGTGTTCTAATCACTTCCATGGCCACAGATGTATAAATGAAGCAGCTCGGCATGCAGACTGTTTTTACAAACATTAGTGAAAGAATGTGTCGCTCTCAGGAGCTCCATTCCAGCGTGGAACTGTGATAGGATGCCACCTGTGCAACAAATCCAGTCGTGAAATTTCCTCGCTCCTAAATATTCCACAGTCAACTGTCAGCTGCATTATAAGAAAATGGAAGTGTTTGGGAACGACAGCAACTCAGCCATGATGTGGTCAGCTACATAAACTGGTGGAGCTGGATCAGCGGATGTTTTTTTGTTTGGTTTTTTTTATACACTGTTTAGATCCCCGATGGGAAATTATGGCTCTGCATTTTACCCATCTCTGCACAGTAGTACCAGAGAGCAGTGGGCTGCTACTTAAAGCGCCCGGGGAGTAGTTGGTGGGGGTTAAGGACCTTGCTCAGGGGTCCACAGTGGTTCATCTGAATGTCGTGTCGGGGACTTGAACTGGGGTCCTCTATGCCAAAGCCTCCGACATTACCACTAGGCTACCCACAAGCCTTCAACTGATGTTGAAGCTCATGGTGTGAAGAGGTGGCCAACTTTCTGCAGTCAATCACTACAGACCTCCAAACTTAATGTCGTCTTCAGATCAGCTCAAGAACAGTGACAAAGAGCTTCATGGAAAGGGTTTCCATGGCGATCAGCTGCATCCATCCATACATCACCAAGTGCAATGCAAAGTGTGGGCAGCAGTGGTGTAAAGTTGCCGCCACTGAACTCTACTGGAGCAGTGGAGGCATTCTCTGGAGGACCAATCACGTTTCTCCATCTGGCAATCTGATGGAGGAGTCTGGGTTTGGTGGTTGCCAGGGCAACGGTACTTGTCTGACTGAATTGTGCCAAGTGTAAAGTTTGGTGGAGGGGGGATTATGATGTGGGGGTGTTTTTCAGGAGCTGGGCTTGGCCCCTTAGTTCCAGTGAAAGGAACTCTGAATGCTTCAGCACACCAAGACATTCTGGACAATTCCATGCTCCCAACTTTGTGGGACCAGTTTGGAGCTGGTTCCTTCCTCTTTCAACATGACTGTGCACCAGTGCACAAAGCAGGTCCATAAAGACCTGGATGCAGAGTCTGGTGTGGAGGAACTGGACTTGCCTGCACAGAGTCCTGACCTCAACTCCATAGAACATCTTTTGGATCAATTAGAGGAGACTGAGAGCCAGGCCTTCTCATCCAACATCAGTGATTACGTTTACATGGACAAATAATTCATCTTTCCAATTAAAATCTTTCCGATCAGAGCTTCCAGTTGACGTGTTTACATAAACAGGGGGAAAAGTGGCCCGATCGTTTGTATTTACTTGATGGACAGTTATGTTCGTAATGCTTTTGACATGTGCAATGGCTCTTCGTTCATAAGAAGAGGGGTTTCTTATTTAAATTTATAATCTTTTGACCATCGAAATCCTCAGTAATCATTAACTCTTTCAGTGGGTATTAAAAACATACAGCCAATAACGGCTCCGTACAGGATCTGCAGCTGAAGCACATGATCATGAACGGATCCACTATGGATCCAGGGCAAAGGTGCAGCTACAGCTTTAGGTCTGCCTATGCTCTGCCCAACATCAGAGTTTTCAGTCTGAACGCGGATCATCGGCGGATCCATTCAGCTGTGCAAGCGGACCGCTATATGACTCCGGAAGGGAGATCTGTGGCAAACAGCGCAGCTGCCACGGGTCCATCCAGCGAAATCCACTTGCTATCTGGGGTTGCAATACATCACAGTCCTGTTCTGTTTTGCTTCTGCCATTTTCCCTGACACTGCTGCGTCACGCAGCCTGATCAGAATGAGTGAGTGAGAGTGAGAATGAGTGGTCATTTTTTTCTTGCTGATCAGATCGTAAAGTAACCACCCTCTCATCGGTATTCTTCCCCAGGCCGTACACACTGTTTACTCTTTTCATTCTTATTGCTTTATCACAAATTGCATTGGAGTGGTGTGTACCTCACAAATCACTTCTGAGCAAAATCCCAAAAAACACTCCTTAACCTTGTGACAGCCCGCAGGTAATCTGTTCTAGCCAGTGGACCAACATCATACTAACCCTTGATTAAATGATGTCACTTAGGCCCAATCCCAATGTCTCCCCTACTTACAACCACTAGCCCTCGCCCACTACCCTACACCCTCAATTAACCACAAGGGTAGGCCTTTAATCTTTCCTATTGGACACCCTTGCTGCATTTATTTCAGCACGTAAGCGACTGTGTAGTGACGTTTGCACACCTGTGTCACTATAACCCCCCCAGCCACAACATAAGTAACAGTTGCCGTCATTTTTCTTTTTTCCATCATTCATCATGCTTTGTTGATTAATAAACAAAACAACCACACAGGAAGAAGCTGCCGGACAACTGTTGTCTCTTCTAAACTGCTAAAACAGGGTTCCCGCGGATCCTTAAAGAGTCTAAAAGCATTGAATTCATAAATCTAAAATTAAGGCCTTGATTGGCATTAAAATGTCTTAAATTCATATTTCAAAAGTCTTAAAAATTTTAACACATGAAAAGCTTTCATCATTGAAGTAGTTTCAAATCTCAAAAAATAGAATATTTATTTATTTTAAATAATTTACCAAATGACACCCGTGGAACATTCCAATCACAATAGCAGAACCAACAAAACAGTGACGGTTGCACCGGACTCTAAAATCAGGTGCACGTTGTTCATGATGCAGCTACTTTGGTGGGTGAGTGATTGAGTTCTTCGTTAATAGACTAAACAATCTAATCTTATTTATGTGGTTTACATGACTGCATGTCATCGCTGCTCTGTGTCGCGCTCAGCTCTGTTTCTCTGTGATGTGACACGTGTCTGCGGCGCGACCGCAGGACAGAACGCGCTCAGAAAACACGTCAACTACCTGAAACTCAGACACAAATATCAAAGTTTTAAAGCTCTGCCAAGAAGGTGGAGATAGAAAGACTCGCACTCCTTTCCAGTTGTGTAATATGCAGAAAACGTGTATGTTGTGGGAACGCGCACACCTGAAGCCTCCATGGCTTAGATGTAGGCAACATTGTGAGATCCCTCAATGTGCACCAAAATTAGGCTTTTAAATATGAAATGCTTAAAAAAAAAAAATCCGGAGCATGCCGCTACCCCCCTAACAGGCTGTATCCTTCTCACCTTTTTCACCCCTGCCCGTTTTCATGTCTGTGAAAACAGCGGTACTGTTGTCTCTGAACACCATCATTCTTTTTCACTTATTCTGTGAAAACACTTAAAAGGGAGCTGAAGACTTATTCTGTGCAACGCTCCCAACTCTGACATTAATCACTCGCTTGCACGCGGTTCTGACAAGACTGACATGAAAAAGAGTAAACACTAATATTATAATGTGTTTTATGATGCTAGATTGCGACAAAACACTTCATGAATGCAGCAGAATAGTTATTTGAAATGAATACCTCTCTTCCTGTACTGTTTTTTTTCTGGGGATTCATGATAAGTACATCCTTCCATGTATTTTCCATGTCTTCAACTTGGAAATGTTTTTCCAAATGAAAGTTTTCACTGGGTCAAAAGTCACGTTTATATGAATATAATCATTTGGGTCAAATTGTTTCTTACCCTGTGTAAATGATGTAGTGCCCCCCGCCCCGCCAGTCTGTGTTAATTGTGAAGTTGGTCTTAAATTTAATTTCAAATGGCATTAAAAAAAGTCTTAAAAAGTCTTAAATTTAACTTCCCTTAAGCTGTAGGAACCCTGGAAAAGGCTTCGCAAGCTTTTCATCAGTATTTTAGCCAAGCTAGCGTGGAGCCTGGCTAACGTTACAAACAAATGTGTAATATTTGTTAGTTTTCCCATCCAAGTCCTGTCGCTCTCCGGAGGTTGCTGTTGTTCCCTTTTCTCTGGCCCTTCCTCAGCAAGTCAGCATCTGATGTCCCTCGCTCTGAAGGGCTAGATTTATACCCCCCTACCCCTCGTTATCTCCACTTCCCCTACATGCAAAGAGGAACTGGGACAGCACTACCTTCAGAGGAACGTGCTAATTTAGGGGTAGGGCTAAAAAGTAGGGCTAGTGGGTGTAGCCCTATAGGGCTAGGGCTACACCCCTAGCCCAGCCCTTGACTCATCACCTTTAAGCTGATGAGTCAAGGCAGGTGAGTGAATACTTTTGGCAATATAGTGTATGAGCGTGCACTGTGGATGATTCAGCAGAGAAATACAAGAGGACATTATTAGAGTAAGACAGGAAAATGGAAAGGGACAGAACGAGAGATGAGACAAGTCAACAACACTTACCGATGCTGGACCTTCCTATTTGATTTCTTGCGCATGCTGTTCTCTAAGGGGCCATTTACACGAGAACGATTTTGGGAAAAATGACAAAATATTTCATTGGAAGTGCCTTTCATTCACACACCAACAGTGTTATTCTGGGTTGAAGACACAAAAATTTGAAGACTCATTCCAAAGTGGAATTCCTGAAGACGCAATGCTGTTGTGTTCTCGTCTGCCCAGCCCAAATTGCAAAAATGATGGTGGACCTGCTCACACCATGCTCACGTCGCATGCACATTGACATCACACACAAACAGGAAAAACAACAATGTCAGACTACATAAACCCAGCAGATCTAAGGTAGATTTTACGCATGCAGGTGGACATGGTGGAGTTCTATCACAGCACCACCTAACGACCTGGCGTGCATATCCAATTGAATTACGCACACTCTTGCTTCCTCGTATGCATGCAGATTTATTCATGATAACGCTTGTGTAAACGCGGATAAAAAGACGACACGCCACTTTTGCGTCTTCTCTTCTTATCGTTGCCCAGTAAACGTGGCCTAAGATGCAAGTTGCTTTGAAAGAAAGCCTGTGCAAAATGGAAGTAGTAGTACACTGTTAAAGGAGTATGGGATGGAGTTGATACGAAACACTTTTTTTACATTGATCTAACTTAATTACTTTGGTTTGGTGAAAGAATCTTATGTTTTGGAGTTAAATCAACTTAAAAATAATTCTTTAGTCCGAAATAAGTTTTTACTTTCATTCAAAGTAAGTTGTTTCAACTTTCAGCTGGATTTATACTTGTGCATGGTCTGCGTCTGCATAACCACTATAGCTTCCGCGTAGGCTCTACGAAGGTCAGTGGAGGCCTGACGCACACCTTTCCAGATTCAACCTGCACATTCACGACCTACGCGAACGCAGAGACGTGGAAGAACTCACTGGTGATTGATCAGTGTTTACATGTCTCCGGATGTCTGGAACAAAGGGGGCAGGGCTGTTTTTATAACTCAACATATCTGGACCACAAAGGCTCATGGGAAATACGAATTCAGCAGGAATTTAACCTTTTATGATTGTTATCCCTAAAAAATTGACTTGAGAGTTTTTCTGCCTTTATTATGTTCACATTCAGAGGAAGTTATTGAGAAATTCTTTTCTGTTTGGACATTAAAGTTGCATCATGGGTGTGAAGGACAGTATAAGGAGAAACCATACCATAAGTAAAAGTTGTGTAAAGTGTGACACAAAACCAACATGATGTATTTGCCGGTTATGTACATTACAGTCACAGATTCATACAGTGAGTATTACTTTGGCTTGGTACCAAACAAATGTATTGAGTAAGGTGTAATTAAAATTTTACCTAGTCCTAAATGAGAACTTTAACTTGGAAAAAAAAAAATAGAAAAATGCATATAACAAAATTACAGCAATTTGTTAAGTTTATTCTAAAATGAAAAATTAAGTTGTAACAAAGTAAAAAAAAAAAGTTTACATCTTTGTTATGAATTATATTTTTACGTTTTATCAAAGCAATATCTTTCTTTGTTTTAAGGTAAAAGATGCATTTCCAGTAAATCAAAATGTATGGTTTCAACCAAATCACGAATTTAATTTGAGAAAAACTAGATTGTGACAAGTTGACACAATTTTTTAAAATTTGATCCAAAGTAACAATTTTTATAGTGTAGTAGTAGTAGTAGTAGTAGTAGTAGTAGCAGTAGTAGCAGGGGTAGACTGGGACAATAATTCAGGCCGTGAATTTGATACTATCCCAGGCCACCTCCACAAAATTAACGCAAAGCGCTAAGCGTGAATTAGGCTGGGCGCCTACTGATGTAAGACTGTAAAAAAATAAAACAAACGCTCCACATGTGGCCACACACAGCTATTTGTTTCTTTCCCTTACAAAATAAATGTCTGTTGTGCTGCAACAACCTGCATGCAAATCACATAAACTGAAATTCTACTTAATCAACTACAATATGGTTAAATGTGCAGTCTGTACAATTAAAGGTTGAATATGGAATATGGACAGAACAGCGACATCACGTGTGTCTAGGTTGTAGTTGCAACGGCAGAAAAACAACTCCAGCTGCTGGGATGCCAGAATCACTGCCGATACGCAAGTGACCAGCAGTCTGCAACATTTCCAACAAGTAACGCAGAGGAGTTTATAACTGACAGCTAACGTTAGCCATGTTAGCAAACAAGCTAGCTTACCGATCCAGGAGGAAAGTCGCCATTTCAGTGTTTTACTCTGTGGAAAACGTTTATGTGGGTCCATTTAGTGAAGTCTTCACCTGAATTTACTCCAGGTTTTGCTCTTCTCAGGTCACTCCTCCTCAGAAACAGATAGCAACATCTCCAGGGCTCTGAAGCAGCTGCTTCACTCGTCGTCTCTACGGTTTTCCCCTGTACCAGCCTGACTATGACCAAAATATTGTTTCCACACAAAGATCGTATTTGGCAACCTGCAATGGCGGCGTGTATTGGCTTATAGACATAAATAAAATGCCATTATCGAACCCGTAAAAATTTATTTTATAATTATTTTTAGGCTAAATATAATTTTTCTGGGAAATGTTGTACTTTCATTCTGTACACCCCCAAACGACCTGTGGAGGTATTATTTTTGAAAAAATATAGCTTTTAATAAAAATGTTCCATATTCAACCTTTAACCATATTATAAATCAAATAAAATAGATGACACCATCATCCACCTAAACTTGATACTTAGCCTAACAGGTACCAGACTAGTTACTGTGTCAACCATAGACACAAATCATAGATAAAAACACTAGATACCTTCGGACCCATAGCATATGTCGGCTCAGCCGCCATCTTTGGCAGGGGTTTCTTACAAGCAATTAGGTCGCGTTTCTTCGACTTCATGCCGAAAGATTGTTCAGCCACCTGCAGCTGTCATTGATTTCAGACGATTTGGACAGAACTGGACAGTCAACTCCTTTGAAAGGAGTGACCGTCTAGTTTTACTTTTCCTCATCGTTTTTGCAAAGTTTGTATCATGACAATTTCTCACATGATCAAAATATTTCAGTGCTCACTAAATGGTTATAAAAGAAACAGTTATAAAGTTGTCCTTTTTTAATTCATCCTCATATAAACATTTAAAACTTAATTAGTGTCACATCCTTGATGTTCATCCAGA
The DNA here is from genome assembly GCA_023101725.1 of Atherinomorus stipes. Classification (NCBI taxonomy): domain Eukaryota; kingdom Metazoa; phylum Chordata; class Actinopteri; order Atheriniformes; family Atherinidae; genus Atherinomorus; species Atherinomorus stipes. The sequence goes on along the minus strand of JALJCO010008192.1, from coordinate 131,842 downwards.
ACATCACATCACATGGATGACTTATTCTTAAGTACCTGAATAATGTAGAATATTATTTATTTATCTAGACTTACCAGAAATACAAACCTAACAAAGACCCTGCAATAAACATACATATTATTCCTGGTAGCTAAAATCAGCTCACATTTCCTGAAGCAATACTGGATGATGGGCATGAAGAGAATGAATAAATTCTGTTGTAATGGTACATTCGAACTACTTTTAATGTGTTCAAATTTGTAAATTTTACTACAGCAGAAAATTAATTTAAAATTTATTCATTATATTTGTGCTCCACTACCATGTATATATATATATATATATATAGATAGATAGATAGATAGATAGATAGATAGATAGATAGATAGATAGATAGATAGATAGATAGATAGATAGATAGATAGATAGATAGATAGATAGATAGATAGAGAAAGAGAGAATGAGAGAAAGAGAGAGAGAGCGGAATTTTTTTTTCAAATAATATAAAAAAAGCAGCCTGACCAGTGATATGTATCAGACACGGCAAGTCTGACTTGCCGTGTGTCTCATACATACAGCAAGTCTCATACATAGCGTTGGTCACACTGGTGTACCAGGCTATGAAATCCCTGTATGCATGTGGGTGTGTATCTAAGTATGTGTATATGTAAATAAAATAATCTATGCTTTGTCATAAATGTCAGATATCTATAATAAACCAAACAGCTTGAAAATCAGTTGAAAATGGAGTAAGTCATGGTGTATTTAAGCGGGGATAGATCTCTGCCTACACTGACTAATGCAATGAGGAGACGCGGCTTCCACCTGCCTGAGATGGCGGCCGAGCTGGCGTATCGCTCTAATGGACAGCAGCGTCGGAGGCAGCATCTAGTGATATCTATGGACACAAATGAGAGGTACACCGGTTGTGCACTGCAGATGTGTGGGTTTATTTTCTGTAACACTCAACAAGAGAACTTACAACACAGAAAAACTATTATAAAACTATCACCAGCATGTTTGGTTTGTACTTAAATTGTACTTGAAGGTTCTTGCTGTGATTCCTGACTGCTGCTGCTGTCCACCACCGCCGTGACCGCAGGAGCTCTTGCAGCACTAGTGCTGCTGACAGTACTGGGACTGCTCTCTTATCTTTTTTTTTTTTTTTTTTTTTTAAAGATCCTAGTCACCCATAATTTCCCAGATTTTTGGATTCAGAAATTGAGCATTGTATGCATTGGCGATGTTAATATTTTCTTGATCTCATTTTTCTACCTGCTTAAATAGAAGTCAAATAAAATATACAAGGATTTCAGTATTCATAATCATGTATTATCCTACATCTGTATAGTTAACCCTATTCTAAAATTTGTTATCCTTTGTTACAATTTAAAACTTCTTTTTTTATTAAGCTAGTTTTAGCTCATCAGCTCAGCATTAAGCTAGCTGGATGGATGGGTGTGCATCTGTCGTCACTTTTCACCACTAATGTGTTTATATCTCACCTGCTCCCCCACTGACAAACATGTCAGCTATTTTGATGCACTTTTCTGCATCTGTTGCTGCCTTTTTCTTCTTAAGTCTTTCCATCTCTGCTCCACCTTTTCTCTTCCACCGCTCCATCTTGCCCCTCCTCAGAGCTAGTTCGAGTGGGGTGGGGGGCACTGCGCCGTGCGTCCGCAGGTCCGCAGCTGTCGCTTCACAAAAAGAGTGTGAGAAAGATGTGGACTGGAGGGGCGCCCAGCGTTTCTGTCTGCGTCTGTGAGTTTCATGAGCTTCAACGGGACAGTCGGCATGATGGATTACTTATTCAAACTCAAACACGACCTGACAGGCCAGGCCACCAGGAAATGTCCCAGTGCTCCCAATGGCCAGTCTGCCACTGAGTAGTAGTCATATAAATATGACTCTTACTGGCTGGAGAGACCTCGGAGAAGAGACAGGGATGAAGACTTTGCTGGATCATTCATCATTGGGGGGAGATCAGAGAGAGTCAGGATGAAGATGAAGCTGGATCAGCTGTCATTAAGAGGCACATCACTAACTACATTTGCCAAAGTTCAGTTTTAGCTGAAGTTGATTTAACTTTTTTTACCCTTCAACTTCAAAGTTTCCTCATTCTATATTCAGTAATTAACTCTGGAAAATCACAACACAGAGGTAGGTTGTTATAGTAAATGCTAGCTTTCTTAGCAAAGTGGCAAAATTTGACTTGTGTAAAACTTGCACCTTGAATCTGTTAGACATGACCGTTAGAGTTCTGTGGTGGTTTTGCTCTCTTCTGCTATAAGGAGCTCAAATGTTCATTGCACATTGCTGATGTGTTAACAAATGTTTCTTAGGAAAAATCTGAAGAACTGAAGCCCTGAATGGAAGCATGTTTGCAGCTGGAATATGCCTTTTATTTCTGTAAAAATGAAACGTACTAATGAAAGCAAGAAACTATGTGTAGTAAATTTGTAGTAACTTGCCAGGCTGGTAAATGGTCCAGTGAATGTTATCAATCAAACAAAGAAGCATCAGCATTTTAAAGATCATCTCATGTCTGCTGTTCTGGTGCCAGAGAAGTCATGCATGGCACAGCACACTGATTCAGCATCTTTTTATGCTTTAAATGAGGCATAAACGTATAGAGAGGAAAATGAATACATATGTGCCAGAAAGTCTATCCATCCATCTTCTTTCCATTTATCCGGGGTTGGGTTGTGGGGGCAGCTGCCCAAGTAGACAAATCCAGACTTTCCTCTCCCCGGCCACAGCCACCAGCTCATCTGGGGTGATCCCAAGGTGTTCCCAGGCCAGCCGGGAGACGTAGTCCCTCCAGTGTGTCCTGGTTGTAAATCGCTCCAGCGAGAGTTGGAGATCAAGACCCGATGATGCCAACAGAACCATATCATCTGCAAAAAGCAGAGACCTGATCCTGAGACCACCAAACCGGATCCCCTCAACACCTTGGCTGCACCTAGAAATCTTGTCCATAAAGGTTATGAACAGGATCAGTGACAAAGGGCAGCCTTGGCGGAGTCTAACTCTCATCGGAAATGGATTCGACTTAGGCCCTGTCCCGATACACCCACTAGCCCTGCTGTTTTGCCCTATCCCTACATTTTGTGCGTTCCCATGAGGGTAGTGTTGTCCCAATTCCTCTCTGCATGTTGGGGTAGTGGATGTGACAGTGGGGACCTGTCACTGTGTCTCTGATAGATCATGCACCCTGGCTACTTGGCCATAGGGATGTCCCTTTGGCTGAATGGTGAACGCGTGTAACTCTCACCCGGGAGTCTGTGGATTCGAATCCCACCCAGGCTCTCATTGCATACCTTGCCACGTGGACATAAAGCAGGGTAAGGGTGTATCTCACCCTTCAGAGCGAGGAAACAATGGCAACTCAGGGAGAGCGACAAGACTCAGAGATGTAAATATGAGCAAATTACACATTTGTTCGTAACATTAGCCAGGCTGGCAATGCTAGCTAGGCTAGCTTTACCTGGGAAATTGGCGTGGCTGGACAAGCTGCCGCTCCACCACAAGGCCGTGCACAGACACACAGGTGTCCCCTGCCTCTGGGCCAGTAGCTGCTGGGTAGACTCAAGCCCCCCCATAACCCTGTGTTGGAATAAGCAGGTAAAAATAAATCAGTATTGATCTAATGTCTAAATGCTGTGGAGGGAACCACTGAAGGAGTCTGCAAACACACACAAACCAGGAAATTTGTTTCAGACTATTGTGTCTTTTTATTTTTTTTTCGTATTATGCCTTATTTTTATCTGTCACTTAGCCTCTTTATGGTTCCTGCAGAGGGTGACTTAAGAGTTTATTTTTGGCAGGGTAATGGGACAGGAACCCCACAAGGTAGACTGGTATAAAACCAGCAGGCACTGGGGAGCATCTGTAGTTTTCTTAAACTTTATTTACACAATGTTTTTATCATTCTTATTCTTTTGTTAATAATTACAATTTACTTGACAATTTGTTACAAATCTATTATTATTATTTATTTTTATCATATTTCATTTTTTCATTATTTTTATTTCACAAAATTTGCACTTTACTTTACAAAAAACTTAACAGAGGCATGTCATAAAGTTTTGTGTTATTCACTTTAACTGCTTAAAGAAACCTGCACATGATTTGTATGTAGAATTAATTTCTTGCGTCTCTCTCCAGCACCAACACTTGTCATATTGAATCATGTTGAGCTTTTCACCGATGATAAAAAGATCAATAACTGCATTTTCTAAAAGGAATAATCCCTTTTTAATGTGAAGCAAGTAAATGTGAAAAGTTTGCAGTCATTTTTGGTTGGTTGTCTTTCTAATAATAATGGATTAGATTTATATCACACTTTTTTTTTACCATCCAGGAACTCAAAGTGCTCACAATGGGGGATTATCACGCTTCCGTGTTCCGAACTTCTGGTTTGAAACACTTAGACGGCCCACTTCCGGCCCAGTTCAATGTCCCTGCTTTACTTCGTAGATAACGTGAATAAACGCCAACCCTACTTAAATTTTCACGGATTCCAGACTCTGTGTTTCATGTGTTTCACACAGAAACAATGCACCGTGTGCATGTGTTTCTGTGTGAAACACATGCACTGTGTCAATAACCAGTAACAAAGACAGCGTTCCTGACTGGTGACGCACCAGTCAGGAACGGGAAGTGTTTTGGACGCAGGCTGTTAACTTTGATAGCATCAGTTTGTATTCAATACAGATGACACGTTCATAAATAAATCGATTACTCTCTTATATAAACAATGAGAATCAGATCTCGGTTGCGAGCCGTTTATTTTAGAGCAATTCTTTTTATATCCAAATTGTCCATGCTGCCTTCAGATGATGTGTGTGCCATCATGGGAATCTGATGTCCAACACAGTTCATTCGTGTGAACGCATCTATGCGGTGAAAGAAAGAAAACTCACAATTATTCTGTTCCAAAGCTAAAATTTGCACTGATGTAACTCAGGTTTATTATATCTTTATATCTATATGTTTATTGTGTTTCTGTATTTTTCCTGATTTTTAAAAAAAATCCTATATAGTAGGACTAATACTATACATATATATATATATATATATATATGTATATATATATATATATATTTATATATTTATATATATTTACATATATATATATATATATATATATATATATATATATATATATATATAAATATGTATATATTAGGGGTGCAACAATGTCAGTTCAATATTTTTTCCATACATAAAAAAATTGACTCCTTTTTTTAGGCTTTTGTCCACAACGGCTTTCCGTCAGGGTCATACTTTACATGAAAACCTGAATGTAGGGTTTCATGTAGTCGAACAAGTAGTTAAAGTCAGATCTAAATGCAGATTTTCAACACAAATCAAATCAAATCAAATCAAATTTATTTATATAGCCCTTTACAGTACCCATTGACACACAAAGGCTTTACAGCAGGGAACAGAAAAGAGACAACAATGCAAAACAAAAATGCAAACTTAAATACTAGGAAAAGGAAGAACAAAGAGAAAGGAAAACAACCAACAGAGAACAGAACAGGCACTCGGGGAGTGCAGGGTGTACCTAACACAAAGCCATCTTCAGAAAACAAGTAAAAAAACTTAAAATTCTGTATTATTAAATTAACACAGTTCCACGGTCCAGCACATATATATTTATATATATATATATATATATATATATATATATATATATATATATATATAACATATATATTTACAGCGGGGGGAAAAAGTATTGAACATGTCAAAATTTTTCTCAGAAAATATATTTCTAGTAGAGCTATTGATATGAAATTTTTACCAGATGTTGACAGCAACCCAAGTAATGCACACATACAAAGAAATCCTAACATTTACATCCATAAATGAAGTTATGTGTACGATATTGAAATGACACAGGGAATATGTAAGTATTAAACACATTAAGAAATGGAGGACAAAAAAATCTGGAAAGCCAAGAAAGCAGCTGGAGTCTGTCAGTATTTAGAAAGTAATCCTGCCCCCTAGAAGTGCAAAGTAATATCAGCTGCTTTAGTCCTGACTGATGCCTTTATAAAGGTTTCTTATCACCAAGGTGTCAGACAAGAAACATTGCATGATGGGTAAAAGCAAAGAGCTATCTAAAGACCTATGCTACCATATAATTGCAAACACACTGAAGGCATTGGTTCCAGGTGCATTTCTAAACTTCTGAAAGTTCCAGTGAGCACCATTGGGACCATCATCCGGAAGTGGAAAGAACACGGCATGGTCATAAAGCGGCCACGGCCAGATGCTCCTCACAAGATTTCAGACAGAGGAGTCAGAACAATCATCAGAAAGGTTCTCCAACAGCCCAGGACCACTCATGGAGAGCTTCAGAAAGACCTGGAACCAGCAGCTACAGTTGTTTCAGAGAAAACAAGAAGGAATGCACTCAACCGCCATGGCCTTCATGCACGCACACCATGCAAAACTCAATTTTTGAAGAAAAAGCATGTTGATGCTGGTGTGAAGTTTGCAACACAACATCTGGACAAACCCATGACATTCTGGAAACAGTCTGGTCAGACGAGACCAGAACTGAACTCTTCGGATGTCATAAGACATGACATGTTTGAAGGAGAAATGGCACCGTACTTGAGCCCAAAAACACCATAACAACAGTGAAGTTTGGAGGTGGGAACATCATGGTGGGGGCTGTTTTTCAGCATGTGGTACTGGAAGACTTCATATCATTGAAGGAAGAATGAATGGAGAAAAGTAGAGAGACATTCTGGACCAGAATTTGCTGTCATCTGCAGCTGCTGAAGATGAAAAAGGCTGGATCTTTAAGAAAGACAACCATCCCAACACACAGCCAAGAAACACTCACCTGGTTTAAGAAGAAGATAAAGCTGCTAGAAAAGCCTAGTTAATCACCTGCCCCAAAAGAACTGAACATCCAAGTTGACAGAAAAGACCCCCAAAACCTTGAAGATTTGAAGGCAGTTCGTGTTGAAGAATGGACCAAAATCACACCTGAGCAACATATTCCACTGGTTTCTCCATAGAGGAGGCGTCTGGAAGCTGGAATCACCAACAAAGGTTTTTGAATTAAGTATTAAATAAATTTCAGTAAGCATATTCAATACTTATTCCCTGTGTGATTTCACTATACTACACATAACTTCATTCATGGACATAAATGTTAGGATTTCTTTGTATGTGTGCATTACTTGGGTTGTTGCCGACATCTGGTGAAAATTTCATGTCAATAGCTCTACTAGAAATATATTTTCTGAGAAAAATGTTAGCGTGTTCAATACTTTTTACACTACTGCAACATATACATTTATATATATATATATATATATATATATATATATATATATATATATATATATATATATATATATGCATATGCATATGCATATGTATAAATATCAAGGTTCAGTATAGGGTTCAATTCTTTAGTATCACGGTTCAATATTATTTTGTTGCAAAAACTACATATTTTACTTTATTCTTATACATTGTGAATTTTTTGCTTTACTAAAATATTAGTAAAAGATTTCTGGTGAGCAAAAATCCAAAATAGTGATCTCACTGTCAAAGTACAGGAATATGGAGCCTCCGCATAAAACACTTAATGAAAAACCAAGACAAAATTACGAACAAATATTCAGAATATTTCCCAACAACTTAGTAAGTATTGATGGAGTGTGTAAATTTGAATTTTGGGGTCTAGATCTTGTCTAACAAATTGCTACCATTGATTATTCTATTGATAAAAAGGAGTTACTGTTGACTGAATTTTAAGATAAAAAATAAGAATGAGTCAGTCCTTTGAATGGCTCTTTATAATGAACGGCTCCTCAAGATCTGATTCCCTTAAAGGAGCCATAAATCCCATCTCTAGTATTTAACTTACACTGGAGATTTGGCACTGAATCAGTGAAGTGGTACTCTCATTGTCAATAGTAATCTCTGGTAAATTAATCCATGATGTTTATTTCCACCTGAACTGTTTATCCATTTATTCCACACTGAGGCACGGACATGAATGCGGCCTGAGTACAGGAGACACTTATTTCTATCTCTCCATAGATTCATTTATCAAAACTGTTACAACGTTAGCTGTAATGCAGATGCATCAGCTACCTGCATCTCCTGCTGCTGCAGTCTGCCAGGTGAGAAAGAAAGGCAGCCTCACGAGAGGCACTCAGTGTAACTGCTCACATATAGCATACCTAAATATCATGTGTGTTCATGTTGCAACCAGTAAATGTCATGTTGCTCGTGGTCTTCTGGGACCCAGGCTGAAATGAATGTTTAAATCCAACCTTGTGGGCCTCTTTTTGTTTTCTCAACAGTGTCGTCTCAACCGAGCCTGCTGGGGGAGGCGGAGGACTACATGTGGAAACGCTCTGACGAGCAGCTCTTTTGTCCAATCAAACGTGAATTCCTTGTTCGAATCAGCCAATGGGAGCACCAGGGAGCCGCATTGCTCCTCTCAGAGCCCACAGGGGCGGGGCTTGTCGGCCAGGACCCACCCCTCAAGGCCGCGGGGTTTGGTTGCACACGAGCTGCAGTTTCAGTTTGTTTTATTCACCATTTTGAGTAGCTGAGGGTGAAAAAAATAAGAATATTTGTGTTTGGTGGACAAGTCGCTGCCTTACGGCCGTTTTTTCACGCGCTAGCTTGGACGGCGGAGTTGTGCGTCAGCCGCGCTTCCCCGTGGTGGTTTGCAGAGCGGGAATCTTATTTCCTTTTTCCCTCCCCTGTGCTTTTTCTTCTCCCCTTTTCTCGCATCCTTAACCTCTACAGTATTCCCGCAAAATGTCAAGACCAGTGAGGTAGGTGTGCTAAATCTGTCCTCTGCTCTCCGTAGGTTAAATAACGACGCGGTGCAGGCTCGCGCCGCAGATAACGTGCAGCACGCTCTCCACCATGTTGGGCTTTATGAACGCGAGTGTGTTTATTTCATGAAAAAATAATGGGAATGTGTTTGGTGTTTCCCCCCTCTCTGCTGTGCGTGCACCCCTCTTCCCAACATGGATCCCAGCGGTGTGGACTGGTCGCCATCCCGCTGCCGTGTGCGCCTATCACGCCTTCATCCATGATGGGCATTGTTGGCTGCCATGTAGGCCAAGCGGAAAATTAGTCGGTGATTTAACCTGCTACGTTTTATTTCACGGTTCTCAAACCAGGCCAGAAAACGTTTTTCCCTCTCTAACTGGGAATGCGAACATGGCTACCCATTCATCCAGGGGAGGATCCAAAATCCTGCTAATACCCACACCAAACAAGGAAAAAAAAAAAAAAAAAAACCTCCGGAGGAGGCGGTTGGCCTCGGGATTTGATCTTGTTACCGCGCAGACTGAGCACGTCGGTGCCGTGGACGCCATTATTTAGCATTTTCAGCTTTTCTGCTTCATCTAAAACAATAATAATAATAATAAAAACAAGTTTAGTCAACGAGAATGTCGTCGTTGTGGGGTTAAAAAAAAAAAGCGGGTTCATTTTCAACGCTGGCTGTAAATTAACACTGTTGGCTGATGTCAGAGGAAGGCGGAGAACTACAAAAAGTCACCACACCCCCTCCACCACCCGCCCCTCCACCGTGAGCGAGCACGCGAGACGTCTCCGTCTTCCTTTAAGCCCAATTAAAAAGCCAGAAGTACAGTTGTGCTGTAAAAACAATACTTTTTAAGTTAGAGATGAGATTCATGGCTCATCAGAAGGAGCCGGATCTTGAGGAGACGTTCTTTCTAAAGATCCATTCAAAAGACTGTCTCGTTGTTACTTTTCAGCCAATATTTTAGGGCTGCTTGATTATGAAAAAAATCACTCATGATTATTTTGGCCAACATTGAAATCACGATTCTTCAAACGATTATTTTGTTACTACACTATGCAATTATTTAGCATTTCTTTCCAAGGTTTCTAGCATTGAAAATAAATATTGTAGGACTGGGCTCTATGGACCAAATATATCACAATATATTTATTTTAGATGACAATATTCAATATATACTGGCATTTTTTTACCCTTATTTGTTTAATTTAATATCAAACACCGGTTCTTTAGTATTGAAACATGTCTTAATCCACTGCAGTGATGGAACTGACAAAACGCTGGTTAGAAATGCTTGTTGAATCGAAGTAATTAAAGATAGTAAGCTGGTTTTCATAATTTTTTTGTAAAAATCTGGGGGAGAATTATCTTCCAGACAGTATAGATAATATGGGTTGGAAAAAATATCGATACAATGAAATGTTGTGATATTTTCATATGCCGATGAGATATCGTTTTGTTATGAAATCTCGCAGTATTTCGTGAAATCTCATGAGATTTTACAAAATACCACAAGATTTAAAGGAGAACTCAGTAACTTTTTTACCTCAATAAATGCTTTTAGTGATCCCTGTGGGGCTAAAAAAAAGTGTTTACGGGGCGATTCAATGTTCCCCCCCCCTCCCGCCGGGGCCTCTGGCCTGCGAGCAGCTCTATGTAACTTTGCCTGCGCCGACCCGAGCAGAACTTGCGACAACAGAAACCGCTGTACGGTACTCAGGTCCCCTATCTACCGAGCTGCTTCCAGCTCTGATCTGAACCAGACTACCAGCGCTAATTGGAAGAAAACATTTCTTTAGCTTCACACCACCTAAACACGGCTCCTGGCTCTATAACCAACTCTTTGCTGGACCAGAGTGATTCACGTAGCTGCGCTGCCTGGGCGCCGGCTGAAGCATCACTGCTTCAGGCTCAATAATCACTTGTCATGTCCGCAAAAAGTAAATAAAAGTTCGTATTCTTACCTGCTACCCGCCAACACCAGAGAAAAATATAATCCACGGCATATTTACCCGCAAATTGCAGGTAAAACGTCCCGTTTCAGAAGAGACAGGACTTTGCTTTGAGCAGGGAGGCGGGGTGCTGCTACCAACGCAGCAAAGTAGCATCAACAAGCTAGAAAAAGCTTAGAAAAATATCCAGGGATCAAAATAGAGGAAAGACAGGTAGAGAAGCCGTCTGTGTGGGGTGTAAGGGGGGGTTGAACTTTACGACAGTGAAAGGACGCCACTAGGGGGAGCCCCGAGCTGAAGTTACTGAGTTTTGCTTTAATTTGATCTTTATTATAAGTATGTAATTCAGCAAAAGCTTAAATGGCCAGGGCTGCACTTAATATAGCTTTTAATTTGATAATGGCTTCTTCTTTTTTTTTGATATCGATATTGATCGATATAGATTTTTTTTTATCGATAATCTTTTTTTCTATATCGTCCAGCCCTAGTACATCTTATAGATTAATCCGGGCAAACACCACAACTAAACCGTCCGCTATTGCAGTGGGGGGCGTTTCTGTACATGTGTAACAGATGAGAATCAGACTTTTATCTGAACAATATTGAGGACGTCTGGAAAGATGTCACAATCCTGGTTGTTGGAACATCAGAGGAAAACTTTAATGTGGTAATAAGTGAATAAGAAGATTACGGACATTTATTTCATGAAGATTTCTGCTGTCTGACAAAACTGGACGTTTCTGCTGCTCAGTCCACTGATGTCAGTGTGTTCGTATCGGGGAGGAATATCGGACACAGAGCAGAGGAAGAATAACTTGCTGCCACGGTGGAGAAAACATCGGATTTAATCCCCATCAACAAAAACACAGTAAATTATGGTGAACACTCATTAATTTGACACTTTATTTCACGTATCTATGCTCCCGAAAACGGCGCACAGCATAACTTTATTATGCTACAGTAGCTAATGCTAACAGAGACAGCTGTGGTGTTGCTGCAAGTTTTTGCCAGTGTTTACATGGTCGTTCGCAACCGGGTTATTGCTAATATTCCGGTTATGAAAGGGTTATGAAAGAGCTACTGCATGTAAACGCAGTGAATGACTAATCTGGGAAATACAGTGAAATATAAATGTTATTTGCTCTGATCAGGGCAACGTTGTGACCAGAAAATAAAAATAACTCAGTTGCGAACACAAACGGATCAGGAAGACTGTGTCCTGCAGCCTTTAGTTTCATCTGCAGGACATGTGAAGGCTACGTGGTCTGTACAGTCCTGAAACAATACCAAAACCAAATATGTGATAAAATAGAAAAGTAACGACCTTTGAAAGGGTTTAGTTTTTTTTTTCAAACTTTGATAAGTAATCACGAGATGTGCATGTTATTCCAGTGTGCTTGTCATTTAAGCCAGTTTCCGGAGATGAATAATAGTTTAAATTAATGCTCTGATGTAAAAAATGAAAAAAATGTCAATACTTGAGAGATCTCTGGATAACATACCTATAGGCAGGGCTTGAAATTCACTCCTCAAAAATGGGGGGGGGGGGGGGAATTCCCCCTTTACATGACTCACCAAGGGGGATTTGTATACTTTGGGGGGGATAATCACAGTGCGCTTCACCACAGGTCTTACCGTGTCCTACCCGTACCTCAGATTAGCAAGGGGCATTAATTTGTCTTTTTTGTCCTTCTTAGTTTCCATCTTAGACAGCTCTCTTGTCCTGTCTCCATTGTCTTTATCAGCTATCATCAGTTTTTACCAACTTGGTATAAAAAGTACATATTGCAGTAATCTGTTGCATCTTTCAACTGCACAATTATAATTAGTGGTTCTGGTGGTTCTTTCTTCCAGCTCTGTTCTGTTCTCTCTCCTCTACATAATCTCTTGCATTTGATAAAAGTTCTGTTAAAATCAAACTGGTCTTGGGGAGGACAGAGCATCTGCTACATGCAATCTGCTACAAAACTGTCAGAAACTTAATGAATATGATAACACATTTAAGAACACCCAAAGATACTTAACAGGAAAGAAAATAAAAACACAGAAAATACAATAAATAAGCTAAGATAAACAAGAACAAGTGAAGAGCAGTGAGAATGTGACAAAATGATGAGGAAACATTCACAAAATCAGCTTCTTTCTCCAAAATACCAAATTTAGATTTTTAATAGGACATATTTAAAGCTCTTTTGCCTATGGGTCAAAATATAAAATGTATTCATAATATCAAACTATTATTTATCAATATTATTTTTATCTATTAATCGATCTCACATTCAGCTGCCATGTGAGACACGGTGACGCAGCGCTGATGTTGGTCTCATCTCACCAACATTAAACTGAGCGGCTCGTGTCTCCATCATTATGATCAAGTCACGGATATTCTGAGCCAGTTAGGCTAAAACTTTTCTTTGGGCTGCTTGGTACCGTAACCAGCACCAGTGCTACCTGAGGATCCGGAGGATTTGGCGCCGCCGCAGCGCAGATCTTTACAGGTGTTGGTCTAGACCAGCTTTCCTTCAGGTGACCCAAAGTTACATTTACATCATAAGACTCTGTGAAAGTATTGCCTTACTGGTGGGAAATCTGCCAACAATGGTTGGTTTATCAACAAGAGGGAGGCTGCAACATCTGACAGGTCAGAGAGGGAGAGAGAAAGGGAGCGCGCGCTTTACTTAAGGGCCGACGCGGGAGTGGCACTTCACCTCTCACTGCAACAAGTGTTCACGTATCGACCATGAGATGTCGCCATTGTGCCTAATTACCAGATGCGGTTATAAACTTTGTATGCAATCTTTGGTATACTGTTTTGGTGGGGGAAAAAAAAAAATTTAACTAAATAAATAAATGACGCTTAGCCTGGCGGGGGGGCAAGATAAGCCTGGCAGCCCGCCAGGCCTATAAAGCACTGGGGGAAACCCTGATATATATAAATATATATTTACATTTAAAATGCATTTATAAATATTAGACATGAGTTTATGTTCTTACCCACTGTGTGCAAATATTAGCTGAAATCGACAGCAGGACTGATTGTCGACTGCCACTGGCATGTATTGGGCCTTTTCCACTAGCACAGTACAGCTCAACTCAACTTGGCTTGGTAGCTTTTCAATTACAATCCATAAGAGAATAAGAATGACGCTGCTGCCACGTACTAGATTGTGCAACGTAAACAACAGCAGCAACAGTTCACACTCCCTACCAGTAGGTGGCGGTAACAAGCACCTCATTAATTGTTGGTAGCCGCCAGTAAAAACGGCAACAGAGGGAAAAAAACAAGAAGTATGAGGAGAAAGTAATATGGGAGGGATGGATGATGTCATCACTGACACAAGTTGAGGAAGAATTCATGGGGCATATTTGGTAGCAATTTTGCTTTCCAACCTGATGATCCCAAGATCAAATCCCTTTTCAGCCAAATTAATTTTTTTTTTCTCCACGATCTTGTTGCGAATCTGAAATTACTCCCTCACGAGCTCATATCTATCTATCTATCTTCTGTACATTAACAATAAAGTCTTCCGAATCTGAATCTTTTTATTTATTTATTTAATCAGGAAAAGTCCCATTGAGATTAAAAACCTCTTTTACTAGGGAGTCCTGGCCAAGAGGCAGCAACCATAAGAATAAGCAGAATCTGAATCCATCTATCTATCAATCTATCTCAACAAGATTGTGGAGAAGAAAAAAAAATATTGTACGGCAGAAAAAGGAATTCAACCCACAACCTTTGGGTTGAAAGGCAAACTTGCTACCACCTACACCAAACAAACCATTAGTCAATCATGAAAGTAATCGCTAACTATTTTGATAATTGACATAATCACGATTAATCGACAAATTGTGGCAGCCCTAGTCTGCTGTGGAAGGAAGAGGGCGGTGTTGACAGAAAATCAGTGCACTGCTGCGTTCGGTGTTTCGCATAATTCAGACAAACTAGACCGAAGCAGTTCAGTCTCTCAGCGCTGTGCCTCCATGACTCAGCACAGATGGGTATTTACTTCCTGTACAATCGAGATGTGACGTTCATGAACGAATCGATTCTTTTGAACCGATTCGCTGATTCTCAGCCTTTTAAATGAACGCTGAGAATCAGACCTTGGTTTTGAGACGTTCATTAAAGAGCCATTCTTTTTTATCCAAATTGTCCGCGCTGCCTTCACGTGACACATTTGTGCATCATGGGAGTCTGATGTCTGACATGCTTCATTCATGTAAACGCATCTATGGACAGAAAGTGTTGTTCAGAATGAGAGTTTTAAAACATTAACTGAAATTTACAGTTCATACAATATCTATATTTTTTACTGTATTTCTGTATTTTTCCTACATTGAAAAAAAAATCCCATATAGTAAATTTTATATAGATGGATTTTTTTTTTTTTTTGCATGAAATAACTTACTTTTATTAACTATCAACTTATTTATTCCCTTTTCTTATTTAAATAATTTACACCATGAACTAATTATCTGCGTCTTTTACCAAAATGCATAACCGTAGTCATGGGCACTTTTTCTTATTATTACATTATGTTTATTGCACTGATTTAACTGTTCAATACAGTGTTGATCAATTAGTTTAGTTATGATTTCACCCTTTTGGCATGAATGTTTAAAATCAGCAAAACATATGCAGTATGAACAGGAATGTTTAAAGAAGACACAGAATCATCTTATGAATGTGATTATGCATTAAAGCATTAATTCAAGGCTAAGGTAAAATATTAAGATATATATTGTGTATTGTGACATGCCATAAAAATATCTGGATATTACTAAAATTCAATATCGCCCAGCCCTACTTCCGGTCTGTATAAACTATTTCCGGACACTCCCTACCAGTTGGTGGCAGTAATGCACCTACTTGTTGTGTGTCAGCCACAGTCTTTGGTGCCAATTTGGACTCATTATTACTCCACTGCATCTCAGTCAGATCTTTAAAAACATAGAGCTTATCCGATTAATTGATTAATCGATCGATTACAGGGGTAGATTAATCAACTATTAAAATAATCGCTAGCTGCAGCTCTAATTCCAATATGAGGTGCTACCAGTAGTTATTTTCCTGATAGTTTAATTATTGTTGATTGAGTTCTGAATTGAAAAATATTGAATGGAAAAATGAGAACGAGTCAGTCTTTTAATGGATCTTTAGAATGAACAGCTGCTCAAGATCCGGCTCCCTCCAAAGAGCCATGAATCCCATCTCTACCGTACAACCTCCATCCTTTCACATAACGTACCATCAAGGCTTGAAGAGTTTATTTTTCAGTGTTAGATGAACTGCAGCTGTTCCTAATGTAGATTTACTTGTTTTTCCTGCACAAACAGTCAGCTGGATCCACCATGCCACTCCACTGACTGAAGGTGTGTGTTACCTAAACTATACTTGTCACCTGAGGCCCACACTTGGCCAAATTAGGCCTGGAAACAGTAGAAGACGGTCCAGTGTCCGGTTCAGACCCCCCCAGCTGGAGGCTGTTTGTGGCTTCTCAGTCCAAATCGTACAATCCCAACATTCATACACATCTGAGCCGTCCAATCAGTGGACACGACATACACTTGCCCAGTCGCCCCCCCCCCCCCCCCCCCCCCTCTTCCCCCAGCTTGCATTGTCTGATCTGAGGTGGTGGTTGTTGCTCTGTAATCTGACCCAGTGTGTGTTTGTGTGTCTTCACAGGAACAGGAAAGTGGTGAACTATTCACAATTCAACGAGTCCGACGACGCAGGTGAGTTTTGCTGCATATGGATGCCATCATCGTCAAAACCAAAATATCACCCCACAGTTTCAGGATTAAACCACTAAAACTTTACATTTTACTACTTTTCACACAAACTGATTCTTGAGCTGGATTTATACTCGCGCGTCGTCTGCGTAACCGCCATAGGCTCCGTCTTGGTCTGCGTTGGTAAATAAATGGACTGTACTTACATAGTGTGTGGTTACGTGATCATACGTTAAAGGATCATCACATGTATGATCAGTTCAGGGTTGGGTATTGTTAAAAGCTTCACAAATCAATTCAATTTAGATGCATTGGGTTGCAATTTGATTTGACATCATTTCGATTCAATACTGATTTAAATGCTTTATCACTTCAGTTGTCAATGTTTAAGAGGTTATTTTCATGTTTTCAATTATAGCTGAATAATTTGGCTATATTTCATTGTTTTACTACAAAAGTAATTATAGTTACTGTACTAACTCCATCTCCCAAAAGTAACAGCGTGTATAACGGAGTTTCAGCTTTGTACAAAATAAATAATCACTTGGAAAAGTAATAATTCTGTTACTTTTTAATATTCCCATTGGCTTAACTTTAATCTCTGTTGAATTATTCCTGATCAAAGTGAATATCAGATCTCACTAATGATTGAAACAGAAACTTAGCAGAATAAATTACAAATAGAGTCTTGGATAGTCGGACTGACGGATGTCTGAGAGGAGCTTCAGCTCTATCGGCTTCCAGCCAACATGAAGAAACGCGTAGTTTTAATGAACATTTCACGTTGTTCGTGTCTTTTATCTCTAAGAGAAAACTCACGTTTGTGATTCCAGTTTATAATTCTTCCTGTTTTCTCTGGATTCACTGTTGCTGTGTCTCTAGTGTGTGTGTGTAGTTGTGTGCACCTGTGTTCATATGCGCGGTGCGCGCGACAACTCGTGTTTGCTGACAGTTCATCAGTCCCCATCATCACTTGTTTGTTGCTGCTTTATAAACTGGATTTATAGTCGGGCGCTTCTGTCAGGTTTGTGACACCGCCGCTCCCCTGCAGAGGCTCCACACGAACATCTTCCCACCTGCCGTACAGCTGGTCTGAAGTTATCACATGCAGACCAGCTCAGGAGCGCATGACGAGTGTCCAGGTGTAACGCTATCACTCCGCCTCCTCTAGTGCCGTTTCTTTTAACACCATCATTCCATCACTGTTACCAGCTGCTCCTCTCCTGTTACCGAAGAAGTTCCTTCAGCCGTTTTTATGTAGTTAATCAGTCACCATGAAAACATTTTGCTCACAGGGCAACGCGAGGTACACGTGCACTGTTTGTTGTTAACGCTGACTGAAGCCGATGTATCACCATTTCTGATTGGCCAGCAAGCCAGAAACTAGGGTTGCACGGTATACCGGTACCAGTATAGTACCGCAATACTAAAGCATTTAAAACGGTACTATACCAGCATTTAAAAAGAAACTGTACTTTAAAAAGAAAAATAACGCAGCTAAATTGGTAAATTGGAGCCTGTCTCTTTAAGAGCGGCGAAGCCAGCAGTGAGTGTGACGTTGTTAATGATGCGGCTGAGGAGGAGGAGGAGGAGACGTCAGGTAGCAGACAGGCGGGTTCATGGCGAGTGGACGCTGCCGCGGATACCTGAAGTTGGAAGTGTTGCCTCCGTTAGCAAAACGGACTTTGTAGCATCGCTTTCACTGCGGTGCTTCAGTGTTCAACGGCTCGCCTTCATCATTAGCTTTGAATCCGTAATACTTCCAAACTGAACGTTGAGCCCCTGCTTTATCAACACGGGCTTTTCCAAAGCCGTCATCTTTTCTTTTTTCCTCTAAAGGAAAACTACGCGGACTTAGTGACCTCAGTCAGGAACAACTGGTGCTGATGTTGTTCAGTTATGTCAAAGTAAAAAGCACAAAACCTTCCAGCCCAGTAGAAACTTACAGAAGCCTACGTACGACACATAAACGGTTAATAAATACATTTTTAATTTTCTTCAATTCTTACATCCTTAAAATGTTTAAATAAGTTTAAAAATGGTGACAGAGGTGAACTGACTGATATGTTCAATTATTATATATATATATATATATATATATATATATATATATATATATATATATATATATATATAATTATTAATACAACTTGACTGATGTTATAATGAAGTCAGTCACACAAACATGATTTTATAGACATTACCTCATACCCATTTGTTTCATATCATAAACTATTGAGACACAACATTAAATAAACATTAAAAAATATTCCAGAAGCCTTACGATATGTAATTCATTTAGATAGTTTTACAATTTATTTTTCCAATTATATCCATATAATTTTTCATGTATAAAATGATTTTGATTTTAATTTGGCATTGCTTTATATTACTGGTTCTCTGTGTTTTAAATTGAAGATTTTACTTCTTTTTTGATTATTTTAAAATAAAGACCTCAAGAACAATAACACAAATAAAAGAAAATTTAAGTTTGGTTTATCTTTTTTAAAAAGTATCAAAGTACCGAAAAGTATCGAAATACAAAATGGTATCAGTATCGAAACAGAAATTTGGTATCGTGACAACCCTACCAGAAACACAGGGCGCGACTATTTTGATTGGCGAATAGGTTTGTCACTCAAATGTCAGAGGAAAAAAAAAAACCTCAGGCACATGAGCTTAGGTTATCGTAGTAGTTAAAACCTCAATATCGATGCGGTTAATCGTGCAGCCCTAGTGGATGGTAAACATGAAATTTGGGAAAAAATAATGAGAGGATTTGGGAAAATAGAATAGATTTCATAGTGCCAAACCAGTGTTTCCCCGACATAGGCCCCTCCCGACATTCGGGAGGAGCCTCTCCTCTTTTTTCCCTGTCACCGGTCTTTCTGCACCATGGCAGATGCAGGGGAGAGAGCGGCTCGGTTTCATGTGATAAATAAAGTTAGGGCATGTTGTGGCATCTCTGCTGTGTCTGCTTCACCAGATGATTCCAGGTGTTCTGAGTGTGATGAGTTTCATCATTTACTCCAGGAGCTGCACGCTGACGAGGGGCACTTTCAGCCGTTTGATCCGGCCCAGTTTAATGTTCCACTGTCCCGATGCAGGGCAGCATTATAAGCCCAGTACATCCCATCAACACAGCAGGTCATCAAACCGCCGTTCAGACACTGGGACCGGACACAGATCAGTTTATCCTCCTCTGTGTTCAGATAGAGAGGAGATTCCCCTGGTTCCTCTGGGTGTTTCCCGTCTTGTCAGAAAATGTGTGTCTGTGTCATGACATTGAGTCGCTCTGATTGGTTGACGCCCCGCATCAAGACGCCAAAGTTCAGATTTTCCAACTCCGGCGTCTGACGTGTATTAAATGCTCAAAATCTCAAAACTCGACGTGCAAAACGCATCTAGACGCACCGCACCCAACGTGCATAACGTGCCGCAGGGTTTTCGATGCGTCCTCAACACGTGTCGGCCATTGACTTTGCATGTAAACCTGACACCCTTGACGCCCAAATTGCATTTGGTGTGTACGCACCGTAACTCTTTTGTCAGACATCTGCCATGTACGTGCACGCATCATGCAGATAACAGCGCAGGTAAACTTGAGATCATCCGAGAAGCTTTTTACGTGTGAAGTCTTTAATGAAAGTTGCTTTAAACTTTACAAATAGACACAAACGCAATGCTTACGCTACATAGGCTGATGAAGTTGACATGGTTAGCAGCAGTGTAGGTTTATCATCCATGGACAGATGACGCACACACACCCCATCCTTATAATATGTTTGGTCAGAGATTACGGGTGAGATGGTTGACAGGACGAGGTGATAGGGCAGGGCGATATGGCCCAGAATATTTATCACTATATAAGTTATAAAATTTACAGTAATGATATAACTGGTGATATGATTGACACGAGGCAAAATACTTGAAAATTGAACTTTATTTGTGCAAATGAAAATTTACAATTTCTTTTCACTTTAACAAGCAGCTGTCTCTGTGCTTGTAAGTTATAACGTTTTTATGAAATCAGCTGTTCAGATGTCGCAAATCCCTTAATGTCAATTAGTTTGAGTAAAAAGCGTTTCCAGTGGAACTGGGCTGCATATCCTGAGCAGAACCATGTGCAGCAGCTGGAGAACTTTGGCCCTCATCCTGCGTTTATTCCATGTAGAGGTCGACCGATTAATCGGCGCCGATAGGACGTTTTTGCAAACTATCTGCATCGGCTGAACTTGGCTCCAATAGTGGCCGATGGCTACAGTTTTTCCACAGCACCATGAAGCGCTGCTCTCTGATCACTGAGGGGCGGGGCTGCTCTTGGACAGAGAGAGCGAGGGGGGGTGAGTGCAGGCAGCAGGAGGACAGAAGTGGTCCAGGTGGAAATTATAACGAGTGCAGCGACATCAGTTAGTGCAATACAACCTTCACGAGTTGTAACTTAAACAACAAAACCTCCTTGGAGGAGGCAATAAGTAGCGGTTGTTCAACAAGCAGAAACGTGACTCATATTTCAGCATAAACAGCCACCAGCATGTTTGACCACGGTGCTTGTTAAGCTAACAAGGAACAGCTTAAGAACAGGCT
This sequence comes from Atherinomorus stipes, assembly GCA_023101725.1. Taxonomy (NCBI): domain Eukaryota; kingdom Metazoa; phylum Chordata; class Actinopteri; order Atheriniformes; family Atherinidae; genus Atherinomorus; species Atherinomorus stipes. Next base: position 110,761 of record JALJCO010008192.1, on the reverse strand, counting down.
AAATGAAAGCTGTATGTAGCCACTTTCACACTTTCATGGCAGAATATGTCGTTAAGTCCATCCGCTATTTAATCAGAGATGTCTTCATAAACGCGCCGCTTCCCCGTGGACAAGTCCGCCACAGCTCCGAGGTAAAAGAGTGTCTGAATGCAAACGGAATAAAATTCAAAGTCCGCACTATTTATTACTGATGACTACTCAAAGCTCGGCTGGAACCGAGCTTCTGGTAAGTTGTTTTCTTCTAATTTTTAAAGGCTATTATTTGTCATGTGGGGGCCACGCCGAAGTGTCATGTTTAATCACCTCCACCGTCACTTCTGACTCTTTGATGAACCAGTTCCTGTCTAGTTAGTCCTGCAGTTCTAGTCCGCTCCGTACGGGTCTTGCAGGTTTGATTCCGCCACACAAACCAGTTTCAAGCTGTTCTGAAACCATCTTTCATGTATTTACCGCTTTCTAAAACTGCCTGTAGAACAATAACCATGACGGGATCCTGCCGACATCACGTCTGTGAGGGATTTCCAGCTGCTGCTGCAGCGGTCATTTAAACATCGGATATTTACGTGAAAACACGTCTGATTGATGTGATCTTAGTTTGTCATGAATCTTAAAATTTGGCAAATTCTTGTAAACTTCAGTGCTGGCTGAGACAAACCAGGCCCCCTTCCGGATTTGTGTCCAGACTGAGTTTATAGTGACTTTGCTGTTGCTGCAGTGGAAAAATATGTAGCCTAGTTATAAATATAAATGAATTCCTGTTGTGAATTTATTCTTTTAAAGAAAGATCATTAAGAAACAAAAAAGCTTTGTTGATTAATAACAGGACTGTTTAAAATGGATAAAATAGAGATAAAATGCGATCATACCCTCCACTACAGCTGGTTAGTGGTTAGCCTGACTATGTGAGGATGAGAAAACCACAGTTCAACTTCCTTCACTATACGCCTGTTTAACAAATTGTTCTGCGATTATTTTTTTTATGGCATAGAGAACCATCACTCACATAAACGTGAAGGACCTCTTAATTTTCTAATAGCTATGTTTTTGTTTAAAAAAAAAATCTATTAATGGCCTATATAGGCTATTTATCCATCAGCTATGTACACAACATTGAATTTTTTTCGCATGGGGGGCGGGGGGTATCGGCCGATTAATCGGCTATCGGCTTTTTCCTACTCCAAACTATCGTTATTATATCGGCCTTTAAAAATCCACTATCGGTCGTCCTCTAATTCCATGTTTCCTTGTTCTAGCACACTAGGGTTGCCAAGATACCAAATTTCTGTTTTCGATACGATACCATTTTGTATTTTGATACTTTTTGATACTTTTCTGTACTTTGATACTTTTTGTACAAGGGTAAACCAAATTCAATATTTCCTTTATTTGTGTTATTGTTCCCAAAGTCTTTATTTTAAAATAATCAAATAAATAAGTAAAATCCTCAATCCTTTAGAACACAGAGAACCAGTAATACAAAGCAACGCCAAATTAAAACTAAAATCAATCTATAAATGAAATATTATATGGACATAACTAGAAAAATAAATCGTTTAACTATCTAAATGAATTAAATATTGTAAGGTTAAAGGAATATTTTTTAATGTGTTTTCAAAATATTCATTTATTTAATGCTGTGTCTCAATAGTTTATGATTTGAAACATTAAATGGGCATGGGGTAATGTTTATAAAATCATGTTTGTGTGACTGGCTTCATTATAACATCGGTCAGTTTATCTCTGTAGCCATTTTTAAACTTATTTTAATGATGTAAGAACTTTGAAGAAAATAAGAAATACATTTATTAACCATTATGTGTGTTATGTAGCTGCTGTAGGTTTCTACTGGGCTGGAAGAGGCTTTGTGCTTTTTACTTTGACATAACTGTACATTAGCACCCGTTGTTCTGTGACTGAAGTCACGGAGCAAGTCCGCGTAGTTGTCCTTTAGAGGAAAAAAAGAAAAGATGACTGCTTTTGAAAACCTTGTTGGTAAAATAGGGGCTCGAAGTACAGTTTGGAAGTATTACAGATTCAAAGCTAATGTCAAAGGCGATCTGTTGAACACTGACGCACTGTAGTGAAAGCGATGCTACAAAGTCCATCTTGCTAAAGGAGGCAACACTTCAAACTTCAGGTAATCTGCAGCAGCGTCCACTTGCCATGAACCAGCCTGTCCGCTACCTGACGTCTCCTCCTCAGTAAAGTTGCTTCACTTAGAGCTCTGCATCATTAACCAAGTCACACTCACTGGCCTCGCCGCTCTTAGAGAGACAGGCTCCAATTTACCTATTTAGCTGCAGTTTTTTTTGGGTTTTTTTACGTACCGTTTCTTTTTAAATGCTGGTATATTAGTTTTTAACGCTTTAGTATTGTGGTACTATACTGGTACCGGTACACTGTGCAACCGTATAGCACAACTGTTTCAAAGTCATGAACCTCTGAGCAGAACGTGATCACACTAAAGGAGCTGTATCATGCTTTTCAAATGTTCCAAAAGTCAAATACAGGCATTTATAAGCTAGATATGTTCCCATCGTTACTATAGAAACTAATTTGGTGTTAAATATTAGTTTTTCGATGCATCTAATTTCCAACACGGAAGTAAGATGGCTGACTGTACTGAACCGCGGAGCTCTCGACCAATTGCAGCATGTTTTACGCCCATTTCATGACGTCGCCCCGGAAGAGACACTTATTCTGAAGGGTCACAGAATTGTCTGTAGCACCGGCAGCTCTCATGTGGATGTTAGTAGTAAACATTGATGGATAATTACTCCGATCGACGGGATAAAACAGACCAGCCTGTTATGGAGCTGTATGCGCTCGACCCAGAGTCTGATATGGAGTTTGAAGTACACGCTGTACCACAGAAGTACCACAGAGACCCCTGACAAGTAAGTAAATTAGCGAACAAATCATAGGCTAACAGTTAGCGCTGAGCTGAGAGATGTGTTGACTCACCAGTGTTGTTGTCTGTCCATGTGCGTTTTTATAGTAGGAACTGCGTCATGTTTCAGAAGTAATCCCAGAGAAAAAAAACACTTTACTGCCCGAGATTCATGAAGTTGTCAGGAGTGAAGTTCACACACAAAGTTGAGTTTTATTTCCCTGCTCCTGAAGTTAAAATCCAACCACTTCTGGCAAGTCGATTCATCCAGTAGGTACAACAAATACACTTCCACGTTGAACATAACCACGCTGAACGTAACTGCATTTTTCCCAACTTGCTGTCCTCTAGAGCTTAAAAAAAAAGAAAAAAAAAAGGAAGAAAATTCTCCTGAACTCTGGATCAAACGTCTGTTAGCTGATGGCTGCTTGTCTCTGAGGAAATCTTCCTGCAGGTGTTAGTTTCTTCCTCAGAGAGTGTGTATAGGATTCTCTGAGTTTCTGTTCAACAGAGGGCGTCTTGCTACGATACTGAGCGTGCGCATTTGGACTTTCGTGATTGGTGCCATGTTCATACGTAACGCGGTGGGTAGTCAGCCGTTTGCAGGGAGGTAGCGCTTGGTTTAAATATTCATGTAGATTACTCAAATATGCATGAATGAAGAAAAATAACGATTTAAATCATTTCTTGATGAGGAAATAACACACTGACATGCTGAAAAGCTCTTAAAAGTCAATTTTTCATGATAGGGCTCCTTTAATATGAGCAGAGAGCGTTCATCTCATGGGGCTATGAGAAGTACTGAGTGATCAGTTGGACATTCGAGGCGGGCGTGGTTAATGCAGCCAAGCTGAAAGTGGAAAACTGTCACTTCCGCATTTCCACTGATGTGAAATTAAACAAGTAGCTTTAATTAACAGCTGATCGAGGGGGTGAGAAACTACCAAATATATATAGCACGTGGTATTTAGATACACTGACACTGCTGCGTGTGTAACCCCTGCCCGCCCTCCATGAACAAAGTTCAAACAGTCATCCCTCTCCTGCATTAATAACCACCACGCCGCGGAAGAAGCTTCACGTGAATGAAGCGACCAAAATGAACCTTTTTCTTTTTCTTGCGGCCTTGATATTTCATTCTCTTATCGTTCCCTAACGTTACATCGGTGTTACCGTGAACGGTCCAGCCTTACGAGGTGAAGATGAGGTAGACTCTGTTTTAAGTTAAAGGTGATGCTGCACTCAGCTGTTCATCTTCACCTCATTCTGGAGACTCCAGCGTCTCTGAAACCGCATGTTGTCTGCTGGTTGGAGTGTGCGTGTGCGCACGTGTGTGCATGTGCGGCATGGAGGTGAAGCTTTGCTGTGTGCAGTACAGAAATCGTGTAGACAGAAATGAGTCGTGGTGTAGACCAGATAAACTGGTCTCGGGTTGCATCTTGTAGTTGATCAGTTAAGCTGTTCATGTCTCAGCTTTGTGTTCTTGTGTTACATGAAAGAGCTGCTTTATCACATGTTAATTCTCCAGCTGATCTAGAAAATGTATTTGGCATTAAGACTGGACAGAAGCTGGAATGTAAAATATTTAATCTCAAACCAAATCACAATATTGGTCAGAGAAATTACAGATTTTTTTTCCCCACTGTTCAGGCCAAGACCCGATGACATCCCACATACGTCCTCAAAATTATTCATGCCCTCCAATTGAAGGAGGAAAAAAATCAGCTGTCAGTGAAATAAGTTGAAATTGACAGAAGTAATAATAAATAGAAATTCTATGAAAATCATGACATTGATTTTGAATTGTGGTTTGAAAGAAATAATAAAAACAAACACACAATAAATAAAACAAGTAAACAAGCATGATGGGGCTCCAAAGCTAAAATTTTGTTGAGCAACCCTTTGAGGCAATCTGTAGCATCGAGCCAGACTTCTGCACGTCATGTTGACAGGTATGCTGGTCCACTGTTCATGGGAAAAGAGCTCTCCAACCACAATTCAAAAGCAATATTTGATTTCACTAAATTATAATTTTGTAAATTTTCATTTCTTATTAGTTTATGTAGTTTCCTGTTATTTGAATTACTATTGTGAATTTAGCCTTTGCAGTAATTGGAGGGTATGAATAATTTTGAGGACGACATATGACATCATCCCACATATATGGCAGCATCCCACATATATGGCAGCATCCCACATATATGGCAGCATCCCACATATATGACGGCATCCCACATATATGACAGCATCCCACATATATGGCGGCATCCCACATATATGACGGCATCCCACATACAGGGGTTAGACAATGAAACTGTAACACTTGGTTTTAGACCACAATCATTTATTAGTATGGTGTGGGGCCTCCTTTTACGGCCAATACAGCGACAATTCGTCTTGGAAATACAAGTCCTGAACAGTGGTCAGAGGGATTTTAAGCCATTCTTCTTGCAGGATAGTGGCCAGGTCACTACGTGATGCTGGTGGAGGAAAACGTTTCCTGACTCGCTCCTCCAAAACTCCCCAAAGGGGCTCAATAATATTTAGATCTGGTGACTTTGCAGGCCATGGGAGATGTTCAACTTCACTTTCATGTTCATCAAACCAATCTTTCATCAGTCTTGCTGTGTGTATTTGTGCATTGTCATCCTGATACACTGCACCGCCTTCAGGATGCAATGTTTGAACCTTTGGATGCACATGGTCCTCCAGAATGGTTCAGGAGTCCTTGGCCCATCTAGCTCAAGTCCTGGGCCAAGCGAATGCCGTGATTTGGGCAGCTGTGGTTTTACGTTTTTTGGATACAATCCGGGTTAGCACCCGAACATCACGTTCAGACAGCTTCCTCTTGCGTCCACAGTTAATCCTGTTGGATGTGGTTCGTCCTTCTTGGTGGTATGCTGACATTACCCTGGATACTGTGGCTCTTGATACATCACAAAGACTTGTCTTGGTCACAGATGCGCCAGCAAGACGTGCACCAACAATTTGTCCTCTTTTGAACTCTGATACAATGTTGTATGCATTGCAATGTTTTGAGCAAAACTGTGCTTTTTACCTGCTAATTGAACCTTCACACTCTGCTCTTACTGGTGCAATGTGCAATTAATGAATATTTGCCACCAGGCTGGTCCAATTTAGCCATGAAACCTCCCACACTAAAATGACAGCTGTTTCAGTTTCATTGTCTAACCCCTGTATATGGCAGCATCCCATAGGCCTGTAGTGAGACATCGATGACATCAACTACTCTGCTCTAAAAAATTGTCAACATCAAATCCGATTGTCGCGTCGCCACGCACGCTCAAAAATGTCATGCCTCACGGCCACAGAGATGCCCCAGTGGGCGCACCTCTTTTTCCTCTGCTTGTTTTCATGTCAGTTGTGTTTTTATGAGCAGCAGTTGGTTTGATTCTGCCTCATATGAACCACCGGAGTCCTGCAGCAGCTCAGAGCTGTATGATGCAGCATCACCAGGCAGTACAGGGTTAAATGTAAAGCGGCAGCAGTTAGGGCTGGACAATTAATCGAATTTTGATCGTGATTTCAATTTTGCCCTCTCACAATCATAAAAACACTGTAATCGAAGAAAAACAATTAATCCTGAAGTGAACAGGTGTTATAGGAAGCGAACTGCAGGGAGTAAAGAACAGGAATGCATGTAGATTGGGTATTCATTTTTATTGCTATTATCATTTTAATATATTATACTTATTTTACTCCATAACTTGTTTCTAATTTATTTCTGGTTGTGTTTTTTTTTTTTTTTTTTTTTTTTAAGTTATATTTGAGGTCAAGTTTTGGTGGTCAAACACTTTTTTTTTTAAATCAATGTATAATCGTGTATATTAATCGTGATTTCAATTTCAGTCAAAATAATCGTGATTGTAATTTTTTCCGTAATCGTCCAGCCCTAGCAGCAGTTGTTAATCCAGATGTTAAAGTGAAGGCGGCTGTAGCGCTGAACTAAGCTGAACTAAGCCGTGATGGTGTAACCTTCACATTGCAAGGCATGCTGTACCATGCTGTTACTGGTACAGCATGTGCACCAGTGCAGGTTTGACAGGGCTGCTGCTGTGTGATGAATCCCGCGACAGGCTCGGAGTGACAAAAAAAAGGGAAAGAATGCTGGTTAAACTTAGTTTACCGTTGCATAACGGGGTTAAATTGAAGCACACATTACATTATCTGTTGTTTCACAGTTTATTTAAAGGAGTGATGACATAGCAGTAAAAACTAGTTTATGTTGTTGACATTACTGCATATGAAAATACTCCAAAGAAAAACACGGCATTTTTTACAGCGGAGTATTGTTTTGAAACACCAGACCTCACTTCCTCAGTAATACAGTTGGGTCAGGGGATGATATTGAGCTTTACCCAGAGACCACGTTGACTTCATTTTGATTGGCTACATCTTATTTGGCTTTAACCTTATTTAGAGAAAACTCGGTCATGCAAAAGGCTGGAGTTTGCAAAAGGCTAACTGCTAGCAACATGGGCACTTCAGACAGTGAGTTACGTTTATCAGACAAGACAGCATTTAGAAAATAAATAAACTTACAGGTAATGACAAGGTTGTGGCCCCCTCCCTCAGTGTTGCTGCAGAAGTTTTCTTTTAAATCCATTTGTTTGAAAACCCAGACCTGACTGCACAGAAGTTACTACTCAGCAACACACACGCAGCTGAATCAGATAATCAGATGGGGAGGGGGAAGCCGGGGAGCGAAGCGAACGATGCATAGACTGGGGGGGGGGGGGGGGCTGTTTAATTGATAGTGTGCTCTTATTGGAGCAATTGAATTACGTAGAATGATAGCCTGCTGTCTGATTCAACTGTTTCTGAGCAGAGAGACAAAGCTGACAGACCATAAACAGGAACTTTGATTCTCACTCTGGACATTCACATGGCCTCATCAGTGCACAACAGATCATATTATACACCGAAAACCCCAGAAAAGGGAAATTTGATGTCATGGCACCTTTAATAACACCCAACAAATTGCCTGGGTGGAAGCTGCTGAAATGAACTATAACTTAAGAATAACCTTCAGAAATTGTGCAGGGCTCCAGACTGCAACAAATTGGTCGCATTTTGCGACTAAAATGTGCAACAATGCGAGAAAATTTTTCATCTTCTCACGCATGTGTGACCAATAAATTTGCTGTGTTTTGTTTTTATACGTTTAGTCTATTTAACACATTTAGTTGCTGACAGACTTCCTGGTCAGTAAAGGCAACACCGGTTTCGTGTGCGGCGCTGCCTCCGGAGCTGAACACGGCCGTTTTAGTCAGTTTACTTCACGCCAGGCCGCCAGAAGTCAGAAGCGTCTCGTCGCAGCATCTCTATTTTTGACGGAACATGCTTCCAGAAAGCGTCAAGCTCTCAGCAAAAAGATAGAAAGTCAGACACAGACAACGGTAAATTTGAAAATAAAAGCCCCCTGCAGATTTGCGATCCTGAACTATGTAAACATAACGTCATTGCCAGTGACACCAGGTTAGCAGTCAGGAGGTCTCAGTCAGTGCTTTTCATCATGGCCCATCATTGTTATGCAGTGACCTGCAATTTTGTCATCCGTTCCTAGTCCCATTTTCATTATTTATTTATCATTAGTTTATTTTCTTTTTACAGTTGAGTGAAATAAGTCTTGAGTTGAATGATTTTCATAGGAAAAACACATAATTATGTAAATAATTAGAGAGGTTAATTTGTCTTGCCCTTTTTCCCTTTTTGCTGATCTGAAAACTGATCTGATCCATGGCTCAACCCATAAACTGATCTTAACTGTGAGTTCATTGATCCTGGCACCACCCACAACATGCCAGGAACACAGAAATAGCTGATAAAACTGCACCAACAACTAAAACATGACACTCTGAGTGAACACAGAGACATTTGAAACATAAATACATGACCTGTGAACATTGTAGTCTTTGCATTTATTGTTCAGGTATTTATCAGTAATACAGTGAAAATGAGAGAAAATGTGAATATTTGCTTTGCAAGTTGATTTCAGTGTGCGCTCCCAAAGTTTTTGCCTGCGCTCCTAAACATTTCAGTTAAGGGCCGCTGAGCTCCTGGTGAAAAAAATTAATCTGGAGCCCTGCTGTGTAAAGAAAAATGGAAAAAAAATAATTTCAGCTTGATTATAAGGATTTGGAGATTGTTTGGCACAAAAATTGAAATCACAATCAAATTTCAGTTAATTCCAGAGCCCTAATCTATGATTAAAATTTGATATGACGGGTGTAAATGGAGCCAACATGGGGATTAAACACCAACCGTCTGTGACTATGAGTCGTGTGTTAACCCGTCAGCCAAACAACTACGTGCAACTGGGCACATAATCAATAGTTCACTAGACAGTGTTACCAGTTTCCCCAGTCTCCAAAACCAGCATACGCAGGGGTCAGTGTTTGTGTGAGAGACGCACATTCTCCTGTCAAATTAGATTTTTTTTATAAATCACAACTTTTGCGTGTGTGTCGGGCCCCGTTTTGTCATCATCATCATGATGGTGATCATCATCTGATGATCCCTTTATTTTTTATTTTTTATTTTTTTTTTGTTATTCATTGTAAAACATCCAGTAACTTTCTAATAAAAGCCAGCATGCAGAGTTTCAGCTGCTAAACTATCAGAACGTGACATCATCTCCGTGGACACAAGGTTTCTGAAAAATAGTAATGAATCAAAAAGCAATGATGTTGCACACTTGTAGTCTGGAGTCTTATGAAGGCTCAGTGAGCATGTTTGTTAAACCCTTTACTGGTTTCTGATCCTGGCGTAGCTGAAGGTAGCGCTAATAGAGATGCACTCATCCAATACCCAGAATTCGATACCGGCTTCGATATTGGCTCATTAGCTGGATCGGATATTGGGTGAATTAGGCGAATCCAGCATTCCGATCCAGTCATTTATTTTAATTTAATCATACACAACATTACAGTTACAGCCATCTGGTCACCTCAATTCTCAATTCATCTCGCAGAGCACAAAAATGTTTTCTTTTTGCTGCTAATGAACACTTTATTTGTTGATAAATATAGGGATGCACAATATAATCAGGCCCCTATTGGTATTGGCTTATGTTGGCTTTAAAACTGAATATCGGACAATATTGGCCACCCCACCGATCAGCCTTCTGTTTCTAAAGTAAAAAAAACTTCTTTTTTACAGACTTGAAACTTCTAAAGACTAGGGATGGGAAAAAAATATTGATACACTGAAATATTGCGATATTTTTATATGCTGATATAAAGACATTTGAAAACAAGGTATCGATCTATTTTACTAGCGAAATCTTGAGATATTTCATCGTTCTGTTGCAAAATTTGAAAATTTTGCGATATTTTCATATGCTGATATCACTGACATTTAAAAACGCAGTATTGATCTCTTTTACTAACAAAATCTTGCGAGAATTCACGAAATATTGCGAGAGTTCTTGACAGAACGATGAAATCTCGCAAGAATTTGTAAGAAAAGTAGATCAGTACCATGTGTTTAAATATAAATTTGATTTCGGCATATATCGATACATTTTTCCACCCCTATTTTTCAAAGTGTCGGAAACGGATAACAAAACTGCTATTTGTAATGATTGCTTTTTTTTCAGCTTTAATATCAGTATATCGGATATCGGCCAAAACTCCAATATCGTGCATCCCTAATTAAGTACATTTATGTCTCTGTTAATTAGTTACATTTTTTAACAAGGATATCAAGTCTGATGCCTTCACTTACATGGTGAGGTATATGGTACATTCGTTCAACAGTAGTATTTGTATCGGGGGGAACTGGATCGGTGCATCTCAAAGCATCCACCTTCATGTGGATATATCTTGTGTCCTTTTGCAGATGAGGAGTATGGCGACAACAAGCCGAAGAAGGTGCGCCCAGCCCCTCGTGAGCCAAAGCACAAGCGCTCGAAGAACTCACAGGATGACAGGTTGGCCCTGACACTCCTCCAGTTTAACCTCAGTCAGGAGCAGAATCCGGTCCCGGGAGCTGGATCCGGTCCTGGGGACCGGAGGGTGATGAGATGAGACCAGGCAGTCTGTTCACACCTTTCCTTTCTCAGGGTACTAACTTATTTTTGTGTTGCAGTGAGGACTCTGATGAAAAGCTGACCAAACCCAAAAACGACTCCGCAGGTAAGTTCGTCTGCACAAGAATGTCCCGTCTGCAGAAGAGCTGTCTCACTGTGTCCCCACTTTCCCTCTGTAGATGACTTTGGCAGCGAAGACGAAGACAACGACTTTGGAGAGGAAGAGGATGAAGATGGCGGTAGTGACTATGAAGAGGAAAGAGGGAAAAAGGGAAAGAAAGCCAAGGTGGAGAAGCCCACCAAGAGGGGCCCAAAGAGAAAACGGGCTGCAGGTAGGCGTGTTTCTCTGTTGCTGATGACATCAGCAGAGTGACGTTGGTCTCTACCTTCAGCTATATCTACCCGTCCCTAGCTGGACGGTCCACTCCTCCCTCGCTCCCAGCTGACCGAGCACCTACTGCCACTCAGCTGAGCAGCCAGTCATCATCATCCCTGATCCAATCCGAAGATGATGATCTGTTAACCCTTTAACTGCACTAGAAATGGCCCGTCCATGCCTGCTCTCTTGTTTTTGTGCATAGTGGGGTCATTTCTTGAAGTATCAAGTGTTTTATATTTTTAGAAGCTGTACAACTTAAGCTACAAGGTTATGAACATCAGTGGACAGTAATAACCCGTGTTGCCAGGTTTACAATAATTATCGTATTTGTACGATAATTTGGCCCTCTGTACGATCAATAATCCTAAAAAAGGGCAAATGTACGATAATTTGACCATTTCATATTAATGTGAGCAAAACTGTCGGCTGGCGAATTTTTTTTGTGAACCCTGAAGGCATCAGTTCCCATGTGACATGTTACCAGCCAATCATGCTTTGCTGAGCGTGAGATGCGAGTGACGTCCATGTGTTGATTGGCTGCATGGTAAGCTGCACCCGCCCCAGGAGACGCTCAGACAGGAAGGAGAGCGAGATTCAAAACCAAAACAACCCTAAGGGAGAGGAGGACATATTAGTATAAATAATAAATGAGTAGAAGCCGGATTGACTGATGGAGTGCGAGAAACGTGGCCACCATCTTGGACCATTCACAGCTCAGTTAATAACAACTGTGGACGAACGATACCAGAGCTGCGCAGCATCTTCTGCTGTAATCGGCGGAGCATCGAAAGCAGCAAACTGGGAGTTACTTTTCACAAGTAAGACTGAGCATCAATATAAGTTGTGTTTAGTGATTAAATATTTACCGGCCTGTAATCTGTCTACCAGTGACATCATGCCAAGCGAGTCAGGCTCACTCACGTTTGGTGGTCGCTGTTAAAGTTATGTCATGAAAATGAATATGAAACTTCATAAACCTACATACATATCATCTGTGTAGATTATACCTGATATTATGACGCCGTTAACCCATTCTGTACTGATGCAGCAAAGTCACGAGTGCCTGTGAGCGCTTTTAAACACTAGAGTGACAATATTTCACGCATCAGTGGGGTTGTTATTTTACTTATGACGGGTGTACGATAATTTCACTCAAAATACGATGAGTCTCTGTCTCTGGTACGATAATTCTATATTTCCCACCTGGCAACACTGGTAATAACTAACAATACTCTATTGTATTTGGTGTATTATATTGTGTTAGAATACTGGCCATTCCTTTGCCAGGGTCTGCGTTTGTGATTGGTTTGACGGAAGGAGTGACTGTAGTATCATGCTACCTGATAGGCTACAGTGGAAAACTGTGTTTCTATATTGAACTTTTATTGACCCTCTTTTTTTTTTTATATTGAAAAATCCTCTATCGATTGATGTATATTGATATTGAATTATCGTCCAGCCCTAAACAATGTTATCCGTGGTCACGTTTTATTAAATCCTGGTGACATATAATTAACATGTGGGAACGAGATAACCGAGTCGTGGGGTTACAAATGTGTGGAAACGACACAAACAGCTCTTGTGTCCAGTCATTAATCCATAAAAACCTTAAACCATTTGTATAATGGCCAAAGTGAACTCAGCTCACCGAGTTACGGCGATTTGGGGATTTTTCATTTATGTGACTGATTAAACTTCCCCCATCACACTGATTTCACAGTTAATGCTTGTAAATGATCATATTCATCATAATTAAGGACGAATTACTGGTTTTTAACCCCTACGTCACACCTGATGGCGAGTAATTGCAAAAAAATGTTTCCAGTACACAAAAGTGCGCAAAACTGCTTTATCAAAACGTCTGGATTTACGCCTCATGAAAGCATAAAAAACTTTTTTTGCAATATTTGAGTTTTTTTCGAAATGTAGGCGTTTCCATTAGCGGTTCTTAATTGCAATAATTAGGTTTTGCGCAATTCCAGGTGTAATGGAAACCCAGCTACTCTCTCTGGCAGTGTTCAATGAATTCCACTCTGCCATGACTCCTTTGCGCCACCTTGTGTTTATATTGCCGATCTGCGTCACATGTAGTGACACATGATGATGTCGACTTGTAATGCCACCACAGCATGAAAGTTGAGTCTTAGCTTTCAGATAAAAAAAAAATATCGTTCTAGCTATTTTAGTGTCTATTTTAGAGCAGTTTAAACAGGATTATGCCAATGGGGAACTTCTGGCAGCTGCCCGCAGGAGGTCAGTTATGGGTTAAAAGGGTTAAAACAATAATAAATTATATTGATGAGTAAATTTAACAGAAAATAAGATTAAAAACTTCTTGTAATTATCAAATTACCTAAGTACAGGTTAAGATTATTTACATTTATTCAGTGGAAAATGTTCAAATATAAAATGTAATTGTATATTACAAATTTACAATTACACCATGATCACTAACAGTAGTAGCGTCATCATGACATGTGATAGGCTACCACCATGATGTGATACAGAAACTAGAATCTGACTGCTTTCATCATTTCATTGTCTAAAATTCAGAAATAAAAACAAATGATATGTTTTGTATCTGTACAGTGGTATCATGATACTCAAAGTATCGATTCTGTTTTTTTCTGGCTGGTATTAAAGTATCGACTCCAGAGTATCGATTTGCCCATCACTAGTTCATTCTTTCAACAGTATTATTGCGTATCAGTCGATACGCACAGCCCAGGTATCGGAATCGGACTGGATCTGTGCTTCTCTAACATCTGAACAGTTCAGTTCTTCCATGTTTGACTTGTGGGTGTTTTATATAAAACGGGACGGAAAAAACCAAAGCTAGAAGGGTTAAAACCATGATGGCATGTTTGCACCTTTTCCATGACGCAACGGCGTGTCTCCATGTGCAGACGACAGCGACGACGACAGGGAAGTGAGTCGAAAGCGCACGGTGCGGCAGGCGGCCTCCAAGGCTGTGTCCAAACAGAGGGAGATCCTGCTGGGAGACGGAGGGAGCGAGGATGAGGAGCACGAAGACCAGGAGGAGCCCTACATGGACCGTACGTACCGCTCCACGCACGTCTGTGTGAGTGTTTCCAGCTCCGTTAACGTCCGCTCTGTCTGCGCTGCAGCCGACGAGTCCGGCAGCGACGAGGACTTCATGGTGGAGGACGACGATGACAGCGACTATGGCCGCTCCAGGAAGAGAAGCAAGAAGGTGATTCGACGGGGACGGACGGACAAGAAAGAGAAGAAGAGTCCTAAACCCCGACTAAAGGCCACAGGTGAGGCGTCCAGTCAGAGGGCAGGAAACCAGCCGGGGGAGGGGTGATATTTGTTTTCTATGATCAGGTTTTATTTGTTTGCTTTATTTGTTGTTGCTGGGAGGTAAACGTGTGCATCACAAAGGTTTCCAGTTCAAAGTGGCCCAGGGGCTTCATTCAAGATGATTTTGACCATTTTCTATGGAGAAGTAAGTTGCAAAAATAAAATTTTGCATTTAGATTAAAGGTTGAATATGAAACATTTTTATTAAAAGCTATATTTTTTAAAAAATAATACCTCCACAGGTCGTTTGGGGAATTGCAGAATGAAAGTACAACATTTCCCAGAAAAATTATATTTAGCCTAAAAATAATTATAAAATAATTTTTTACGGGTTCGATAATGGCATTTTATTTACGTCTATAAGCCAATACACGCCGTCATTGCAGGTTGCCAAATACGATCTCTGTGTGGAAACAATATTTTGGTCATAGTCAGGCTTGTACAGGGGAAAACCGTGGAGATGACGAGTGAAGCAGCTGCTTTCAGAGCCCTGGAGATATTTTATCTGTTTCTGAGGAGGAGTGACCTGAGAAGAGCAAAACCTGGAGTAAATTTAGGTGAAGACTTCACTAAATGGACCCACATAAACGTTTTCCACGGAGTAAAACAAGGAAATGGCGTCTTTCCTCCTGGATCGGTAAGCTAGCTTGTTTGCAAACATGGCTAACGTTAGCTGTCAGTTATAAACTCCTCTGCGATACTTGTTGGACATGCTGCAGGCTGTTGGTCACTTGCGTATCGGCAGTGATTCTGGCATCCCAGCAGCTGGAGGTGTTTTTCTGCCGTTGCAACTACAACCAAGACACACGTGATGTCGCTGTTCTGTCCGTATTCCATTTTCAACCTTTAAATAAACAAAAACAGACCAAAAAAAAACGTATTTACTCATTTTTATTTTTGTTTTATTTAAACATTTATTTTGTTTTAATTTTTGTGCAAGTTTTTATATATTTTATTATGTATTTATTGATTATTAGTTTATTTATGCAATTTTTTAAAAATATTTTGTATGAGACTTTTTTCTATTTTATATTGAATTTGATTTTTATTTTGGATATTTTTCATTCCTTCATTTATTTTTAGTAATATTTTATTTAATTTGATTTGTCTTTTATTTACCAGCTGAATAAACATTTGTGAAAGCAGTGATGCGCACAGCTTAGTTTCAGTCGACCAGGCTGACTGTTTACTGACCATACACTGGCTCTTTTCTGACTGTTTACTGGTTGATTTCTGACCATTTACTGACTTGTTTATTGACCATTTACTGGTTCTTTGCTTACTGTTTATTGGTTGTTTACTGACTATATGCCTACTGTTTACTGACCATTTGCTGGCTGTTTACTGACTGTTTATTGACCACATACTGGGTGTTTACTGACCATATATTGGCTGTTTACTAGTGTTCTAGATTACTTCACAAGTCGATTCGATTACTATTATGGGACCCACGATTTTTCGATTATGGCGGTTTTATAATGTTTTGTTTCGATTATTGAGACCATAATAATCACGATTATTGCGATTTTTAATGCTTTTTTGGATCAATTTTTTTTTTCTTCATTTGATGCTACATTTATAAATAAATTAGATTATTAATTCAAGGACACATGGTGCTTCTGCTAAAGTTTTCCACTGCTGTTCCAACAACCAAGAAATGTGTACATCTTTCCAGATTTCCTCGATATTAAAGGAGTCATCGCCCGGAAATCCCACTTCTTCACGTTAAAACGTGTATTGGAACGGGACCTCAGTAATAACGTGCCAGAAACTCCACAAAGTGAAAGTAACTTCGTCTTTGCGTGTGGGCTCTCTCCTCTCACCAGAACCCGGTATTTGTGCCTTATTTTTGAGCAAACAAAGCTGTATTTTGAGCGCAGAAAGATGATTTTTGCAGGAACACGAGTTAAACTTTGAGCAGAAAATATTTTCACGCAAAGGATCATTTAAATTGACCAAACAAAAACAAATCCCATGCACACAAAATTGATTTCTGTATGCTCCTGTGCAGACCCACGGCGATAAAAAACAGAAAACTGGCTCTCAGTTTTATTAATCTGCTCCATCAATGTTTCCTCCTCTCCACGGCACACATGCTCGCAGTACATCATCTGCGCTCAGTTCTCTCAATGCGCTCGCTCAACTTAATGCAGTGTTACACTTGTGCCACAATTCCAACCAATCACAAGCCTTGGATAAAGTTACCTGATTGGCTGCTTCATAGGCTCCTGGTCTAACTGACAACACTGTAAAAAGTAAGATCCAGTGCCAATAGATGGTGAATCTTGAAGAGACTGGGTCTATTAATCTGTCAATGCTTTATTCAGGTTCCAATCGCTTGGGAATTTATATGAAAATACTCATTTTATCACAGAGGATAATTCCAAGATATTAACCACAAAGGAAACACTAAACAGAAGGTTGACAACGTATCTTTTATTATACACCGAGCCAGAGACAAGACAGCTCCAGACAGCGTTTCCCTCAGCTGCAGTACACATCCACAGCCAGCAGATGGAGCTCATACTGACTGTCTCAAATGTCTTCATGACAATCTCTTGGCAGCTGTGTCAAAATGTCTAGTGTCTCATGAGGCCTCGTATTCAACATCCCTACCTGCTTTTTTATCCTTTTTGGGGGGGGACAATTAAAATTTTTTTTTAAACCAGGAGGTTAAACCCCTAAAGACTTTCTCCCCACAAGAAAATTTTGATGAGGTCGTTTTTGTCAGAAAAAAAAATGGACGCTACCAGGGCCCAGAGTTACACTCAGGATATGATAACGTTTCTTTTTCCAATTTAAAAGATTTTTTATTTGTTTATTATGTGATAATTTATAATACATTCAAATAGGTTTATAGAAGCATCTATAGTATGTTAGTTGATCTGTAATTTTCTTTTTTTTAAATTATATATCCTGCAAGTGATGAGGAGGTAACATCCGTAAATTATTTTTTCACATCACATAATTTATGCCAGGTGTTTATCATAGTTTGCATAAATTTTAAAAAGGCAAGCTGTATACATGTAACAAAACAGAAAATCGAGTTTTCAAAGAACTTCTCTGGAGTGGGTCAGTCTTGACAGTTTGGAGAGGGACGTTGCAGCTGAAGCACTTAATCCCTTCCCCCCCCTTCCCCGGCTGGGCCGCCTCCCTCTTTCTCCCCTCTCCCCAATTTCAACTCTGACCGGGCCCCTTCCCCCCCTCCCCCCCCCCCCCCCCTTTTCTCCCCCTTCGCAGGGGTCCTGATCCCCCCCCCCCACCCCAAAGCGGAGAACAAACCAAAAAAAATATTTTTTTTTTTTTAAATTTCCCCTCCCCCCCCCCCCCAACCAAAAAAAAAAACCCGGGCCCCTCTTTTTTTTTCTTCCCTTCCGGCGCGTTTTTTTTTTAAACCCCCCCCCTGGCATGATTTCCCCCCCCCCCCTCCCCGCCCCCCCCCGCCCCCCCCGTGTGGGTACATGTTGCTGGGGGGGCGCAGCGTGAAAAAAACCCCCCCCCCCCACAACCCCCCCGATCCAGACCTGCGGGTGGAAACGGGGCTTTAACATCACTGTGACATATCAGGTAAACCAACAGCTGTCTGCAGCAGCTAATGCTGGTTATAACAGAGTGCTACATAAAATATACCAACAGGAGGGATATGAACAAAGCTAACAAAAGGAAAGAAAGGACAAAATAGAATTTGTTTGTAAAAAATTATGCTTTTAACTCGTTGACTATTTGCAGTGTGTGTAAACCTTACAGTAGTAATCGTCATAGTAATCTAACTGTAGTATCCACATGATTTACTTCAGCACAATAGCTATAATTGATTTAAAAAAAAGAAAAAAAGCTTTTAATGATAGATGCACTGGAAGACTTGATTTTGTGCACTGCGACATATTTATTGTTTCTCCATAATATAAAAAGTGGGATCAGGTCAAAGTTCGCCAAGTCCAGAGAATGTGTGGTAGAAGTGTTCAGTGTCTGGTATTACCTGAAGAAAGAAACAGATGAGAGATGAAGAAAAGAAGAAACAAGAGAAATCAGTACAGTTCACAAGCATCACTACTACTATGAACAAATATAATTGTAACTAATTTTTTCTCATTTTACATGAGCTGAAAGATAAGCTAGAAGTTTAAAAAAAGAGAAAAATCAAAGAGAGATGGCCGTTTTCCCTAAATGTTAGACAAAATTCGTCCTTCATGCGCAAGACAGATAAATGTATAATTCATGTAATAATATAAAAATATAAAACTAACCGAAAACGTGGAGTTAGACGCCGTACTCCTGTTTACCTGATATCACCAGTGGCACTGGATCTTACTTTTTACAGTGTTGTCAGTTAGACCGGGAGCCTATGAAGCAGCCAATCAGGTGACTTTATCCAAGGCTTGTGATTGGTTGGAATTGTGGCACAAGTGTAACACTGCATTAAATTGAGCGAGCGCATTGAGAGAACTGAGCGCAGATGATGTACTGCGAGCATGTGTGCCGTGGAGAGGAGGAAACATTGATGGAGCAGATTTATAAAACTGAGAGCCAGTTTTCTGTTTTTTATCGCCGTGGGTCTGCACAGGAGCATACAGAAATCAATTTTGTGTGCATGGGATTTGTTTTTGTTTGGTCAATTTAAATTATCCTTTGCGTGAAAATATTTTCTGCTCAAAGTTTAACTCGTGTTCCTGCAAAAATCATCTTTCTGCGCTCAAAATACAGCTTTGCTTGCTCAAAAATAAGGCACAAATATAATTCCATAGTACAGCTTTACCAGGGAGGAGTGGATTATATTTATTAGTGAGGATGTGCAGTCGGTAAGTGTTGCTGCTTGTGTAACTTATCTTTTGTGTAAGAGACCAGTAAACGGTGGTTGACGAGCGGGCAAGCTGCTAATGTAGCTACAGAAGCAAACACTGTTTGGTGAACTTCACGTCAGACGTCTGCTCCTTATATCCATCAGAGTCCAGCCCTTTTACTCCGCGGATCCTCTCCATGAACCACACCGTTACATTTTTAACATGTTTTTCTATGTTCGGACATCATTTCCTTCACCTGCTCTGTCCTGATAAAACTTTGTTTTGACTTTGACGTTTGCCTCGTGAACGCGCTTACAGACAGCACTAACTCTCGTACGTGTTCTCGCGACAAACAAAAGTTGGGGATTAAAAGAGGTTAAAATGAGCTCATTAAATTCTCCTCCCACCCAACTAGAATTAAAAATTCATTTGAAGATAATTTAAGAAGGATTGTGTATATAAATCAGCAGGTTATGACACCTTTAAGAAAATAGCCCGAATTTCATCTGTTCTAATTACACATGTACAGAAATGTCACCCTAAGCAACGGTGGTCTACAGACGGTGTTTGCCCAGATTAGTCTATAAAAGCTTGTAGTTGAAGTGACTATGTACACGACATTGTACAGTATATTAAAAACAAAGTTAGGAAAATAACAATGGTGGCTTTTCTTTTCAATTACGTTCAACTGACACAGACCCTCTAAGTACAGAACACTTAACATAATGACAAGATAACAGAGACCTAACTTGCACAACAAATAGCCAACAAGTATTTACCTTCTCTTTAGCATCGTTGTAGATTTTTTTGACCTCTTTCGTTGCAAAATAGGTGCGATGCGGGCATTTGTGACGTGGCTCCGAGGCTCGCAGTATTTTACAGAAAGCCTTGTTGTTCGCCACTGAATAAGGCGGCAAATCTGTGCCAATGAATCGGCCTATTGCATGCGTGATCCGAGGGCTTTCTCCGAACTCCTGGGAAGCTAAGTGATCGTATCAAAGATGGTCCTCTGTTGTGCTGGGACAGGCGGCGGTGCATTCTCCGTCTCGGGATGGAATCGCTTGAGGTGCTGTAGCAAGTCCGTTGTATCACGAAGGTACTTCATTTTAATGTCTTGTCCAGAGTTTTGTTAGTTTTGCTAAAACCAAAACAACTTCCAAACGTGTGAGCCGTACCCAGGTGGAGAAACAATTGCAAGCTCACTGAGCTGGAGCAGCCATTCTTGTTGTTGTGTCACTCAAACTGTCCGGGCTGCGGCGGGGAGCGCGTCATGGTTCCTTCTACTTTTTTTTATGCTTTCGTTTTCCGTGGAAAAGCATCACGGCAAATCAATCAATGCCAAATCGTCACATGACCCATCGTGATGCATCGCCGGATCGATGAATTGCAAACAACACTACTGTTTACTGACCATTTACCGGTCCTTTCCTGACTGTTTACTGACCATATACTAGGTGTTTCCTGACCATTTACCGGTCCTTTCCTGACTGTTTACTGACCATATACTAGGTGTTTACTGACCATTTACCGGTCCTTTCCTGACTGTTTACTGACCATATACTAGGTGTTCACTGACCATTTACCGGGTGTTTACTAGCTGTTTACTGACAATACACCGGCTGTTTACTGACCATTTACCGGTCCTTTCCTGACTGTTTACCGACAATATACTAGGTGTTTCACTGACCATTTACCGGGTGTTTACTGGCTGTTTACTGACAATACACCGGCTGTTTACTGACCATTTACTGGTTCTTTCCTGACTGTTTACCAACAATATACTTGGTGTTCACTGACCATTTACTGGCTGTTTACTGACAATACACTGGCTGTTTACTGACCATTTACTGGTTCTTTCCTGACTGTTTACCAACAATATACTTGGTGTTCACTGACCATTTACTGGCTGTTTACTGACAATACACCGGCTGTTTACTGACCATTTACTGGTTCTTTCCTGACTGTTTACCAACAATATACTTGGTGTTCACTGACCATTTACTGGCTGTTTACTGACAATACACCGGCTGTTTACTGACCATTTACTGGTTCTTTCCTGACTGTTTACCAACAATATACTTGGTGTTCACTGACCATTTACGGTGTGCTGTTTACTGACAATACACCGGCTGTTTACTGACCATTTACTGGTTCTTTCCTGACTGTTTACTAGGAATATACTTACCGTGTTCACTGACCATTTACTGGCTCTTAACGATACCAGGGTACCGTTAAGATTCCGGACTAACGATACTCTTATTGATACTTTTCTGTACATCTACCGGTAACCATCAAGTTATCATTACGCAGTCAAATAATCACAATGATGGACTAAGACAGACACAAGGTGTCCACTTACCATTCTCCTGAGCTGTCCTTCACCCACTTTTACTGTCCAGGTACTTCTTCAACATCATCTGAACAAATATTCTCCACCACTGGATCTTGTAACATCTTGTACTGTCTTTATTATTTACTCTATAATTATGTTATAGTATCAATAAGAGAATCGATAAATACCGGTAGTCAATAAGGAGTATACGATTATTGGTACCAGTATCGATAAAAGTCAATAACGATATACATCCCTACTGTTTACCAACAATATACTTGGTGTTCACTGACCATTTACTGGCTGTTTACTTACCGTTGACTGACCGCCTTTGCTTACCATATACTGGGTTCACTGACCATTTACTGAGTGTTTACTGACCATAAACTGACTGTTTAGTGACTATATACTGGGTGTTTACTGACTATATACTGGGTGTTCACTGACCATTTACTGGGTGTTTACTGACTGTTTACTGACCATATACTGGCTGTTTGCTTACCATGTACTGGGTGTTCACTGACCATTTACTGGGTGTTTACTGACCATATACTGGCTGTTTAGTGACCATTTACTGGCTGTTTACTGACCATATACTGGGTGTTCACTGACCATTTACTGGGTGTTTACTGACCATATACTGGCTGTTTAGTGACCATTTACTGGCTGTTTACCGACCATTTACTGGCAGTTTACTGACTGTTTACTGAATATATACTGGTTGTTTACTGACAGTATCATGGCTTTTAAAGGCTCTGTACCTGATTTTATTTTAATCTCTTTCAGAGAAATGCTTTCTGCACGGTATAATGTGTGTTAATGTGTGTTAATTTCATAGAAATAAATCACTCATTGATTGCGTATGAGCATGAATCCAGGCCTTTTTAGTTCAGGTTTCTAAGGATGGGGTGACGCTCTCTTCATGCCAATATGGTTCGCTCTACATAAGTTTTGGTTTCCAATCAGCCACTCACAGCGTTTTCTAACGAGAAGCGCCCTCCTCTTTCGTGTGCACGGCAGCACTTGTAAACAGGACTGCATGGCGTCTGCCGAAGGGAAAGTGACGATACCGCAGCAGAACAGCCTGTAAGCATCAAAACTGAGGAGGAGAGAGGCTTGAAACGCAGGAGAGACCAAAGAAGGAATAAAGTTCATGTTCTCGGTGGATTGTACTGAAGGTAGAGAGCAGCTGGACGCCTCGGACTGAATGTGGACTCGAAGTCCACCTGGACAGGTATTTTTTTTTTTCAATCACCAGTCCCTCCAGGATTTTGCGGCACTTTTTTCTGATTGTTGCGGCCTAAAATGCCAGATGTTGCGGCAGGTTTTGTAAAAAGTTGCAACAAAAGTTGCAGTGGTTTTTAGTGTTTTTCTCCACTCCCTTTGAAAAAAAAAAAGAGCACTTGAAAACTGTTTGAAATAATAAGAAAATAAAATTCTGATATTTCATCATTTTTATTGTATGTCTGGGGAAAAACACTTCTTCAGACACTTCTTAGTCTGTTCGCCCTTTTCTGAGACTCTCCGTTTGTGTTTTGCGGTGGAAAAATGTTTGTCAATTGATGACTTCCGTTTGTTTCCACCACAATATTCATAAGGAGCAAAATAGTTACCACCGCTTTCATGAGATCACGGGAAACTGTCGAGCACGGTCTTTGCGGAGATTTTGTCGGTAAATGTGACACATTCTACTCGTCGCTAGCATGCTACCATGCAACTACAGTAAACAGTAAAAAAAAAACGTCTTCTTCTTTGGTTTCTGGCGGACTAGCCGGTGCGTGGGAAAAGACCGCGGTGACATCATCGATCATAAAGAGAAAGAGAGTTGTGATTGGTCAAAGTTGCATTAAAGAGCCCTATCATAAAAATGACTTTTAAAGCTTCAGCATGTCTGTGTGTTATTTCCTCATCAAAAATGATTAATCGTATTTTCTTCATTCATGCATATTTAGAATCTACATAATATTTAAACCAAGCGCTACCTCCCTCAAACGGCTACTACCCACCCCGACGTATGAACGTGGCACCAATCACGAAAGTCCAAATGCGCACGCTCAGTATCGAGCAAGACGCCCTCTGTTGAACAGAAACTCAGAAATCCTAACACCTCTCTAGGAAGAAACTAACACCTGCATAAATTTCCTCAGAGACAAGCAGCCATCAGCTAACAGCGTTTGATCCAATTCAGGAGAATTTTCCTCCTTTTTTCCCCTTTTTTAACCAGAGGACAGCAAGTTGGGAAAAATGCAGACGTTCAGCATGTTATGTTCAGCGTGGGAGTTTATTTGTTGTACTGGATGAATCGACTTGCCAGAAGTGGTTGGATTATAACTTCAGGAGCAGAAAAAAAACTCAACTCGTGTGTGAACTTCACTCCTACAACTTCATAATCTCGGGCAGTAAAGTGTTTTTTCTCTGGGATTATTTCTGAAACCTGACGCAGTTCCTACTATAAAAACCCATGGACAGACAACAACACTGGTGAGTCAACACATCTCTCAGCTCAATGCTAACTGTTAGCCTATGATTTGTTCGCTAATTTACTTACTTGTCAGGGGTCTCTGTGGTACTTCTGTGGTACTGCGTGTACTTCAAACTCCATATCAGACTCTGGTCGAGCGCAACAGCTCCATAACAGGCTGCTCTGTTTTATCCCGTCGATCGGAGTAATTATCCATCAATGTTTACTACTAACATCCACATAGACTGCCGGTGCCGGTGCTACAACAATTCTTGACCCTTCAGAAAAGTGTCTCTTCCGGGCGACGTCATGAAATGGGCGAAAACATGCTCAATTGACCATGCTAAGCCCCGCCCCCTCCACTCACTCGGACAAACAAACATTCGGTGACAGGCGCTATGTGACATTTCGGAGATGACAGCTGTCAACACGGACAACAGACGCGTGATCAGACAAGAGATCATGACAAGATAAATTAAAAAACATAAAAACAATACAAACAAACAAAAAAAATTGTTCAGAAGTCTTAAACTGGGAGTAGAAATCAGCCTGTGAATCTCTGAATGTGACTCGTGTCGCTCCCTCAGTTTCTTGCACCAACTGCTGCACGGCTGCTGTTGTTGTGCCAAAAAGTGATCATCTGACAAAAACTGATCAAACTGCCACGGAAGCGAAGCAGTCTGGCTGCAGCTTGGAAGCCAGAGGCGTGTCGTTATCGACGTTACTACACCACACCTGTACTACACGACAGCGTCTTATGTACCGTTACCACGTACCAAAACTAGCATGTTTAGCTAGCGTTAGCCAACTTAAACTAACGTTAGGGAAGGAACTTCATATTTCTTTCAAGCAAAGTGACAACATGTTGCCTCGAATACGATGTTCCCTTACCTTAACAGATGTAGACATCCTTGTTCATTTTATCCACGTTCAGTTGATGTGGTCTGCCGCATAACTTTGGCTTGATGTGACTTGGAAAAGGCAAAAAATACACCCTGTCACCCAGCCTCTCAGGATACCTAGTATCGGAGTTGCATGTACCCCATGCACACGTTTACCATTTTAAACTAAAAGAACACATAAAAACGAACAAAAACGGACTAACTTCAATGCATTTCAATGGACGTTCAAGCAGAGAATGTCCAAGTGTATGGGATAGCTGTGCGCACTGTGATTGGCTCATCGCGTTTGGGGGCGTGGTTTAGCCATAGGTCAATTGGTCGAGAGCTCCGCGGTTCAGTACAGTCAGCCATCTTACTTCCGTGTTGGAAATTAGACACATAGAAAAACTAATATTTAACACCAAATTAGTTTCTATAGTAACGATGGGAACATATCTAGCTTATAAATGCCTATATTTACTTTTGGAACATTTGAAAAGCATGACACAACTCCTTTAAAGTTGCGGTGATTGGGTAAAATTGCAAGACGAGCAGAATTCACGGGGATTGCTGAATTTGCATTAATAATTGCGATCGCAACATCGCAAATCCTGGAGGGACTGAATAACTTTCTTCTCAGTAACATTTACGTCCTCGGGTGCTGGCGCTTCCTCTGCTGGTCTACCGTATATAATAGTGATATTTACACCGTAGCACGACGACAAAGCTTTACATCACTGCTTCTCGAAGGGGCCGGTTAGAAACTTTATCAGGCTGTCATGTTCTAACGTCGCCTATAACATCATAACTCGTCATAACTGCATCTGTGTACATAACTGTAATTACGGTAAACTACCGGTTATGATAGAAAATGTCATTTAGCTGATCCGCAGCCATTTACTGCAACCAAAACAGGAAATTCACTGGAAGATGCAAATTTTTTCTGGAGAGTTTCTTTGTGCATGAGTATGAAACGTGCACGTTATTTCGTGCATGTTGAGTGGGAGGAGAGAAAAATGAGAGTAGGAGCGTTTCTCACTGGGAGAAACAGTTAT
Source organism: Atherinomorus stipes (assembly GCA_023101725.1). Taxonomy (NCBI): domain Eukaryota; kingdom Metazoa; phylum Chordata; class Actinopteri; order Atheriniformes; family Atherinidae; genus Atherinomorus; species Atherinomorus stipes. The sequence continues at coordinate 84,605 of JALJCO010008192.1, read as the reverse complement.
TTTTCTTTGTTTTTCATTTATTCTCTCTACCATTTATTCTGTTATTGCATTACTTCTGTTCACTGACCATTACTGTCTGTTTATTGTTCATTTTTTGATTACTCATTGTCTATTTATTGTTTGTTCATTGTACATTTTCTGGCTGTTCATTGACCATATTTTGACTGTTCTTTCACTATATATTGGTCGTTTAGTTATTATCTACTATCTGTTTACTGACCATTTACTGATTATTTACTTAACATATACTGACTGTTTACTGACCATATACTGACTGTTCACTGACCATATACTGACTGTTTACTGACCACTATACTTTTTTTGACTGTTTACTGACCATATACTGGTTCTTTACACCATTACTGACTGTTTACTGACCATATATTAATTAATTTTATATTTATATTTTTATTTTATTTTAAATTTTACTACTTTTTACTGACCATTTACTGACTGTTCACTGACCATTTACTGACTTTCACTACCATTTATACTGACTGTTTACTGACCATATACTGACTGTTCACTGACCATATACTGGCTGTTTACTGACCACTAACTGGTCCTTTTCTGACTGTTTATTGACCATGTACTGGTTCTTTCCAGACTGTTTACTGACCATATACTGACTGTTTACTGACCATATACTGACTGTTCACTGACCATATACTGACTGTTTACTGAACATTTACTGGCTGTTTACTGAACATTTACTGGCTGTTTACTGAACATATACTGGCTGTTTACTGACCATATACTGGTCCTTTCCTGACTGTTTACTGACCATTTACTGGCTCTTTCCTGACGATTTACTGACCACTTACTTGCTGTTTACTGTGTACTGACCATATACTGGCTGTTTACTGACCATATACTGGTTCTTTCCTGACTGTTTACTGACAATTTATTGGCTCTTTTCTTACTGTTTACTGACTGTTTGTCACTGCTCCGGTGTGGGGTTCTGCCACGTGGTGGTGACGTAGCCGGGTCTGGGTCTACCTGTCTTTGTGTCCCTCTGCAGTGACCCACAGCCTGTTTACTGGCTGTTTCCTGACTGTTTCCCATTGCTCCGGTGTGGGGTTCTGCTACATGATGGTGGCATAGCCGGGTCTGGGTCTAACTGCCTCCGTGTCCCTCTGCAGTGACCCCCAGCCCTGTGAAAGGGAAGGGGAAGGGGCGTCCCAGCACCAAGACCGTGGAGAAGAGCTCACCCAAAGAGGAGGAAGAGGAGGAGCCTGAGAGTCCCCTCGAGGAGGAGGAGGAAGAGGCAGAGGCAGAGAAGAAGGAGACCTCCCCCGCCCCCAAGACAACAAAGGAGGCCACAGGTGGAGAGGAGGAGGAGGAGGATGAAGAAGAGGAGGACGGCTCAGAAGAGGAGGCGCCCTCTGGAGAAGACTAGAAGATGGTACCTGAAGCCCATCCTCCATCTCTGTCTCTTCTCAGTGTTTTTGTTTTCTTTATTTTAAGTTTGTTCTCTTTTTGCTCTGCATTTAAGGTTTTATGTTTTGTTTTTTCTTCCCTCCCGGCTGCCTGGCTCAACGGTTTCAAGCACACAAATGCTTTCATTTCCTGCCATTGGTTCGTTTTCAGCTTCCTTCGCCAGCCAGTGAGCATCCGTCCCACGCCAGCTTCCCGCGACCATCGTAACTCTCCGGCTCTGGCCTCGCTGGAGGCGGAGAGGCGCCGTACCCCCCCGGACGTCAGCATGCCCCCCTCCCCCCGCAGCATCTGTTCCTTTCCTTCTGCACACGGTTTTAACGTTTTCCGCCTGCAGCTGCCGTTCGTGACGAGTCCAATGCCGGACCGTCGCACCTTTAGAGGATGCGTGTGATTTTTAAAAGTGTTAAAGTTGTTTTTGTTCTTGGTGCAACGTGAAGCGACGCCTCCCTGCAGCATCTCCACATCAACCGTTGTTCCAGGCAGACATTCATCCTCATTTCTCTTTAAGAAATGCAAGAAGAGATGTTTTTTTTTCTTTTTCTTTTGTTTTTTGTTGTTTTGAGAGTTTAAGAAATGAATGTTTTTCTCCTGTTGGATCATTGTTCTAATTCTCTATTCAGATTTTTTTTTGTAATGTTTGTTTTTTAAGAAAAAGAAATAAAATGTATCTTGATTTTAAAGAAACAAAGTTGACCCTATCCAATCTTTTCTGTGTGACCCCCTCCCGACCCCTTCCCTCTCAGCATTAATAATTACCGTCGGCATCCACGTCTCTGTTTATTTGTTTGTTCGGAGATTTCTTTTAAACCACAATAGTATTCTACAAGTGGATTTTTTTCTTGTTTCCACAGTACCGAGGCTGAAAGTAGATGTGCAGCTCGGTACGCACGCCGTTCATTTGTCTGATGCCTTAATTTTCACTGAGTTTGATTTGGGCTCTGGAATCATCACAGGAGGCGTGGAGATGTTAACCCAAGTTTTAGCCAATTGGCCTGAAAACACGTCACCAATTTGTCTGATTGGCAGACCGTAAGCCATAAGCGATCTGAGAAAGTCTGGACTCTGAGATCAGATGCAGCGCGTGTGAGATTAAACTTTACGGCGATGAGTTTTGAGCAAAAAGAAGGAAAAAAAAAAAAGGCTGCTATTGCGATCTTGGGAGCTGCGTCGTGCGTTCCTGCGACTGCAATAGAAGCGAGAAGCACATGGATCGTTTTCCGCCTGTCCTCGCCAGCAGGTTGGTGCGTTTTTCTACGTTCAGGTTCTGAATCGGCACCAAATCCGTTCAGTCGTTTAAGACTACTGGATAAGAGCATAAGTAGAAAAGTTGACATCTGTGAAGGAGGCGCTCGGCGTGAAGCTCTTATTTCTCCCCTGTCATCCACACTACACTTCTTCTGTTGTAATGTGTTTCTTCTTCTGTGTTATTTTTAATCTCCCCTCAGTTGTACTGGCAATGTTAATGTAAAGCCAAGTTGTGATTTCTACAAAGACCCAGTGGAGAAGCTTTTGTCAGGGGAACGCTGAACTCTTCAATCTTTTTGCATGTTGTGGAAAAAGTGCGAAGCGATCAGATGATGATGGTGGTATTATTGTGGTCTTAATGGGGGGGAAAAAAAGAAAAATGATGTTGATAATGTTTTGGTTTTCCAGCTTCTAATAAAGGCAACCTACTTTTTATACAGATTAACTATGTGTTTTGTGGCATTGAGCTGTGTCGCTGCTGGGGGGGGGGTTACTGATTACTACTTTAAAAAGTAATGTAGTTACTTTACTGATTAAGTTTCAAAGTTGGATAACTAGTTCAATTCAAAAGCTTATTGTCATTAGTACAGTACAGCCATGCTGTATGCACAACAAAATTACAAGACCACAACCTATGTGCTAGAATATATGAAAATAAAAATCCATAAAGGTAGAAATTACATAACATGGAGAATACATGAATACATATACACCGAGGGAACAAAAAAGCATCAAACACGTCAACATTTTTCTCAGAAAATATACACTAACAAAAAGGGATATTCAACTTTCAGTTTTTTGGGGAACAGCATGATGTGCAATAGATAGTTAAACATTGAACAGTGTACATGTGCATTGAGAAGTTTGGAGAAAGTCTAATTCAGTTCACTTAAAGTTGTAGTGGATTTTAGGTTCATTTCTGACAACATACAAAAAAACAAATATCCCTAACTTTTTGTGAGTAGTGTATTTCTAGTTGAGCTGATGACATTAAATTTTCACCAGATCTCGGCAACAACCCAAGTAATGCACACATACAAAGAAATCCTAACATTTGTCCATAAATGAAGTTATGTGTAATATAGTGAAATGACAAGGAATAAGTATTGAACACATGAAGGAATGGAGGCGCAAAAAGCCAAGAAAGCAGCTGGAGTCTGTCAGTATTTAGAAAGTAATCCTGTCCCCATCAGTGCAAAGTAATATCAGCTGGTTTAGTCCTGATTGATGCCTTTAAAAAAGGTTTTTTCATCACCAAGGTGTCAGACATGAAGCATTGCATGATGGGTAAAAGCAAAGAGCTGTCTGAAGACCTACGCAACCTTATTATTGCAAACACACTGAAGGCATTGGTTCCAGGTGCATTTCTAAACTTCTGAAAGTTCCAGTGAGCACCATTGGGACCATCATCCGGAAGTGGAAAGAACACGGCATGGTCATAAAGCGGCCACGGCCAGGTGCTCCTCACAAGATTTCAGACAGAGGAGTCAGAACAATCATCAGAAAGGTTCAGAACCACTCGTGGAGAGCTTTAGAAAGACCTGGAATCAGCAGCTACAGTTGTTTCTGAGATAAAAAGAAGTAATGCACTCAACCGTCATGGCCTTCATGCACTCACACCACGCAAGACTCCATTTCTGAAGAAAAAGCAGGTTGATCCTGGTTTGAAGTTTGCAACACAACATCTGGACAAACCCATGACATTCTGGAAAACATAGTCTGGTCAGATGAGACCAGAACTGAACTCTTCGGATGTCATAAAACACAACATATTTGGAGGAGAAATGGCACCTCACTTGACCTCAAAAACACTAAAGCAACAGTTAAGTTTGGAGGGGGGAAATCATGCTGTGGGCTGCTTTTCAGCATGTGTTACTGGCAGACTTCATATGATTGAAGGAAGAATGAATGGAGAAAAGTAGAGATATTCTGGACCAGAATCTGCTGCATCTGCCAGCTAGGGATGTGCTCAAGCCCGTCTGCTCGACTCCGCCTCTGTCTAATGAACCGGAAGTCTCAGCATGCTGAAAGCCACGTGACCACACCAAGGCTTCGTTACATCATCCGTGAGTGTCGAGGAGAAATCTTGAAGGGACTGGGTTTATTCATCTCTCAATGCTTAGTATGGGTTCTAATCACTTGAGAATGAATTGAAAAATACTTAATTTATCACACAGGATACTTCCAAGATATTAACCACAGAGGAAACGCTAAAAGGTTGATAACTTATCTTTTATTATATAGGTGCTGGCCAGTAAATTAGAATATCATCAAAAAGTTGAATTATTTCAGTAATTCCATTCAAAACGTGAAACTTGTATACTGTATACTTTCCTTGCACACATAGTGATATATTTCAAGTGTTTATTAATTTTCATTTTTATTATTACAACTGACAGCTAATGAAAACACCAAATTCAGTATCTCAGAAAATTAGAATATTCTGAAAAGGCTCAATATAGAAGACACCTGGTGCCACACTAATCAGCTGATTAACTCAAAACACCTGCAAAGGCCTTTAAAAGGTCCCTCAGTCTTGTTCTGAAGGCTCCACAATCATGGGGAAGACTTCTGACTTAACAGTTGTCCAAAAGACAACCATTGACGCCTTGTACAAGGAGGGCAAGACACAAAAGGTGATTGCTACAGAAGCTGGCTGTTCGCAGAGCTCTGTGTCCAAGCACATAAACAGACAGGCGAAGGGACGGAAAAAATGTGGTAGAAAAAAGTGTACAAGCTCTAGGGATAACCGCACCCTGCAGAGAATTGTGACGACAAACCCATTCAAAAATGTGGGGGAGATCCACAAAGAGTGGACTGCAGCTGGAGTCAGCGCTTCAAGAACCACCACGAAGAGACGCATGAAAGACATGGGATTCAGCTGTCGCATTCCGTGTGTCAAGCCACTCTTGAACAAGAAACAGCGTAAGAAGCATCTCGCCTGGGCCAAGGACAAAAAGGACTGGACTGCTGCTGAGTGGTCCAAAGTTATGTTTTCTGATGAAAGCAAATTTTGCATTTCCTTTGGAAATCAAGGACCCAGAGTCTGGAGGAAGAGCGGAGAAGCACAGATTCCACGTTGCATGAGGTCCAGTGTAAAGTTTCCACCGTCAGTGGTGGTGTGGGGTGCCATGTCATCTGCCGGTGTTGGCCCACTCTGTTTCCTGAGGTCCAAGGTCAATGCAGCCGTCTACCAGGAAGTTTTAGAGCACTTCATGCTTCCTGCTGCTGACCAACTTTATGGAGATGCAGATTTCACTTTTCAACAGGACTTGGCACCTGCACACAGTGCCAAAACCACCAGTACCTGGTTCAAGGACCATGGTATCCCTGTCCTTGATTGGCCAGCAAACTCGCCTGACCTTAACCCCATAGAAAATCTATGGGGTATTGTGAAGTGGAAGATGCAATACGCTAGACCCAACAATGCAGAGGAGCTGAAGACGACTATCAGAGCGACCTGGGCTCTCATAACACCTGAGCAGTGCCACAGACTAATCGAGTCCATGCCACGCTGCAGTAATGCAGTGATTGAGGCAAAAGGAGCCCCGACTAAGTATTGAGCGCTATACATGGGCATTCTTTTCATGTTCATTCTTTTCAGTTGGCCAACATTAAAAAAAAAACACATTTTTTTTCATTGGCCTTTTCAATATTCTAATTTTTTGAGATACCAAATTTGGAGTTTTTATTAGTTGTCACTTATAAATATCAAAATTAAAAGAAATAAACATTGGAAATACATCGGTCTGTGTGCATTGCATGAATATAATGTACAAGTTTCACTTTTTGAAGGGAATTACTGAGATAAATCAAGTTTTTGATGGTATTCTAATTTACTGGCCAGCACCTGTATACTGAGTCAGACAGCTCCTGGCTGCGCTTCACTCAGCTGCAGTACGCATCCACAGCCAGCAGATGGAGCTCTCGTTGACTTCTCAAACAGGTCTCAATCAAATGGCTCAAGACAGGTGTGTCTTATGTTGAAGTCTGCAGACTGCAAAGTGCGGATTCGTCGCGCCAAGTCCTGTCCCGGTTCAAAAATGTCTGGAGGATCCTCCGAATCCAGCCTTCAAACCCGCACTCCGTTTGGCCTGAAACGCGTGGCCTCGCCTAACCCAGAATTCATTGCACACAAGATTAAAAAAAAACAAACAAACAAACAAAAAAAACTTTATTTACATAAGCAGAATGTACAAACTCTCGTGAGGGAAGTAACAAGGAGTTTTATGCAATACTGTACGGTCACATCAAGAACATACGCACTGAAAGGTTTGAACAATAAACCTACAAAAGGGTTTAAATACAATAAAGGAAAATAAGATATTTAGCGCACAATATACAATAAATTATAGTTACAAAGCAATGTAAACACAAAGTTAATCATCATGACTGGGCTCAAAGAAAGGAAAAACAGAAGGATAGAAGACTTTCTTTTTTCAACCGATCTTTTTTACAATTCTACTTTACATTTTTTAAGTGATGAGAAATATTGTAAAAATCAATAAAACAGGCAAAGTTAGGTATTTTGTTTCATCCTGCAGAAAATGGGAGGGAAGCTGCAGAGCTAAGAGTGTAATTAGGTTATATTCATGAATTTTTACGTGTTTAATGAAGTGTTTACTGGTAAGAAACAACAGATAATCTCTGGAAAATTTAGAAATATGCAGGTAAGCAGAAAGAAAGAAAGAAAGAAAGAGAAAGAAAGAAAAAGCTTTTGCCTCAGTAAATCCAATTAGTTATTATTCGTGGGTTAACAAGGGGTTTGTGGGGTGTCCACGTTCCGGTAATGACAGATAAATGAAAAGTAATAAAATGTATTCCATATTAGTTCTTTCTCTTTGTTTTCTAACAACGTAGCTGAGGGGAAAAGGGGAAAGAAAGCCATAACTAGACAGCTGTGGAGTCTGCGGTTACTACGCAACGAGATTAGAGCACTATGGGTAATTCTCGTCTGCTAGGATGTCCCATTTCAGCAGCCTACCGTTTCAGGAGGCTGCTTTTGGAGTGTGCGGACTACGTAGCACACTCCGTAGCCTACGTAGTCTGCGCACTTCGCAGTCTGCACACTTCAACATGAGACACACCTTCTGTGTCGATTTCTTGGCAGCTGTCTCACAATGTCTCATTGTCTCGTGATGCTTCGTTTTCACATACCCTACTGCCAGCTGCTGAAGATGAAAAGAGGCTGGATCTTTCGGCAAGACAATCATCCCAAGCACACAGCCAAGAAAACACTCACCTGGTTTAAGAAAAAGAAAATAAAGCTGCGAGAGCGACCCAGTCAATCACCCTACCTGAATCCAATAGAGAATCTCTGGAAAGGACTGAAGATCCGAGTTCACACAAGATTTGAAGGCTTTTGTGCGGAAGAATGGACCAAAGTCACTCCTGATCAACGTATTCTAATGGGGTCTCCATACAGGAGGCGTCTGGAGGCTGGAATCGCCAACAAAGTGCGAAGTGTTCGGATTTATTTGTATATTTGGGTTACTTGCATTGTTGCCGACATCTGGTGAAAATTTAATGTCAATAGCTCGACTAGAAATATATTTTCTGAGAAAAATGTTTTTTTTTTTCCCCCTGCTGTACACATATACATGAACACATGCACGCATACATACATATATTAGGCATGTAACGATATATAAAAATTTAATGTCACACACTGAAATAATTTCATCAAGTTTTATTAAATAATCATTTTTTAAAAATGTAACAGCATAATGGACTTTCTGTTTATAGAAACCTGAAAATAACATATGTAGGCTAATGTAAACATCAAACACAAATGTGTATTAAGAGGAAACTGCACTTTGTGCAAATTGTAGATAAGAACCAAGAATACTTTTCTTTCAATTCAGAGCTCAAAACTTGATCTAGTCTTAAAGGTTTCAGAAGAACTGTTCAAAAAAGGAGAGTTCCACTGTTTTAATGTATCTTAAGTAGAAATAAGATGTGCTTAAAAAAGTAACACTACCATATTAAAGTAATGTGGCAGAAACATTAAAATAATACCATAAATAGATAGTTTCCCCAGAGCAGTCCACACTGAAAAAGAAAATAGTTGAACCAACTTAATTGAATTGTTTCAATTGGTAACACCTAAATGAATTAGGTTCTTTGAAACAAAGTTAATAAGTTAGATCAACACAATTAATTTAAGTCAATTGTACGTAATAAATTAGTTATTCTCAAATCAACATTTTGCATTAATCCAACTTAAAATTAAGGCAAATCAACTTAAAGTTTTCAGTTTTTCCAACTTAACAATTTGAGTTGTCCAAAAGTGAAATATTGCTCTTTTCTAACCTAATAATATGGTTCAGTCTAAATTACTTTTTGCAGTAACACTAAAATGACATTTTAGTTTAATAAAATTAAACTTGCAATTTTAAGTTGGCTGAAAATAATTTTTAAAAAGTTCAAAATCCAATGTTTTCTTAAAAAAATACTTTATTGTATAAAAGTAATTCATAAAACATTAACTTTATGGCCACCAACAAAGCATTTGGGCCAACATGTCACACATATGACAATTTCTTTTACAGTTTTAAAGCACTTATATGAACATTTCTTTCAGTTTTAAATCAGTTATACATTTCTTTTACAGTTTTAAAGCAGTTATATGAACATTTCTGTTACATTTGAAGCACTTTTATGTAACATTTCTTTTACAGTTTAAAACCAGTTATATGAACATTTATTTTAGAGTTTTAAATCAGTTAAACAATGTCATAACAGTTTTTTGTATAACTGAACACAAAACTAAAGTGCAACATTCCCTAAATAGAGGGAATTATGTATGGGGAAAAAACAGTGTTCAAACAGTGTTCCTTCACAATATGGTGCAAGGCCAATTGTTGGTCCTTGTTGTGTAGTTACTGGGAGCTCTGAAGTTTGATATGCAGATTTTGGACTTTGGGGGACATCTTGTGCTGATCAAGCTTCATAAGGATCTTTTGAAACACTTCAAAAGTGAAGCGAAAGGGTTTTGGATAAGCTAGGTTGATGGCATAAATCCAACCTAGAAGCAGAGCACAAGCTGAAGCAACTGAAGTCAGCTCATGCAACACTTCGACGCCCTCGATGATGCCAATATCTTCAGGTGGCACCTGAAGTCTGTCTCCCTCCTTCCGAATCACAAACACTGCCATGGTGAGCTTCACCAGATCCCTCTGAACTTCATCTGCTTCACAGTCCTACAGAGGAGTACAGGAGACAAACACAAAATCACCATTAGCCTTATTTTTTACTGTGATGAAGTGTTTGGGTGATGCACCAATATGTGTTATACTGTATGTTGGGCTATTTCTTAGCTGGGTGTCATCACACACCAGAAACAGCAGAGAGAGGTGCATCAATCAGACAATCTGAATGTAATCCAGAAAAGTAAGCACACCAAATGATTCTTTTCAACTTGTACAATTAACAAAGCCTTTCTTACTTCCAATACATTGTGTATTTTTGCTGGGAATTACGTCATGTCCAAAATGGTCATTATAATGAAAAAAATTTTTTTTTTTTTTTTAGTACACTTTGGGCCGGATCTATCAAAGGTTTGCGTGTATAAAAATGTCAGCTATCTCACTGTACACGCTAAAAAATGTACTAACTGATCTATCAACAGCTAAAAGGGTTTGGTCTCTAAAATATGCTAAATGGCGCCTCTCATCCATTTAGTACTTTTTCTGCAATGAATATGCAAAAGGGGGCGTTTCTGCGTGTAATGGGAGGAGAAAATGTAAATATATTAATTTAGCACTGGCAAAGTGATTTATCAACCATGAGACGCATTACCTTGCTGTTTTTTTGCGTCATTTTTAGTACGTCTGAAAAACAGGTGCAAACTTGCAGCTTTGTGCACAGAAGGCTGCAACTTATGAGAGGGACACACATCTGATTCAGAATAATTTCTCATGAGCAGTGAGGGCAGCATGTTCAGTTCTCATTGTTGATTCAATATAAATCAGTACAGCAAACCACTATTTAACACAGGTGTAAAATATTCTGGATAAATGAAAGTTTTCAGCTGCTGCAGCTTCATGAGAACTAAAGCTACATTAATTGTGTCTAGTCACGTTTTAACTTGGATTTCAGCATCTGGACAGGAACCACAGGACCACCTGGCAGCGCAAGCTCTGAAGCCGTTGGCACTGTACCAAAGTGCGCTCCTCTCATGGAGCTGTAAGTCACGGTCTCATGGAGACCATGTCGGAGCTACAGACACTTTCATGTGTTCAGCAGATCCTAATCCATGTTCTCATAAACTGGACACTTCTGAGGCTCTGCACAGATACTTGTATAATTTTTTAAAATATATTTATCAATTATTTTAGTTTATTCCGTCCTCGTAATATCTAGATCTTCATCTGGCGACTGGCGTCATATTTCTTTTTGCGCTGTCATCTCTCGCAAATCGCCACGCTGCAAACCTCGAAACACACAAAACCTCATTTATACAGGGACGTTTCCAACATGTTTGCACTCGCTGTAATTTGCGCCTTCATTCTTGGTAAATCACTCGCAAACCGTGGTTCAGTCCTATTACTATTATTATTATTACCATTATTATGTACACTATTATTAGCCTCGGAGCTTTTACGATTGCTCATTAAATGCCAGTTCCAGTCGAACCGGAAGTTGCTCGCATATTTCACGCAAGGGCTCATGGGGCAGAGGAGTAAGGTGGATAAGAGAAAAACAAACAAAAACAAACAAAAAAAAAAAAAACACCACAGGTTTGAAACTGACATTGACATCAGTGGTCAGGCTGTGACTGACAGCTCTCTGCTTTAATCATCGCCACAGTCAGTTTATAAATTACAGACTAACACAAAAACGGCAGCAATGTAGGACAGCGTCATCTTTCGCAGTAAAAAGTTATGAAAATGCGGGATCTCTGGTCAGCTTACCCTCGTCCTAGGGGTCGGCCGTCAGGACCAGTGTCAGTGGCAGTACAGTCTTCCAGCAGCCTCTCTGTTGTGTTGCCCGTTTCTCTAACTTCATGTTTTCCTTGGAGTCTTACAGAAAAAGTTCATTTGTCTGTCACCCATGATATCTTTTCACTTCTTTGGCGGGGCCATAGTTTGTTAGCTAACAAACCTTAGCATCCCAGAAAAAAGAAACATCCCAGAATATTTGCCCATGCTCTCAGCAGCGGTACTCACATTGTTACTAAGCAACGAAGCAGGTTGACTCGGTTATTGGTTTATCAATTAACTGATTTTGGCTTATTGATTTTATTTATTTATTTATTTATTAACAGTCTCACTGTCAGTCTGGCTGCAGACCTGCAGCATTTGGCCGCTTCCATTGCGACTCAAGAGTACTGGCGCACCAGCCAGAAACAGTCAAAACATTCCGCTGTCAGCCAACATGTTATACTTTCTTTTTTTGGACACTTTTTTCTTTCCTTTTTTTTCTAAACAAACATACATATAGAGGGAAAACAAAAAGAAGCACACATAAGCACCAAAAGAAAAAGAACTAAGGATTGCAGTGACTCTACAGTTTGTTCCCATATAATCTTTATAACAAGCCCTTATGCCGTCGTCGTAAAAACAGTCCATTTCTTCCATTTGTCTTGACATAGTTCTTCTTGATTTCTTAACTTATGTGTCAACAATTCCATTACATATATCTCGTTTATGATTTTTTGCCAGTCATGCTGTGTTGGCGAGTCCGCTTTGTACCATTTTCTTGTGATTGCCTTCTTGCAGGCTGCGAAGAAAATTTTTAGTAAATATTTGTCTTCTTTAATACAACACTGCATGAACATGCTTCCCAGGTACAGTAAAACACATGACATAGGTATATTGTAGCCCAGGATCTTGATAGTTATATGAACAGCCTCCCAAAAGTGTTTAATTCCAACATGTTATACTTTCAACCAAAATTGAAATTAAGATGTTTAGATAATCAAAATAAATCGTGTGAAAAAAATTTTCCCGTCAAGTTTACATAATTTTCAATGCTTCGAAAATTTAAGTTCATGTTTTTTAATGCCATTTAATGCCTGAATTTTCACAAAATCTATTTAATGACTTTTCATGCTTTTTAATGACCCCCGGAAACCCTGGAGTTTGACAGTCCATTGTTTTTTTTTAAGTGTGTTTTGCAAACAAATTACTCCAGGAAACCTTGCTATGCCGACCCTGCCCACACCGAAGACTGCTGCAATTGCCCTTTATTGTAAACAAACCAAACCAGTGTGGTGTGGGCTCAATGAAGGCAGGGATATGTGGGTCCTTCGGTGCCTCCACCTTGTGAACTGTGTCTGAGGTCCTGCTATTCCAGGCAGTCAGCATCACTGTGAGTTTTTCAAAGTGCAATAATTGCGATTTTACAAGAATCAAAATCTGAAACGGTAATATTAACTGTCAGGAATAAAAATCACAATTTATCTTTTTATCAATAATTGTTACATCTCTAACATATATATACACATGTATACACATATACAGAGACATACACATGCAGTCCATGAAATTATTGCATCATGGGGGTCTGGTGCATGTGTGCATTCAAGGTGGGGATGCCTGCAGGGAAAAAAACTGTTCTCAAGTCTGTTTGTCCTGGATTGGATGGACCTGTAGCGTCTGCCAGATGGTAGCAGGTCAAACAGGTGGTGATCAGGATGGGTGGTGTCTCTGATGATGCACTGAATCTGTGAATGCAGCGAGATGTATGAATGTATGCCAGAGAAGGAAGAGGGCAACCCACTATGTTCTGTGCCATTTTGACCACTCTCTGGAGCTTTTTTTTTTTTTAAATTTGTTTAGTTCATTTTGCACAACCACATTGTAAAAAAAAAACAACAATTCTTATAATTAAAAAGTGCAAGGGAGAGGTAAGAAACCAAGATGGGCTTATATGAAAATCTCACCCACAGAAGGTGTAATCAAATACAAATTTGTTACAAAAAGATAAAGGGAGAAAAGGTGGTGAAGTTATTACTCTATGAAATATAAGAACAACAAAAAAAAGTAGCATGAGTGTGTAGAATAACATGAATATTTGATAAATAAGAGACATAAGAATGTTACATGATTTGATTGACAAGGTTGAGAGCTTTTTTAAAATGAAGTTAAATAAATGATTTTTTTTTCCAGATAATCTGGTAACTGCTTCCAGAGACGTGGACCTTGATAACGTATTGAAAATTACCCAAGAGCAGCTGTAAAGTAGGCGTGTGGAGATCAGAATAATTTCTTGTCTGATAACTATGGACTTGATATTGGACATAAATATATTATGAAAACTAAGAGGTAAAAAGTAAATTTTATGCTGAAACATAAATATGCAAATCTGATACACATTGATGTCAAAAATATTCAAGATATCAAGTTTTCGGAACAGTTTTCTGAGTTACTTTATTAGTTAGAGGGACTTGAGGAAAGATCAAGAAATGAGACTCGCAAATGCCGCGACTGGCGCTGCTGGTAACTGCAGCCACTAGCCAAGCCGGCACGGGAGCGTGCACTAACAGGTGCTACAAGGTTGTTTACCACGCTGATTAAGTCTTTTTCTTCGTAGTTCCACTTTTTAGTGTCTTTCAGTTGATCTGGATCGTTTGCTGATGGCAGAAGAATCCATAACTATCTCTTGCAGTGTTTGAATTCACTGCGACCGTCTCCTTCCTGGATCAAAACTGTCGGAATGCGGATGCAGCATCAATGACATCACATCTGCAGGACAGCGTGGGAAATTCAGCCACTGAATCACAGCACATTATGCAGCACACAGCCTGTTCAAGGCAACGGAGAGAGATGTGGGTGGAAACGTTCTTTTTGTTTTTTAACGCTTCATCACCCATTATTAATAAAAAGCTGGACATGCATGTTTATTCTTTCACAACTCCTGCCTCTAGTCCCTTTAAAAATGACCAAAATGACAATAGTTTTTGGCCCATACTTTACTGATAAAAAGAGAAAATTTCCGTACACTTGATCTATGCAAATGTCATTTTATTTCTAAGCTTTTGGTCCTAGAGGACCTTCATCAGGGCAAACAGAATACAACAATGAATGGTGAATAATAACAGTTTAGTCCCACTCTAATCATTGGCACTGGGATAAACTGGAAGTTCTCACATTTTCTGGACTGTGACTCCATCTCAGTCCCAGAAGCCAGAATACAGTTAAATGCATTCAGTGCTGCCTTCGACACCATTGATCACAACATTCTGCTACAGAGACTTGAACATGTTATTGGAAATAGAGGAAATGCATTAGACTGGTTCAAGTCATATTTATCTGATAGATTTCAATTTGTTAATGTAAACGACAAGTCTTCATCACACATACCCCAACACCCACATGCACTCCCCCCCACACACATACACACTAGAGTAACTCCTGAGTTCCCCAGGGTTCTGTGCTCGGACCAATACCCTTCACATTATACAGTACATGCTTTCTTTGGGTAATATCAGACAACATGGCATAAATTTTCATTGCTATGCAGACGACACTCAGATACTTATCTATAAAACCTGATGAAACCAATCAGTTTGTTAGATTACAAAGATGTCTTAGTAACATAAAGACCTGGATGACTCTGAAATTTCTGCTTCTAAATTCAGACAAGACTGAGGTTGTTGTCTTTGGTTGTCTGGATGGCATTAATTTGGCTTCCAGCCAACAGTGAAGAATCTTGGAGTCATTTTTGACCAGGATTTGTTGTTTGGCTCACATATAAAACAGATTTCTAGAACCGCCTTCTTCCACCTATGTAATATCGCTAAAATTAGGGACATCCTCTCTCAGAACGATTCAGAAAAACTAGTCCATGCTTTTGTTACTTCCAGATTGGACTACTGTAATTCCTTATTACATACCCAGCCATCACAGCGTCTCAAGATGTCTTAAGATGTGTCTTAAGACACTTCTGTTGAGACGTCTTGAGACGTCTATAAGACGCGTCTATAGACATGGGTCTTAAGATGTCTTGAGATGTCTTAAGACATCTCAAGATGTCTTGGAAATACGAAGACGTCTTAAGACGTCTCAAGATGTCTCAAGATGTCTTAGGACATCTCAAGATGTCTTGAAAATCGTAGACGTCTCAAGATGTCTTAAGATGTCTCAAGATGTCTTAAGACGTCTCAAGATGTCTTAGGACATCTCAAGATGTCTTGGAAATACGAAGATGTCTTAAGATGTCTTAAGATGTCTCAAGATGTCTTAAGATGTCTCAAGATGTTTTAGGACATCTTAAGATGTCTTTGAAATATGAAGATGTCTCAAGATGTCTCAAGATGTCTTAGGACATCTCAAGATGTCTTAAGATGTCTTAAGATGTCTCAAGATGTCTTAAGATGTCTCAAGATGTTTTAGGACATCTTAAGATGTCTTTGAAATATGAAGATGTCTCAAGATGTCTCAAGATGTCTTAGGACATCTCAAGATGTCTTGAAAATACGAAGACGTCTCAAGAGGTCTTAAGATGTCTCAAGATATCTTAAGACGTCTCAAGATGTCTTGGAAATTCAAAGACGTCTTAAGATGTCTCAAGATATCTTAAGACATCTCAAGATGTCTTAAGATATCTCATGATGTCTTGGAAATATGAGGATGTCTTAAGATGTCTCAGGATGTCTCAAGATGTCTTAGAAATATTTCTGTCTTGAGATGTCTTAAGGCAGGGGTGTCAAGGTGGTTCCAGGAATGGTCGTGTGGCTGCTGGTTTTCTGTCCAACCAAGCAATAGCACACCAGACTCCACTCATCAAGTCTTCAGGTTAAAACTGGACTCACTTGATGAGATGAGTGGAGTCTGGTGTGCTACTGCTTGGTTGGACAGAAAACCAGCAGCCACACGGCTCTTTCTGGAACCACTTTAACACCCCTGTCATAAGGTAAAATATCACTGTCCACTATGTTGTTTATCGTTGAATTAAATCTTTTATCAGTTGAATTAAAAAAAAGAGCACCCTGAAAGAAAAACAGCGCTGGATTTGCTTAAGTTACTGACAGTGGTTTCACGCAACAATGCTTTTTGTTTATGAAAATGTTTTGCAATACACTACAGTTAAGTACTATTTAAGCATACAAATTTCATGTCAACTTTAAATAAAATGGCTTTTTTCATATTTAAATTATGCATGCATGACTAATTTCCATGAAATATATAAACTTTTGTTAAATAGTTGGAGTTATATTGTTTTATACCTTGTATATAGGATGCAACTTAACAAATTGCATTTTTTGGGGGAAAAAAAGGTAATCAAAAAAAAGAACCCAACTTTCAAATATAAAATTGATTTATTAATCCTTCATAAACAATAAAAATGTTCAGCAATTTCCACAACAAACCATCTCCTCACTGACACTTTTGTTTCAATAAATTACTCTCAATGCATTTAAATATATACTGGAATATTTAGCCATAAAAACAAATAAAAAAAAGATTAGTTGGATACTCGATTTAATGCTGATACCACAGATTTTTCAGGCATCATATCCGCGAGTACCCAAATTAAAACCTATCCGAACCATATTCTGTCTTTGTAAGAAGTCCTGTATATGTGCAGATGTTTACTGTGAGTGGGTAATAATTAGTCTATATTGAAAAAAAAAATCCAACTCAAAATGAGGGCAAAGAAATGGATTTGAGATTTGTGTTGTCAGCTATTGTAGGAGTTCTGCAGTTCATTTAGTCTTTAGACGATGCAGAACATCAGCAGAATCAAGTAGCATAACAAAGCACTGCACTTTGTTATTCTGCTAAACTTTTTTTAGCCTTGGCAACAGTTTTATTACAGTTTGGGGGTATAGGACTGGTATTTGGTATCAGCAAGTACTTGAGTTCAGGTGTTGGATGGGAAGAAATGGTATCAGAACACAAAAAGTTAACTGTAAGTGCACTTATGCATAAATGAGTGTTAAATACTTTTTATCTACCTCTGTACTGATTGATTTCATTATATAAACAGACCAAGGAACATACAATAACAGAGGGTTGGTCAGGTTTTGGGGAAGTATGAATGACACAATGGAACCTCGAAAGCATGTTCAGTTTTTGCCAAAAGCAAACAAGTGATTCCAATTTTGTGGGGGTTACACACACTGAGCGTGGACCCCCCCCCCCCGGATCTTTTTTTGTTTTATCCATAATACATTGACACTTCAGCTGTAAAAAAACAAAACAAAACCTGAACAATTAAAACTGGTGAACAAAGAAAACTACCACTGCAGTTATGTATTGAGATCACTGATTATATTTAAATGTACGTATCTAATGTAGTGACTTGAGGCAACAAGAAATGAACAAGGTGAGAAAAGACAGTGATCAACAAGCCCACCCTTAAAAAAAAAAAAAGAAAAGAAAAAAAAAACCGATGATGAGAGAAACACTTCAACAACTGTATAACAAAATCAATAAGATTTTCTATTACACTCTGCAAGAAATAAGCCTCAAAGGTCAGTGCAACACAGAAAGGTCCTAAACCCCAGTTCAGGAAGTCCATTTTTTCAGAACCTGAGCTTTTTTGGACAGGGTGCCCCCCATCCAGCTCCATCATCACCTTTTGGACAACTTCAGAAAAATACCTCAAGTTGTGTAGGATAGTCCATGTTTAGGGCGTACAGCAGTCCACTGAGGATGGAAATGGCTAACAGAACATTGTCCATTTCTTGGATGACTATTTGGCCTTCCAGGATGATACTGATGTTATCTGGCTTGGACTGGGCCGCTTGTTGGTTGCCAGTGAAGATTCCCACTGTCGTCTCTTCCACATAGATCTCATAGAGGGTCTCGTCATTTCCCTGCAAAGTGATAAAAATATTCTTAACATACCACACTCCTTTAAATCACACATGAAAAAGTGAGTGATGCAAAGTGTGGTCTGACAAATTAGTTGTGTTAATAAAGTTCACAGAATCCAAATCGGAGTAGTAGACATTTGAAAAAGTAATTACCTTTCCAAAATTATACTGACTACATCACAGAGTGCCGTTATAACCTGTTGCTTCATAAATTACATTATTTTGTGGCCTTTTGTATAGTGGGAGTTGTTCATTTTTTGGAACACCTGAGCATACATTCGTAAAAGATGAACATCACCACTTCTTTCTAAAGGTAAAGTGCATATTCCAACATCAACTGCTCATTCCCAGTCCATCTTTTGCAAAAGCCCAAAATTGGTGTCTTGTCAGTATTCACCTGCAGTGTCTAACTGAAAGAGATAAAAATCTATCTGATCAGTGAGTTGCAGGATTTTTTTTTTTTTTATCAGTAAGGGCTTATGCTGCTATATACACAATACCTTTCACGCAGATATGGAGAACAGAGCTTTGAAACAAAAACACGGGTTTGTCTGGGCAGCACAAACCTCTGTCTCGCATTTGTTCTAACCAGTGGCTCTCGTCTCATCACAACCAGCAATATAAAGCACCAATATAAAAACAAGGCACAACACACTTTCCCAAGCATGCCCACTGGCAGAAAATCACCAATTTAAAGGCACAGTATTCTTGAAGATGATGGTCCATACATTCATTCCTCAGCAGCATGCTAATAAGTGATTTCCAAAGTGAACAAGTACAGTGGTTGACCATCATTTGATGAAAGCGAAAAGGTGACTTTTGTCAAACAGTAGGGCTGTAACAGTACACAAAAATCACGGTTCAGTATGTACCTCAGTACACAGATCACGGTTCGGGTTTTCCTCGGTACAGTAAAGGAGAAAAAAATTAACAAATACTATTTGTATGATATGTATATATATATACATATATATATATATATATATATATATATATATTATATATATAAAATCATCAAATGATTGCAAATATTTAGTTGTGAGTCATAAAAAGTCACTCTAAAGCCATGTTATGATGAAAGTACCTGGTCTGATGGAAACCTTGAAACCTCCTTATCCACAGCAAGGATGGTTAATGAGAGCAGACTATGTGGGAGAAAGAGGAGCACATTAAAACCGCAGTGAATTTAACAAAGACAAACACTGATATCTAAGAGTATTATTTTCACCAGGACATTTAGGAATTTGTCATCACGCCTCATTGCAAGCGCGCACACACACGTCCACTCCGCGGGCACAGGGACGCGCGCGCGCACACACACACACACACACACACACACACTCCCTCGCGTTCACGCACTGAGCTGCCGATTCTTAACACATAGAAGCTAAATACACCCCACAATAACGCGCTGATTTACAGACATTTGTAATTCTTTACCTCACGTGTAAAAAGCAGCCTGGCAGCAAATATCGGAGGCCCAAGCGAGCGCGCGCCCTCCTTCCTCCAGCCCGCAGCAGACTGTGAGTGAGGGCGGAGGTGACAGACACCTGTTCGCAGTGAGCCTCTGTGCTTCAACCAGTCCAGGCGAGAGTACAATAAAATACCCCTTTGAACGGGGCGCTTGGAGGAAATAACTCACTCGTGTTTGCCCCAATATGACTTTGAGCGTGTCACAGAAGTCACATCCACACGCACGGCCTCACAGCGGGAAAGGAAAGCGATCTGAATGCGCATGCAACGGGGTTCGGTAATATAGTCAACATCGTAAATTGAGGCGCAGTTGGCAAAACAATAAGACCAAAGCAAAGAGTGGCGGACACAGAAACGATGTTCAGCCTCCACAGGTGGCCCAGTGGAGGCGGAATGCCATTTCATGCCCCAGAGGGACTGATTAAAGCTACTAGAATAAAGGCTTAATTAGCAGTATAATTATAAACGTCCGCCAACCGCACAACCGTTAATATCAAGCAAACAAGATAGATAGACACAAACTTACATTCAACTTGACAAAGACTGATGAACTTAATCAAATTTGCACTCTGTAGTCAATAAAAACACTGATTTTCGAAGTCTAGCTACATTCTGGCTAACTGTAAAGGATATTTATTTGTTTTACCTTGAATAAAATGACTGAATTCGGGCAACGTCTGCCTCAGCGATGAACACAAGATGGCGCTCGTCCCGCAGATCCTCTTGGAATGTTCCTTCCCGGTCAAATGAGGCGGAGGAAGTGGGCGGGGCCTAATGCTTAAATGATACATTTTTATGTTTTTTTTATTTTTATTTTTTATGTCTCAAAACATTGAGTGTATTGAGACATCAATAACTTGAAGTTATTGATGTCTCAATACACTCAATGTTTTGAGACATCTTAAGACGTCTTAAGATGTCTCGAGACATTGAGTGTCTTGAGACATCTTATGGCGTCTTGAGATGTCTCGAGACATTGAGTGTCTTGAGACATTTTAAGACGTCTTAAGATGTCTCAAAACACTCAATGTCTTAAGACATTTTAAGACGTCTTAAGATGTCTCAAGACACTCAATGTCTTAAGACATCTTAAGATGTCTCAAGACACTCAATGTCTCGAGATATCTTAAGACGTCTTAAGATGTCTCAAGACACTCAATGTCTCGAGACATCTTAAGATGTCTTAAGATGTCTCAAGACACTCAATGTCTTCAAGACGCAAAATTCTGTCTGAGAGCATCACATGTTCTGCCCTTGCATGTCTTAAGACATGAGTGCATGTCTTCAGATTTTTGTCTTAAGATGTCTTAAGACGTCTTGGTGTGCAGAAATGTCTTGAGACGTCTTGATTCTGGTTATCTAGACAACTTAAGACGTCTTGAGACATGGTGGTGGCTGGGTATGTATTGGGCTGCCCCAAATATGCCTTGAAAAGTCTCCAGCTGATCCAGAATGCTGCAGCTAGGTTTCTGACTAGAACCAGCAGGAGAGATCATATTTCTCCAGTTCTAGCTTCTCTTCATTGGCTCCCTGTTAAATCCAGGATAGAATTTAAAATTCTTCTTCTCACATATAAAGCTCCCCATGACTAAGCTCCATTATATATCAGAGATCTCATAGTTCCATATATTCCAAGCAGAGTGCTTCGCTCTCAAACTGCGGGTCTTCTGGTAGTTCCAAGGGTCTCTAAGAGTAGAATGGGAGGCAGAGCGTTTGGCTATCAAGCCCCCCTATTATGGAACCAGTTACCAATTCAGGTTCAGGAGGCAGACACCCTCTCTACCTTTAAGATCCGGCATAAAATTTTGATAAGTCTTATAGTTAGGGATAGTTAGCCATCCCTTAGTTAAGCTGCTATAGGTTTAGACTGCTGCAGGACGTAACGTTCATGATGCACTGGGCTCTTCCTTTCCCATGATGCACTCCTTTCCCACTCATCTCTGCCTTTCCATGTAGAAACTTGTGACAGTATTGCATCATTAACTGTGTTCTCCTCTCTCAGCAGGTCTGTCTGGATAAAAGTTAGTGTCTGTTGGTCTCTCTTTCTTTTTTCTACTTGTCCTGTCCAGTATCATAGCAAGCAGAATGGAAATCCGATTGCTTTCTTGTGTTGAACAGTTTTGCTTTGCCAAGGGGAGCTTTATGAACACAAGGCTCCCCTTGATATCCTGTTTATTCATTTTATTTCTTTGATTAAACATTTGTCTATAACAGCATTCCATACCATACTGCTGGGTCTGACAAGGGAGAAATGAAAGTTAACAGAGGTAATGATAGAAAGTGGAACAGAGAGGGAACCACGCAAAGAAGAGGTAGAACCTAGTCAGAGCAACGGGAAGCAGCGTCACAGTATCAACATGCATAATAAAGGGTCTCCGTGGTGATACAGTCATGCAGATGCAGCCTCGTCTCTGCAAGGAGGAGGAAGCCCGCAAAGCCCACGACCCAGGCCCCCAGCAGCCATCAAGAGGCCCAGATCCAAGCCGTTCCCCAAAAAGAACAGACATGCATCCCCCAGAGGGCAGCAAAAGGCGGCCCCAGCCGGAGCCCCCTGCAGTCTGGGGGCCCAGGCCCCAGTGGACCAAGACCAGCAGCTGCCGACCCCACCGGGCGCCGGCCGCCCCCGGGGCATGGACAGCGCCGGGCCCAAGCGCCCAGGAGCTAAGGCCCTGGGCACCCCCCCCACCTGACCCAGGTGGGGGGGGCGCCTGGGTCCAGGAGGACCGGACTCCCCAGACGACACCCCCCCCAGGACAGGCCAGCCCCCACTGCCACATCCCTTCCCCACACAGCTGACACCAGGGCGCCACCACTGCTACCACCCCCACACTCACACACACACACACACACACCCCCCACACACATACCCCAACACCCACATGCACCCCCCCACACACATGCACCCACCCGCTCCGCTCTCCGACCTTACATACCCACACTCACTCCTCCCTCCACCCCCAACACTCTCCTCGCTCTACCCCCCACACATACCCTCACCTCCTGATACCCTCTAACACCCACATGCACTCCCCCCACACACCTGCACCGACCCCTCCCTCCACCCCCACACACACGCCCCCACCTCCCTTTACCCCCAATACCCCCATACACTCCGCCCCTTACATGTCCAGCCCCACCCCTTCCCTCTGACCTGTCACACTCCCGCCCTTCTTTCTTCAGCCCCTCATGGCCATCCCTACCAGACACTCACAGGTATACGCCTCCTTCCCCCAACCCCCCCCCCCCCCCTGACCACCCACCCTCATCTCCTCCCTCTTTCAACCCAAATTCCTCCTACCCATATTTCCTCTTTCACACTCTCATTCATTTGTTCTCACACACCCACCTCACTCTTACCATTGCCTCCGTGCCTCCTGGGTGGTAGCCCAGGCCAGGGAAGGAGCCGCGAGGTACAAAAAGACCTCCCCAAGACCCTATGTGTGTGAGGTAGAGCAGAGGGGGAGAGAGGTCTTGGGAAGGGAGACCAGGGGGATGACGGCATTAGGTACCTCTGCCTCCCGGGATCCCCCCCAGGGCAGAAGGGGGAAGGCATACCCACCGCCAGGCGACCTGCCAGGCGACCTGCATTCACCGCAAAGGGGCCAGCGGCGGCCCCTGGGGGCACCCGACCACCCCAGTCCAGGGAGGGAGGACAGGGACAGGAGCGAACGAGGTCAGCGGAGGGGCCAGAGTCACAGGCCCACCATTCCCAGGCCCTGCAGACCCCCCAAGAGGCACATAGAGCTGCCTTTTTTTCCCCTCCCCCATACTATCCTATCACCCCCACACTCTACCTCGAACAACCCACAACTTTACCCCGTCAACACTCCCCCATCCCATCCCCATCCTCCTCCCACCCCTCCTACATAGCCAGCTAGTCCCTGCCCATCCGCCCCCTGGTCCCCATGCCCCCCTCTCTTTACCCAAGCCCACACCCCCACCCCGGTCGTGACATATACAATCCACCAACCCCGCCAGAACTCCTGCCTGTCCACCCTCCGAAACACCACCCTCATTCACTCAGCTGCCCCACATCCCATCCCCTCACAAATCCATCCCCGATCCACACCCAAACCTCTCCAACCCGATAAACACAAACCCCACCAATGCACCCCTCCTCCCACACTCGACATTCATTTCCCATGCACCTTCACCCGCCCCTCTCCTCCATACACTCCCACAGACAACCATACACACATCCCCCTGCACTCACGCCCCCCCTCCAGTCATACACCCACCCACATACACCATGGATGGGGACCATGGGGCCGCCAACCCTTCCCCGCACCATGAGTCCACCCCACCCAGCCCCTGAACCAGGCGAGACCAACTCGCACGAGTTCATTCGTGCAGGTCAGTCCCAACCAACACATCAGCCGGGCGGGACAGGCACCCGGCGTGAAAAAGACCCGGCCACCCCGCAACCCCCACCCCACACATACACCCTTACTGACATACACACACACGCACACACATAGCAGAGGCGCCCCGGCCCCCAGTGCAGAGACTAGACACCAGGATGTGAGGACCGGACCAAACCAGAGGAGGCTCGTCCCACCGACCTCCCCCCAGCGCCGAGCCGGGCCCCCTGGCCCAGGAGGCTGAGGCCACCCCCGAGCACCAGGGCCCAGGACCCCCCTACCCCGGGACGGCCCCGGCCACCCAGCACCGGCGGATAGCAACCAGTCAGGGCTCTACCAGCGACCCGCCCACCGCCGCAGAGCAGCCCCATCCACTACCCACCCCCCCCATCCGGCTGGATGCAGCCCACTCCGCGGCGAGGCAGCCCAGACCCTCCCCCAAATCAACCGCCAGGGACCCATAGCCACAAGCACTCACCAGCACCCAACCCCCACATCGCCGAGGCCGCCCCTCCACCAACTAATGATGGAGCACACAGGGGACCAGAGGGAGGGAATCATCTAACTGGCTTAGGCGGACACTCGATACTGATATGGCTACTAAGAAACCAAACGGCATTTTAGTATTTTGGGATTCACAGTACCGAGTTCTTTCAATACATAATACAGAAGTACATATGGCAATGGACCATTTGCTCTCCAAGCCCCCAAAACACAGGGGGGCTTCAGGAAAATGTTACACCTGAGCCACGTTGACAGTCATCACATATCTAAGCCAAACTCTGACAGGTGGACAAGACCACAAGCGGAAGATAATTTCTGTTGTGTCTCATTCAGTGTAAACAAATATTTGAAGGTGACAACCCATATGAACAACTCCTTGTAATGTACTCTGAAAACCTGAATTTATCAATTGCATATTTAATTTTTAGTCATAGGAACGTGTTAAACATATCTGTGCCATTGTTTGGTAAGGGCTGACAAGTCAGCCTCCCACTTCATGGAAGGAAATAATCACCATTAATAATCTTATTTTCACAGTAGTTTGGGGAAGAGCAGGAACTCTACCCTACCGACTCAGCAGTGGAGAGGTATATTTTTTGCTTAATATAGTTATGTCGATGGTATCTAAAATTTAGTACTACTGCCCATATTTAAAGGAGTGTATTAAAGACAGAAATCCATTTTCATGTATGTGAATTTTTTACTCCTTTATCTTTCCAATGACAAAATAATCATTCTTTTTTTAGACCGATCCAAGGGAGTACATGAAAAAGAAACCGGTATTCGGCCCACCATCTTTCAAGAACAAATACTTTAAAGCATATGGCACTGCTAACAAAGGCAAACAAACAACCAGACCTCACACAATGCTTTCTTCTACCACCCAAGGGAGGCCCATTTAAAAAATTTAGCATTCTAGAAAATAATTAAATTGGGGAGTCTAACCCTCCCCCTTTTACCTTTAGTTTAAACGACTGGCTTTTCCAGGAATTGGAAATGGAGAGTCCAGTGACTTAAACCAACGGAGGAAGGGGGACATTACAGTAGTTGATTTTCGGTAGAACCTCATTTTATGGTAGCAACCTCCCCATATGTATGGGAAGTGCTCCATCGTTGGCTTCCTCTATTACTTTAATAGCTACATAATTAACTATTAACCTAAAGGGGAGAAATATTTATTCCTAAATATCTGATATACCACATGAGATTTAAAACAATAACAGGAAGCTGGCTTCCAAGACTTAACCATAAATTATTGTGTGTCTAAAGCTAGGAAAAGCAGTCTGATTTTCTTAATAAGCACGAAGAAGAGAACAAAGTTATTCATGCTCAGCATTAAAAATAGTGAGAGTCACTCATAACGGATCTGCTCAGCGAGTCTGACCTCGCTCCTCATTTGCATAGATATACTGGTCCTAAAGGGAGTGATTGGTTCACGCCTTACAGTTAAACAGACGTTGTCTCATCCATCAGGCCAGCTCAGCTTGCACCTGATCTATGAGTAAGATACCAACAACAACACCGTCTGGCCCCCTACGCTAAGTCAATTTTGGGACCCTGACCTAAAGTCAGAGGAACTAGTATCCTCTGCTTAACCTTAAAAGAGGACTTATACTGTCTATAGAAGCTGTTTATAGTTTCGTTCTGATTCATAGCTGACCTCTTCTTTACCCCTGCAGCACCAAATGTAACACAAGCATATTTAGTTCACACATTTATAAGTAAATAAGCAAATCACTCTTAATGAAATATGGCTCTTATAACACGTGAATTTCCACTACAATACCTCCCTTTTATAAATAACATATTAATCACACTCATACAATTCAAGATCATAGGGACAGGTTACATCATCATCATCATCGGGGCAAGTATAGCCAGATACAGGAACTTTTGCAACACTTCATATTGAGTCATCTGAAGGCTAAAACTTGTTCACCAGCGATTTTACCAAGGAAAATACAGCATGATAAAAACATAAGAACAGTAAGAATATGAAGAGAATCATCCCTATCTTAATGAGCCACTGCTCCATCTTCTGAAGTAAACCACGACCACATACTCCAGGAAGAGCCAGAGTTCTCTTATGCTGTTTCTTTAATGGGTCCTGTAAAGCATCATGCACATCAGTCTGTTCCCTGATATATCCGGCACAAAAAGCAACATTGTTGACCAATCAAACCACAAGTACCGCCATGTTCAGGTAGCAGAAAATCTAATGCAATTCTATTCTGCAGGGTCATCGTCATGAGAACCTCAATCAGTAGCAAATCCAGCATCAACAAGGGCAGTTAGATTTTCAAGCTCTACAGCTAATTTGTTTATTCTGTGACCATTGTTAGCATACCATATAAGGAAAAAGAATTCCTAATATGTGTTCCACCATGGAATGCGCTCACACTTCATCCTATAGAAGTGCGTCAGAGTAAGCAAAGACCAATGTGGATGAACATGATTGCAGGAACAAAGTGAGCAAGACAACAAGTACCAACCATATGGAGGCAATAAAAAGGATTTACTAACACAAACCCAGACTAAATTACGTGGGCAGGAAAACCCACCACCTTTAGTAGGGAAGAACACATTCATAGAACCAGTTTTACCATAGGAATAATCAACAGGGAGTCCAAAGCTTAATGTTCAGTATGAGCATGCCATAGGCCACTGGGCTGGAGAATTGATCCGCAGTTCTGCAGCACTTGTCGAATCCGCATGCAACTTGGATGACACGGAGACAGTTAGTGGTGTTGCCCAAAACAGTATGTGGGCTGTGGTTGCTGGATGCAAATAGGAAGCTTCAGAAAAGGATTGTCACCACCCCGAAACCTTATATTGGAGCAGTGTTGAGTATGGTGCTGTTTTGTTGTCCCAGAAAAAGATACACTCTCTCTCTATGGTTGCTTGGTGACGTTCCGCAGCCACGGACAATACAGTTTCTGATCAACGGAGAAGTTACGACCCAGTAAAGCAGTGCTGCAAGAACCACATCTTCTGCAGCAGGATATGGGGCCAGAATGGAGCTGGAGGGAGTGGCATGTGGGACCAGTGAACAAACATAACAGCTACCATTGGTGAATTTTCTGGCCATGTATGCACTGAGGCATTCCAGGCATTATCATGGACATGGTGATGTGTGGCCTCATGCGATCTCCTAATTCTTGACCCCAGATGTCGTCTGGCGGGTTGGGGTGTAGCTCGTGTGCGCTGTGTTCTTGACCCCAGCTGTCGTCTGGCAGGTTGGGGTGTAGCTTGAGAGCGCTGTGTTCCTCCCCGAGGGCCAGTGGGATCCAAGTACCAGAAGAGCAGGAATATCAGAATCAGCAGCAGTGTGCAGCTCCAACCGATAACCCAGGGCCTCATGTCAAAGGAGCAGGAGTCATCTCTGGATCGGAAGTTGTCTCTGGATCGGAAGCTGGAGGTTCCCCCTGGAGAACCTGGAAAGGACCGGTCCACCGTTTGGCTCTGCAGTGCTTCCTGCGCGTCTCCCGAACCAGGACCCAATCACCAGGCTGCAGGGTGTGGAGTGGACCTTCCGCTGGACATGGGAGGGCCGCCTGGACAGTGGTTCTCATCTGAGAGAGAACTTTAGACAGATTTTGACAATAATACAACATAACATTTTCACAATATTCAGTAAACCTGGAAGACTGGGGGCCATCTTGTTGGGATGTCTCCAAAAGAATCTCAAAAAGAACTGAGACCTGTCTGGACATGTTTCCTCATTCTCATGTGCATCAAAACCAAAGGAAGTGCCTTGACCCATCCCAGTCCAGTTTCCTCACAACTCTTGGCCTTCAAGGACACCATTTTCATGCTCAACAGTGCCTCCTGACTGTGGATGGTATGCACAATGGGTTTTGAGCTGAAACCCCATAGCATCACTTACCTCTTTCAATGCTGTATTCACAAAGTGAGTCCCATTATCTGAGGAAATCTGAGCTGGAATTCCCCATCTTGGAATGAACTTCGTGAGTAATGCTTTAGCGACCATTGAGATTATTGCACTCTTTGCCGGAAAAAGTTCAGTGCATTTTGGACCAAAGGAAAAGTAGGTGGATCATGTCCCACTAGTGGGCAAGAGATGGCTCTTGTAGTGTTAAAATGAACACAAATCACAAATCAAACATTTCTGGAATAACTTTTCTGCATAAGCAGTGAATCCTTTTGTGAGCCATTTTGAAAGCACAGAACTCACCATTCCCCCTTCGACACATGACCTTTCCCAAGGGAGAGCCGAGCTATCCAGGGGAAAAAAGGTGTCGAGGTAAACAAGGGCGATGGTAAGCAGAACGCCAAACACCCTCAGGATCCACACTGCAGCCAGGATTCCTCCATGCAGAACGTTCAGCAGGACTGGAAAAACTCTGAACATCAAGAAGAGAAGCTGGAGGAGAATGAGAAGGAATGGCTGCAAGTTGGAAAGGAGAAGATTGAGAAGCAATTTTTTGATGATTTGTCAGCAAAATCATTATCATGAGCAACTTCAGTGGTCTCTTGTGTGTGAGCTTGACATTTCACCACAGCAATTTCTGATGAAAGAAGAATCCCTTCCAAGAGCTCAGCCACCTGATGGTGGTTAAGAATGGGTTTGCCATCAGACTTAAAAAAAAAAACTTTCTATAGTGCCAGAGGGCACCAAAATCAGGACAAGGAACAATAATCCATTTTTTTAAATAAGATTCAAAACAGGTCTGATTCCCTCAAGAGCTTCTGGTTTGAGGGGGGTACTGTTTCTGACAGGGCTGGTAGTCAGATTTAGGAGAAACAATCACAGGAGGGCAGTGATGCACCAGGCTGGTACCATGTGGAAACTTTGCCTACAAACTGTCAGGGACAGAGGACAAGGTGGGAACCACCGGTACTAGAGTGGCAGGAGTTGCTGCCCAAGTGAACACTTCATCACCTACCAGACTTGCAGTTCTCTGGTAGTGAATCATGCAAAGCTGATTCTGCTTGTACAACTAAAGCTGAGGAGAACAGAAAACATTTTGGCCAGAAGTGGGTTGCCAATCCTGAACCAAAGGTGCTTTGGTAACAAAGGGACCTAAATCTCTCCATCTGGCTATCCTGTGTTTAGCCAGAGAAATGTGATGGAGCCGTCTGGACCTCATACGGCTGTTGCTGTCTAAGAGTTAGTATAACAAACAAAGCACACAACA
This sequence comes from Atherinomorus stipes, assembly GCA_023101725.1. Lineage (NCBI taxonomy): Eukaryota > Metazoa > Chordata > Actinopteri > Atheriniformes > Atherinidae > Atherinomorus > Atherinomorus stipes. The sequence continues at coordinate 54,654 of JALJCO010008192.1, read as the reverse complement.
GACATATATCCCAAAAATGTCGGCACAGTCAGTCGGTCAGAAGTCTGGCAGTTGAACAGTTCCTCATAGTCAACACTGGGCCATCGAGACAAAAATTAGATGTGCATGTAAGGTCCCCTCCTTCATCCCGACTGCCCCTGGGGACAGTCTACTGTCCCAAAGAGACTGCCAGAGAGAGAGGTGGGCCCGCTTCCTACTATCCACTGATAAACATGCAGGAGCAATTGGGTTTTATTTAATCATAGAATGAGCATCTGTATTCAGGTCTGACAAGTTGCAGGAAATCTGCAGCCCCGTGGGACCAGAAACAATACAAATACCCAGTTTGCACATTAGATCACGAGCCAAAAGATTACTGAAGATACTTTAGACAGGAGGAAACTGTGCCCAAAATAAATGAGTAATTCTGACATTGCAAAGGCTTCGTGAAAATTTCTCTGTCTCTGTGGCCTCCAGCTGAGATAGACATTATGGTCTTTGAACTCAATGGTGGGCAATGGCATCACTTCAACACTAATGTGTTGCACTACTATATATCGTAAACACTACAGTCTGATTTTTTATTTCTATTTTTCCTAACCTTTATTTTTTTTTTCAGGAAAGTCCCATTGAGATTAAAAAAAACTCTTTTCCAAGGTAGTTCTGGATAACTGTTTATGGCACATGGCAACATGTTTAAAAAACAAAAAAAACAAAAAACAAACAAGAGCTTAGTCTTCAACTGTAAGTTTAAAGAGGGGAAAAGATTTAAAGGCTTCTGCTGTAAAGTGTGTATATAAATGTGTGTGTGTGTGTGTGTGTCTGTTTCACTTCCCTTTCTTTGCGGCGCTGCAGAAAATGCAGGGTGGATAAAAAAAAAATAATTTCTGGGGTCCTGCCTCCCAAGCCGTCCCCTCAGTCTCAATAGTTCTTAAATTGTCCAAAGCGGCCACAGAGGTAACAGGCCCCAGCTGGGATGGTTCGACCACGCCCCTGTCCTTCATGTCCACACCCCCTTCCTCCTCTCAGTCCTCTGCTGGCTCCTGTCGAGTGAGGTTGTCCGGAGAACATGATTTTGATCACTGTCCCAGTTCATGTTCTCAATTCTCAGATGTGGGCCAAGAATGTTGAGTTAGGCCAGGTCTGCTGGTTTAATGCAAGATGCCAGGAGATGACGGATTTCTGTGCCCGTAGGAAACATCTCTCTGCACAGAGCCTCTAATTCTCCAACAAAGCAGTCCCCATCCTCCTTTGGATTGGGGAGAAGAGCTGCAGTAGATTTCACATCTGCAGTCCAGGGCCGGTGCACCAAGATGGGCCAGCAATTGAACCTCACCGGGAACAGCTGGAGTGGAACTGGTCACAATGGAAGCAGTGGGACACTGTTAGGGTCTAGGTGTGGCAGGACCTCGTGCAGGGGTTGTAAGACTGGCCTGGGAGCTGGAATCTGGAGGGGACCCTGGTTCATCCTCGTGGACTTGCGATACCCGCACTGGTGGAGGGGGGGCTGTGGCTGTACCGGGAGACAGGAGTCCAGATAACGGTCCACCTTCAGCGCTTGCATACCTGGTAAACAGGAACAGACAGGGAAATGATGTGAACGACCCGGGTCTTTTGTGTAAGGTGCAGTGGGTGTCTTTTCATATGGAGCATTATCAGTTCTCTTTCCCACATCTCACATCTAAACCTCCCCCCTTTTCTTCACACATGCTTTTCTTTCTCTCCTCTCACATTCTTCCATCCACATTTTCAAACATTTAATGTAATTCCTTCTTTCTTTGTATCACTACTTTGAATTTTCTTTTTCTTCTTCTCTTCATTTCTTTCCACTCAGTTTCAACTTTCATTACAATTCTTTTATAGTATACATATATATATACATACACACACATGTGTATATATATATATACATATACATATATACACATATACATACACACTGTACTCAAACTTCCCTGTTGGGGAAACCCATGTATATATATATATATATATATATTATTTTTCCATTTTTTTCTCTTTCAGTCATTTAGGCCGTTTACACAATTGGTACCATATATCTTTTTTTTTTAATGTCGACAGTGATTGGTGAATCCGGTGGAAGATCACACTGTTTCTTAACAGGCCTGTTTCCCATCTTCAGTCAGAACGTCTCCTGCTGGCTTTTATCCTTAGAATATCTCAGTATTCTGGCACAAAAAATGCTAAAATGCCGCTTTTATCCTTAGAGTATCCTCGTACTCTGGCACAAAAATGCTAAAATGCCTTCCTAGCTACGTCCCGTAGGCGCACCAGGTAATTCCTGCTATCTACGCTTACCACACAATAACTAGAATATTGCACTCTGCAATATTCTCAGTACTAGCTATCTACACACAGTGTAATAGCCTCAATATTGCACTCACAGCAATATTCAACAGTTCTGTTTCCTCCCCTGGATTCACCAATTTTCCTAATTGAAAACTTCTCACCGTGTGCTGTTGTGCTGCCTCCTCCGAGCAGACTGCTTCGGATCCCAGTGGTGACAGAACGGAGTCCCTTCTGCGGTCCCCCGTCTGGTTCAGATTACCCTTGGGGGCTGTGAGGAATTTGTCTCACAGGATGATCAATCACCGACTCCAGTCCTCCGTCCAGTCACGCATGGGATCCTGCCGACAACGCCAAAGTGTTGAGGAATTTTTCTTTAATAAAGGCACGAAGATGAGAAGTTTTAACAAAGTTTTATTCAATGCTGCAGCATATGAAAAATAGTGAGAGTCACTCAGTAGACGGATCTGCTCAGCGAGTCTGACCTCGCTTCCTCATTTGCAATAGATATACTGGTCCTGAAAGGGGAGTGATTGGTTCACGCCTTACAGTTAAACAGACGTTGTCTCATCCATCAGGTCCAGCTCAGCTTGCACCTGATCTATGAGTAAGATATCCAGACAGACAACACCGTCTGGCCCCCTACGCTAAGTCAATTTTGGGACCCTGACCTAAAGTCAGAGGAACTAGTATCCTCTGCTTAACCTTTAAAAGAGGATCTTATACTGTCTGATAGAAGCTGTTTATAGTTTCGTTCTGATTCATAGCTGACCTCTTCTTTACCCCTGCAGCACCAAATGTAACACAAGCATATTGTAGTTCACACATTTATAAGTAAATAAGCAAATCACTCTTAATGAAATATGGCTCTTATAAGCGCTTACGTGGGAATTTCCACTACAGTCGTCTGCATAAAGACTTACTTTATGTTCTGGATTTTTGTGGGGGATCCCCATAATATCTGTGTCCTGTCTAATAGCGACTGCTAGTGGTTCAATGAAAATGGCAAAAAGTGAAGGGGAGAGCGGGCAGCCCTGCCTGGTGCCTCGCTGTAAACAGAAACTTGGAGAAGTTTGATCATTGGTTCTCACACATGCATTAGGGTTGTTATAAAGTATTTTTATCCAGTCTATGAAATAAGGACCAAAACCAAATTTATTTAATGTTGCAAACAGGAATTTCGAGTTAACGCGATGGAAAGCTTTTTCTGCATCTAACGAGATGATAGTAGATTCCAGATTATGAATGGTAGCATAGTCTATTAGATTAATCAGCCTGCGTGTGTTAGTAGAAGAATGCCGACCTTTAATAAAACCAGTTTGATCAGGCTGTATCAACTCCTTTGATAAAAGGAGTTATTTTTTCTATCCTTTTAGTGAGTGCTTTGCTGATTATCTTAAGATCTACATTTATTGATGAGATTGGCCGATAACTAGCTGGAAGTGTCGGGTCTTTACCTGGTTTTAATAATACGGTGATATTTGCTGAATTCATATTTGGTGGTATTTTCTGTTTCTCTTTTATTTCTAGTATCATTTTATAAAAGTGGGAGCCAGAATTGTCCAGAACTCTTTGTAAAATTCGACCGGATATCCATCTGGGCCTGGGGCTTTATTATTGGGCATATGTTGCAGAGGGGTGAATCTAAAGCCATCATATTTTCCTGTTGTAATTCTGGAAGAATGATGCTATTAAGAAATTGATTAATATCATCATCTCTGGGGTTTATTTGTGATTTATATAGTGTTCTGTAGAAGTTTCTAAAAATGTTTATCTGGTCAGGATCATGGCTAAATAAAGGATTCTGAGTCTTTAACTGAGGATATTGTTGCTTTTTCCTTGTTTATTTTTAACTGATTAGCTAGAAGCTTTCCAGACTTGTTACCATGGTCAAAGTTTGTAAACGAAGTCTTTGAACCAAGAATTATGTTTTTTGGTTTGTTATTTTGTTTAACTCAAGCTTGAATTTCCTTATATCATTCAGCATGTGTTCCTCTGGGGAGACCTGGTAGGCGTCTTCTAGTGATTTAATTCTAACTTCTAATTCTGAGATTCTTCCAGCTTCCTTTTTTTTCTTATGGGAAGAGAAGGAAATTATTTTCCCTCGCATTACTGCTTTGGTCTCTCATTCTGTCTTCTCCACCCCAGCTGGTCGAGGCAGATGGCCGCCCTACCTGTGCCGGGGCGGGTTCTGCCGGAGGTTTTTCCTCCCTGTTAAAAGGGTGTTTTCCTTCCCACTGTCGTCACCGCTCCGTGCTTGCTCAGGATGGGGGATTGGACAGAGTCAAGCCAAGATTCCATCCAATCTGTTGGTTTCTTAAGCTAGGCTATTATCAATCTGATCTGAATTTTTGTCTGTTCAGCGCCCTGAGGTGACATTTTCATGAATTGACGCTATACAAATAAAGTTGAATTGAATTGAATAAATAAGTAAAAGTCACTGCATGCTTCTGATTCTACAAAGTCTCTTTAGCACCATGAGTGAGGTGTGTTTAGTCTAATACACTGCCTGACCAAAGAAAAAGTAGCCACCTGCATTTAACTAAGTAAATAGGTAGGAGCCTTCTATTGGATAATTACTGCCTGGGTGATATGCATGTTATTTAAGCCCAACTGGTGCAACGAGTTGCTTCTCATTTCCTAAAAAACCATGTGGAAAGACACATCCGTGGTGGTGGAAAAAATGTTAGGCCCAATCTTAATTCTCCCCCTTCCCCTCCATTTTGCACGTTCATGTGTAGAGGTAGGGGTGTCCTAATCCTGTTAAGATGGAGGGGTACATACCCCTTCAAATGAAGGGTTTTCTGGTGCACACTTAAAAACAAACAACAAAGGGGTATAAAAATACTGTCAAGATGGCTACCGAGTCCAAAAAATCCACAAATCTAAATATTTTCTCCATAGATAAAATTTAAAAAGCATAAATACTGTTGTATTGTCTAGTTGAATGCTGTTTAAATTTTAATGTTACTATAAATATGTATATATACACTGCCCGGCCAAAAAAATGGTCACCAACAAAAAAAAGGTCAAACATTTAACATTTGGTTGGAGCCTTTAGCTTTGATTGCGGCAGCATTCGCTGTGTTTCCAGAAGCTTCTGCAATGTCACCAGATTTATTTGCATCCTGTTGCATCAATTTTTCACCAAGATCTTGATGATGATTGTAGAGTCTGACCACAGCACATCCCAAAGATTCTCAATGGGGTTCAGGTCTGGACTCTGTGGGGGCCAACCATGTGTGACAATGATGTCTGATGATCCCTGAACCATCTTTCACAATCTGAGCCCGATAAATTCTGGCACGGTCATCTTGGAATATGGCCGTGCCATCAGAAAGAAACATCCATTGATGGAATAACCTGCTCATTCAGTATATTCAGGTATCAGCTGACCTCATTATCTGAGCTCATACTGTTGCTGAACCTGGACCTGAGCAACTGCAGCAACCCCAGATCATCACACTGCCCCCACAGGCTCATACAGTAGCAGTAGGCATGATGCTGCATCACTTCATCTGCCTTTCCGGCCACATTTCTTCCTGGAAGACGATGGTCCACTATCCTTCCAGTTTTTCATAATGCGTTGGACTGTTCTGAACCCAGTTTTAGTAGTTTCTGCATCTCCTTAGATGTTTTCACCTCTTGATGCCAATGATCTGACCCTTCTCAGACAGACCAACACCTTTTCCAAGACCACGGATGTGTCTTTCCACATGGTTGTTTAGGAAATGAGAAGCAACTCATTGCATCAGTTGGGGTTAAATAACTTGTTGCCAGCTGAAAGGTAATCGCCCATGCAGTAATTATCCAATAGGAGGCTCGTACCTATTTGCTTAGTTAAATCCAGGTGGCAACTTTTTTTGGGCTAGGCAGTGTATATATATATATTTATTTACATAACTTGCCACATATACATGTGGCAAAGAACGCAACAGAGGGCCCATGCGGGCTTTGAACCCTAGACTCCCAGGTGAAAGTCATGCACACTGACCATTCAGCCAAAGTAGCCAGGGCACATGATCAGTTGGAGGCATAGTGACAGGACTGTGAACTGCCACACACACACACACACACACACACACACACACACACACACACACACACACACACACACACACACACACACACACAAAAAAAAAAAAAAAAAAATATATATATATATATATATATATATATATATATTTGTGGAAAGTGGGAAACATTGAACAGTGTATATTATTCTTTTTATTTTTTTTATGCTTTATTTGTTTATTCATTAGGGAAAGATCAAATAAATAAACCAAATAAATCAAATAAATAAAGAAAAACTTCTAGATATAGCCAACTGGCTAGTTTTCATCTGGGTTGCCAGCCCAGATCTTAAAAGGATCCTTGAAATGAGGAAATACAGAAACATGAAATTGTAAATAAAACATAATTAACAGTTATGTAACAGGAGCTGTTTGGTGGTGATGTTAGGTTAATTGGTCACTCTAAATTGCCCCTAGGAATGTGAATGTGAATGCATGAATGTGTGTTAGTGTGAATAGTTGTCTGTCTCTCTGTGTTGGCCCTGTGACATCTCCAGCAAATATTGGATCTGCAGCAGAAGTATTTTCCTAATTTTTCATTAAGAATGAATAAATACATCATTATGGCATCGACCATGAAAAGCAAAAAATGATTGTTCCAGGTTGAAATTTTTCATATCATGCATCACTAATAAGCATATGAGGAAATGTACACGTATGTGATAATGTCTGGATCGGGCAAAGACTCTGATCATGATGTTTCTGTGTCCTACGTCCTTCTGGAACGCTGACAGATGCACTATAAACTCTGAGAATCCCCTAGAGGGCGACATTATCTTGCAGTAGATGTGCAATGCATGAAGGCAGGTCGAGTCAGTTCTTGGGTTCAGCCAGTCCAGCTCAGACTGCTGGAAGAAGCAGTTTGCATTACTGTGTGATCCAGTCTGGCTGAAGCTGATCTGATCCTCCAAACCAGCCAGGAGAGCATGTGGATGAGAGGACTGCAGCATAATGCAGCACACGCAGGTCAAGATTTCAGCGTGGTTTCTTAGCAACAGTACATGGCTGACATCACTCACACAGAAACATAAAAAACAAACTTAAATAATAAAGGATCATGCAGTAGGCTCTTTGATTTTATCAAAGGTAAACGTGATGAAAGCAGCATAAACACATTTTACTTGACACCTAGATCTTCACAGGGAATCGATCCACAATCAGAGGTTGGCAGGAAGAAAGAAAAAAAGAAAAGGAAAAAAAAAGTATCTATATATATGTGTATATATATATATACATATATATATATATATACACACATATACATACACACATATAGTTGTCCTCAAAATTATTCACACCCTCCAATTGAACACGGAAAAAAAAATCAGCTGTCAGTGAAAAAGTTGAAATTGACAAATGTGATAATAAATTAAAATTCTATGAAAATTATGACATTGATTTTGAATTGTGGTTCAACAAAAATATCAAAACCAAACACACAAAAAATAAAACAAGTAAACAACCATAATGGGGCTAAATTTTGTAAAGCAACACTTAGAGGGAATAACTGTAATCAGCTGTTATCTGTAATGTTCACTTCTACACTTGTTGACAGGCATTTTGTTCCAATGCTCATTGGAAAGGTGCTATAATGTGTCAAGTTTTGTTTGTTTGTTTGTTTGTAAATTATTATTTCCAACCACATTTAAAACCAATAATTTAATTCACTAAATAACAATTTTGTCTATTTCTATTTCTTATTAGTTTCTAAAGTTTCTTGTTATTTGAATTACTAATGTCAATTTAGCCTTTTCTTTAATTGGAGGGTATGAATAATTTTGAGGCTGACTGTATATATTTAGAGCGAGAGAGAGGAGAGAGAGAGGGATATGTTCACAGAAGAAAAAGATATATATACACTCATCCTCGAAATTATTCATACTTTATAATTAAAGAAAGCGGCTGTCAGTTAAATGACTTGAAATTGACAAAAGTAATAATGAAAAAAAAATCAGTAAGGAGGCCAAGCTGTGTTTAGCCCGTACACAAGTGGTTCAACTAGTTACAAACACATTTATATAAATAATGTTAATGACAAAATGTTTTGCGAATCAGATCAGATAACACTGTACTCTCAAATATCATAATCGGAAGGAGATCATTAAATCAGAAAAGAAAGTATTACTGATTATAATTTTCAAAACTATAGAGTTACATTTGAAGGTTCCTCATGAGCTTTTTAAGAAAGAAAGAAAGAAAGAAAGAAAGAAAGAAAGACAGAAAGACAGAAAGAAAGACAGAAAGAAAGAAAGAAAGAAAGAAAGAAAGAAAGAAAGAAAGAAAGACAGACAGAAAGAAAGAAAGAAAGAAAGAAAGAAAGAAAGAAAGAAAGAAAGAAAGAAAGAAAGAAAGAAAGAAAGAAAGAAAGAAAGAAAGAAAGAAAGAAAGAAAGAAAGAAAGAAAGACAGACAGAAAGACAGACAGACAGACAGACCTCAATCAGTCCATTTCCGATCGCTGCTGTTTCCCACCGGACGTATTTTGGTGGTGACACCAGCATGATGGACGCGGTTCCTCAACGTGTTTTGGAATATTTGACGGAGGTTGAAGAGGCAGCTGAGGATGTTCTCACTGCTAAACAGCAGGTGAGCAAAACTGCGGATATTAGTATAAACTGGATCATTTAAAAGAGAACAGTTCCTCGTCTGTTTAGTCAAACCTGCTCGTTGTTGCTGCTGCTAGCAGCAGGCTAACGATGAGCTACCGAGTGAACGTGGTCATTAACATTAACTACTTCTTAGCCAGTTAACTAGTTAACCTTCTCTGTTTTTATTAACCGTCTTAAACCACTTCTCAGGTTGTCGCGTGCTGGCTCAGTATCAAACAGAACTGATTCCAGATTCTTCTGTTCGCATCGGATTAAATTAAAGTGTAAAAGGAGTTAGTGAACAAATGCAACGAAACGTTGCTGAAGCGAAACATATTTACAGTCTAAACATAGATTATGACCCTAATATTTATTGACCATAAAAACATCCCTGAACAGAACAGGATTTGTTAGGTTTTACTTTGTGGCAGGTTTTGGATGGATAACTGGTAATTACTGCTTCACATGGCCGATAACAACACTGATACCGATAATAAAGCTGAAAATGATGTGATATTTATTCTAGGGCCGACTCCGCCGCTTCAGCAAACCATTCTTTTTCGTGACAAAAAAACCCAACACACCTAGATGAACCCCCCCACCACTCTAACTTTTTTTTTTTGTGATTTATTTTTATTTTTTTTTCCTTCTCTCAGTCTCTTATACTTTTTTTTTTTTTTTTTTTTAATAGTCTAAAGAAAAAATATTAAGTATCTTTATGTGACTCGAGTGAAATTTATATTTTTTTTTTTTTTTTTTTATTTTATATTTCATTCTTAATGTAAGGGTATATTATTATTTTTTTTTTTTTGTTCTTTTTTTGTCGCATTATTGTTTTTAGTGATATTAATCCATCGTAGCTAAAAGTGCTCCATTTCTAATAATTGTCTTTTTTTTCGGTTTTCGGTTTCTCCCCTTGTTTTTTTTTTTTTTTTTTTTCGTTTTTGTCTAATTTTTTTTTTTCGTGCTCCCCTAATTTATTCTATGTGCAAAATTAGAAAAAATACTTCAGCAGCAGATTTAGTAGAAGTTTGCAGGAGACTTCATAATGTTGCACAGTGGGTGCAGACAAGTTTATTCATACCCTCCAATTCAAGAAGAAAAAAAAACTTCTGTCAGTGAAGTTAGTTGAAACTGACAAAAGTAATAATGAATAAAAATTCTATGAAAATCGATATTGATTTTGAATTGTGGTTGAAAAGAAATGTGAAAAACTAACACAAAAAATAAAACGACAAGCATGATAAGGCTCCCAAGCTAAAATTTTACAGAGTAAAATCAGGTCTTTTCTCTGATGTCCAAAAAGACGCCTACATTTATTGACAAGGATTTTGTCTCACATTTCACAGGAAAGGTGCTCTACAGTGTCTGGGGCAGTTTTGCTTTTCTTTTTTTAAGTTATTATTTCCAACCACAATGCAAAAACAATATTTTGTTTCAATAAATTATAATTTAGTAAATTTTTATTTATTGTTATTTTCTTTAGTTTATTGTTATTACAATTACTATTGTGAATTTAGCCTTTTCTTTAATTGGAGGGTATGAATAATTTTTTTTTTTGGGGGGGGGGGGGGGGCAAATTATGTTCGCCACCAAACATATATCGGTTAATTATATTGAAAAATAAAATGTTTTATTCACAATTTGATGTTTCTGTAATTTCATTATTTCAGGGATCCTTTTAAGATCTGGCCACCAGATGAAAACTAGCCTGTTGGCTAAATCTAGCATATTTATAAATTTTTCTTTGTTTATTTATTTGATCTTTCCTTACTGAATAAACAAATAGAATTTTTAAAAAATGATGGCCGATATTGGATTAATCTTTCTGACTTTTTTTTTTTTTTTTTAAGACAAATTGTTTTGTCTGTTCTTACCTTGACAGTTTTGGCTGTCACCTCAGCCTTCATCACTTACAATGAGGTGCTCGTGCCGGGTCGGGTCTGTCCCCACTTCTGATGAAGGCTGAAATGACAGCCGAAACTGTCAAGGTAAGAACAGCTAAAACAATTTGTCTTAAAAAAAGAAAAAAGTCAAGAAAGTTATCACACTGAAGAAGACAAGATGAACATCCTGAATAAATGACGATATTGGGTTGATATCCAACCGACATCGACATTCAGTTTTAAAGCTGAAATTGTGCTGATGATATCGTGCGTCACCATCCTCCACCTCGCTGCTAAGGTCCGCTCCTTTACGTCTGTGTTGGTTGGAAATTATTCAGGAAGGTGGAGGAACTTTACCTGAACAGTATTTTCAGCTGGATCATCACTGCTGTTTCCAGGGTGATTTTGGGAGCCCGTCTTTCTTTCTCCTGACTCTTTATTGGTTGACTGAGGTGTCAGTCATCAAACAAACACCCACCTTGTACAAATAATACTCCCGTTAATTGTCTCCAAACACTCTCTTTCACTGGTGTCCAGCTGGAACAAGGAAAAGCTGAAGATGAAACAAGCAGCTTAACTTGTTTCCAGCTGAAACTGTTCGCTAACTTGACGTTTCTTTGTCATTGGACTCATCAGATGCCGCAGCATCGCCTGCTGGACGTCAGGAAGATCTGACTTTGTGTTGTGATGTTTCAGATCGTGGACCTGGACACAAAGCGGAACAGGAACAGAGAGGCTCTGAACGCTTTGAAACATGACGTGTCAGACTCAGGTGAGAGACAGAGAGTCAGGCTGTGTGCAGATGTTTCTGTGCTGTAAGTCACGTTTGCTGTCGCCTGCAGAGAAAGTCAAGGTTTGCTTTGGGAACATGTTCATCAAATTTCCCAAATCCAAGACCACAGAGATGATTCAGAAAGGTAAACATCTCCAAAGCATAAACTGGTGGAGGAATATTTTATACATTATAAAGAAAAACTTGGTTAACTCTTTTAAATCCTGTTTCTTTGTGTGCAGACCAAGAGCAGCTGGATAAGGAGATAAACGATCTTCACAAGGGACTGAAAGCTAAAGTTAACCGTCTCAATGAGCTGCAAGGTATGAGTCTTCATAACCCGACCGGATTCAGATCTGTGGGGTCCTGAACGACACGTGATATGTTCTTTTCCTGATGTGGTGACGACGTATCTGACATCGAACGGTGCGTTCAGACCAACCACTTTTTGGGCATCAAAAAGTTTAACGCCAAAGTTTATTGCTGGTTCACGTCAAATCGGATGCTGACATTTAAAGTTGTACTTCCATGGTGATGTCATTAATATTTCTGTGTTCTCCATTATTATTGAATGCATTCTGCATCATTTCTGTTTTAAAAAAAACCTTCTGGTATCTTTGTATCCAGCTGTATTTGTATACTAGAAGAGAGGCTTGTGGTCCTGTGGTGGATTTCTCAATCCTTATAGACTACAATATTAACTGTCACTGTCACTTATAAGTCAGAGTAAGAGATGGGCAGAAGCAGGTGGTGGTGTTTACCAAGTAAGAGGAGCTTAAGATAATGTTATTATAACCATGACATTTAAATCTGATATGGGCAATGGTGTGTCTATGTTTAATTAATTGTCATATTTGGTATGATCTAATCTAGGCCTTTGTCTCAAGGGGTTATCACTGCTCTATAAAGTTGTTGCCAAGGAGAGGAAAGGGGTCTTCTACCTCTGTCTAGGATGAACTCTGTCACTCTGTATTGATAAAAAAATCCTGAGGTGTTGACCTTCTATCACCTTCTAAGCCTTTCTCGTCCTTTTCTTGGGAAACATTTTATCCACAACAGTCCAACGGCAGCTTTTCCGGGTCCTTCTCATGAATTTCCGTCTGATTGGCTGCCTCCCATCAGTGTATGAAGGAAGCTCCGCCCTCCGCTCTTATTTTGTTACAGACAGGAAATAGAGCCGACAAACAAGTTTGTTCCGCCATGCTAACAAACAGTTAGCTAATTAGCTTCTCAACTCCGAAGCTACAGTCGTGCTGTCTCCACTTCTAGTGTGTAGTGGAGGGTTACCTGCCTTCCAATGGACAGATAGAAACCCCACGTGGGATACGCTATTTGCAATGTGACGTAGAAGTGTGAGGCTGTTCCCGATTCGCTCTTTTCTTCGTATTGTTTCTCTGATGAGAAAGCGCAGCCGACTGAGGGGAACGCAACGCTAGCAAGTCAGCATGTGTAAGTAAACAAGGGGAAACCCTCCGTATTTCAGAAGGAGCAAGTTAAACGGGTTTTCAGTGGAAGGAGGCCTTTAAAGAAAAAAATGCTCTTGACGCGCGTCTAGAGCATCTCGAGTGAGGTGGAGGACCCAGTCTTTTTCCTTTGCCTGTGTCTCTATATAACAACGGATGAAACTGAGCAGCTGCTCAGCTTCATTTGCTCCACAAGGCCAGAGAGCGACGTTGTCGGGCGTCTCTGCACCGTGTTTGGATTCATCAGATTGTTCAGAGGTGGTCTGTGTTTGGTGATTTCATCGTTTACTCCAGGAGCTGCGCGCTGACGATGGTGCAGCTTTCGTTTGATCCAGCCCAGTTTAACCACCTGCAGTCCTGCATCGGAACAGCAGGTCGTCAACCCACCCTTTAGAAATAGGGATGCACAATATTGGAATTTTGGCCGATATCTGATATGCCAATATTTTAGAACTCAGGTGGCCGATAACCGATATTGATACCAATATAAAAGCTGTAAAAAATAAGCAGTCATTACAAATAGCAGTTTTGTTATCCGTGTCCGACATTTAATGTTTTCATATTCTGATATCAAATCTATATTTAAAAACTATCTATTTCTATCTATCTATTTTACTTACAAAATCTCGTGAGATTTCATCATTCTGTTACAAAATCTCACAATATTTCATGAATTCTCACAAGATTTCGTAACAGAAGGATGAAATATTGCGAGATTTTGTGAGGAAAAATAGATCGATACCACGTTTTTTAATGTCAATATGATATCAACATATGAAAATATCACAAATGTTTGTGAATTCTTGTGAGATTTCGTAACAGAACGATGAAATATCGCAAGATTTCATTAGTAAAATAGATCGATACTGCATTTTTAAATGTCAATATGATATCGGCATATGAAAGTATTGCAATATTTCACTGTATTGATATTTTTTTCCCACCTCTAGTCTTTAGAAGTTTTAAAGTCTGTAAAAAAGAAATTTTTGAAGAATTTATTTTATTTTTTTTACTTTAGAAACAGCGGTTAAATCAGTTAAATATCAGTTAAATATCTAAATATCGGTTAAATGTCGGTGGGGTGGCCGATGTCCAATACTCAGTTTTTAGGCCGATACAGACCGATACCGATAGGGGGCCGATCCCTAAAAAATGTACTTTGTAAGATTTGAGTTTTTGCAGTGCAAGTGTAAAGTGCCGTCCTCCTCTTGTGGCTGTAGATGGTTATGTTTACTCCTTGGTTCATGTCAGTCATTATGAATTAACATTTAAAAATACATTATATTACATAATGTATCATACATAGTATATATACATATATACATATATATAAGTCACGGAACCAGTCAAACTATGAAATAAAATGTGACTGCTAGTCCAGAAAATATGGTACTTTTAGACGGAAGGCAGAAATAACGGCGCTAGTGATAAGAGGTTGAAGTTAAATCACCGCTGTCCATGTCATTGTAACAAGCAGTGATGCATGTGTTTATTTGCAGGAAAACCCGAGCTGAGAGGCTACAATCTTTCTCCACTCTCCAGTGATGAAATCAAAGCCATCAACAGCATTTTGAGAAGATGATCTACAGACAACATTCCACCTCTGAGACAGCAGTTTCAGCCACCTGCCTCATTTCTCTAACCCATCCACAGATATATAAACTGGACTGATATGAAGAGGAAAGAAGAGTCACAGACATCCTGCTGAGCAGCTTTAGAACGGCGTCGGTGTACGCAGCAGTTTACTGAGTATTCCTGATATGCTGGAGGCTCCACATGGATGCTGAGCTCCAACTGTGGGACACGCCTCATCAGGGCTCGTCATCTTCACACAAAGTTTACTTGGCATTTACTAATAAATATACTAGAATTTTAACATATTTAGCCTGTACTTATATTTAAACTTTTGAACAATATACTTTAATAGTAGTACATTCATAGTACATTTTCAAACATACTAGTTTCTTTGATACTAAGAGTTTAAATGTTACTGGACCATTTGGTGGAGTCAAATAAAACACCTGAATCTATTTTTGACAGGAATTTGGTAATATTTTTTTTTTACTCAGCATTAAAGGTGAAGTAGAAGAATAATGAGGCAATTTTCAGTATATTTGAAAATGTATTTTTAAGCACTAAACAGTGGACTATAAGTGTATTATCAGTGAAATCATGGCAAACCTGAAAGGTTAGGTCGACCATTTCTTAAACTAAAAAGGCATTGAGAAGTTTACTGCTAGAAAACTAACTAACAATACTTTTAGTATACCTAAAAGTGTACTTTGTAAGAATAAAAGAAAGCTGTATTAGAATGCATATTGCGGAGTGGGTAGCCTAGTGGCAATGCTGCACGTTTTGTTGCAGAGGACCTGGGTTCAATTCCCCATCACACCACTCAGGTGAGCAAGGTACTGAACCCCCACCATCTGCTCCCTGGGTGCTTTAATTAGCAGCCCACTGCTCTCTGATACTTACAGAGATGGGTGAAATACAGAGCCCTAGTTTCCCGTCGGGGATCATAACAGTATCTAAAATAAATAAACTAAGGCCGTGTCTCAATCCACACACTTTCCTGAGTGCACTGGAATTCAGGGCATAGTGCGCACTGTGTACTTTGTTTGTAGTGCACACTATTGTCGCTAAATGCTGACCCAATCAGAGCACTGCACTTACAGGAAGTGACGGACTAGCATTACCTGCTAACCTGAGCTAACTCTACTGAGCTGGTATAACCGCAGCCTCAAACACACGACCATCGGCGGAGCGGGGGGGGGCGGCTTAGGGGGCTTAAGCCTGGAATGATTCCTCAAAAGCCCCGGATCTTTTTTTTTATGTTTCTTTTTTCTGTTTTTGTTATTCTAGATTTATTTATTTATATTATTATATTTATTTATCTAATTTCTCATCAACTACAATATGTGTAAAACGTAATAAAAAGGGGACGCTGCATGTCATTACTAGGCTCCCCCCTCTCTAAACTTGGTCTGGTCCAAACCTGTGGCGTATGTGTGCCGCGCGCACCTTGTGTTGAGCTCACCGGTACGCGGTGCGGCGCAGCCTGCAACAGCTCCCCCGTGCTCATTGATTCAGAGCATCAGAGGACGTTAGTCTATCGTTCATCTGGTTGGTTGTGGTCACGCGTTATATGTAAACAAACCTGTCATAAATGACGATGGTGTGTCCGTTACTTTTCCCTTGTAACTTTTATAACAGTCAGATGTCATTATGTTGTTAGGCAGTGAGCACAGATGCGATTGTTTCAACAAGATGAGTGAACGTAATTATTGAAATGTTAATATGGTTTGTTATCATTGGTTTATGAAACGAGTACAGTCATGGGCTAAGCCCAATGAATTTCCTTCAATTTTTAATTAATTTGAACAAACGTTTGAATATATATAAATGTATACATTAGGCTATATACTATTTTTAGTGATTTCCCAACCGTGGACATCAGTTCCTTTTTCAGAAAAGAGAACAGCTCAGGTGAGAGAAAACAACTAAAGTCAATTTCTCAATATCATATGTCACATCTTTGGATAATAATAATTTGCTCTGGTTGATGTATGAATGAAGGACAAAAAGAGAGAGAGATATTAGTAAGAAAGAAAAATGCCAGCATGAGCATTTTAGAACACACGTACCCTGGTTTGTGTACTTTCTATTGAAGTTGAGATTAAATGATGTTGTCGTTTAAATGCTGTTCATATAGCAATAACAAAAACACCTTACCTGCTGATGTGGTGGTTTCAGCCCACCACTATATGCAGATATGACCTTTTACCTGTTTTAACTCCTGAACAAAGGTACAAATAACCTTATAATTGTGTGGAATATATTGGTGTGTCAACTTTTACAATAAAGGGGCTCTGGTTGATCTTTGGGTGTTTGTACAAAGAGGAGAAGATAAAAGCAAGAATGAGAACAACACAGAACAAGAACCAGGTTTAAAAAAAGAAGGAGATTGGATTATATTTTAAGACATATTTACTTTGGTGGTCGAATATGAGGAACGAAAAATGACAAAACAAAAAATAAATATATAAATAAATAAATACACGTATAAAAAAATGCACATATAAATGTATAAATAAATTAATGAATATAAAATAAATAAATATACAAATGTAGAAATGCATAAATCAATCAATCAATACATAAATATATTTTGGTCATAAAAAATGCCAATTTTATTTTTTTTACTTGTATTTGTCTATTTATGTATTTATTCATACATTTTCTCCTTTTTGTGCATTTATACAGTTATTCATTTATTTTTTACATTTATTTATTTACACATTTATTTATTTATACTTTTATTTATTTATTCCTACATTTATTTATGTATTTCTACATTTCCACATTTATTTATTTCTGCATTTCTGTCTCCATATGCTAATGAGGTGGGTGGTTCTAACATTTGTCTTCAGCACGATTGGCTAGAGTGGTGCATATGATCCTATCTACTGCTACTGCCTTGACCTAAGGCCTAGACTTGAGTACGTGAGTTGTTACGGTACATCATTTGACCGATGGAAAGTTCTTTGACAGCCATCGCCAACGAGCCTCATTTCTTCTGACTCCGAGCGGATGGCAAGTTGGCGGGAAACTTCCTCCAGACTGTCCAATACAGCCGAGTCAACCTCCACATCCATCTCAGCTTGGAGCTGAAATTAATCCTCCATGACCAATGCCAAACGAAACTGGAGGTAGTCATTGGGTCGTTTCTGTCGATATAATTCACCAATGACCTTAAATCGTTGGCGATGCGATGCAGTCGAGTAACTTGAAAAGCAGCTGGAGGCAGCTAACTTTTCTTCAGAATCTGCAGTGGACAACAATGAACAGTGTAAGATGATGACAGGTGTTTCATGGATTGTGTTTATGCATCTCTTCAGCTTCCTCAATAGGTTCCTGACTACAAAAATCATCACCAAGGACAGTCTTCCAGCCAGAGAGCAGCTCTTTCTGACACTCATGAAGCTCCGTCACAACACATCATTTGAGTTGATCGCCTCAGTCAAAGGAGTGCACAAGAGTACTGTAATCTACGGAGCCCCTCTGATGACATGGACAGAAAAAAAGTTGGCAAGATGTCAAGTCGTGGCCACGCATTAATAACTCGTGGCCACGAGTTATCAATGCGTGGGAACGAGATAGCATGAGTCGTATAAGTAGAGAATATAGACTTGATTTCATATTATTTCAAGCTTGGAATGAACTATAATAATATCCTGCGATCTCTTGCAACCAAACACAGGGTGGTAATTAGTAAGAGACGCTTAATTCTGGTGCTGAAAGCAAACGGATTGAGACGTGAACAGTACGCGGACATTGGTCAAGTTATTGACTCCATCCAGAAGAAGCTGCAAGGACCCGGGAGACTGCATGGTTATAGGTGGATGTGCGGTTTCCTCGCATCTCTGGATCCACCCGCGTCCCCCCCATTAGGATTAGAAATACATGTGGGCTTTAGAGGGAGCCTTATTTTCGCAAGTAGCTTGCGTGCGCACTGTGCAGTCTTGTATGCATGAGGTCAAAAACAGGGTAACTGTCACGAACATTCGGCTACTAGTCTACTGTATGCAGCTGATATAAAAACATGTCACAGACGGACGGAAAGTCTTTTAACAACCACAGAAAATAAACAAACAAACAAATAAATAAAAAAAACAAGTGGTCACTATTGGCTCACAGCACACAATAAACACTGTTGCTGTCCAGGGTGCTGAAAGAAACGGATCACCTGCGTCATTGATATAATGTGTAATAAATCAATAAAAATACAACGCTGACACTAAGTGAGATTCATTTAATTTACAAAATATCAGGAACCTCAAGATAAGTTAATATAACCTGAAAGTGGACTATTTGTAGATTTCCCCTTTGTGGGGTGTTTCCAGGAGAACAAACTTGGAACTCTGCACCCAAACAGAATGTTTTCTCTGTAATCTGCGTCATCCTGATGTAACAGCGCCAACAAAAAGGAGTAACTTTATGTCCAGGAAGTCACCCCAGAAAGGGCCTTCATCTTTCAGCTCTCCGAAGAACTGTATCCAGAACTCCATTCCTTCTTTGCATAGGAAATAGGACAAAAGCTGAAAGATCGCTCCATGGCGCGCCGCGGCGACCACACAGCGCCTGATGTGGTCGACAACATCTGTTAACATGGGCGCAGAAATAAAACTGCAGTGCTTCGGCGTGCTTCCACATGCAGTGTGTCCTTAAAGCAGCCTTCGGTTTAGCCTCCGGGCCTGACGCTGAGCGGACGCCAGTGGATCCAGAGATGAGAGGATTAACCGCACATCTGTAGCGGAGAGGGCGGGGGTGCAGAGGGGGCTGCCGCCCTGGGCTCACGGCTAAGGGGCCCACTTGCCCACGTCATACATACCCAACATGACCAAGGGGAAAAAAAGTGAAGATGCAGTTGTTCTCTTACAGCAGTACTTGTAAGGATATTAGTGTAAAAACTTGAAAAACAGGATGGATGGAATTCCCTTTTTCCTCAGTCTCCCATTGTTAGCTTGGATCCATCAGTGCTGCTCCTCTCTGGACCCAGTTCCTCCTCTCTGGACCCGGTTCCTCCTCTCTGGATCCGGTTCCTCCTCTCTGGACCCGGTTCCTCCTCTCTGGACCCGGTTCCTCCTCTATGGACCCGGTCCCTCCTCTCTGGACCCGGTTCCTCCTCTCTGGACCCGCTGCTGCGCTGAAGCTGCTGGTACTGTGCCACATGCGCGCATTCTGTGCGTAATGTCACTTGCTTCAACAGCAACTCCTTATCCATGACCAAACGGGCCTCTTCTCGAGCTCTGCAGGGAAACCTGCTGTATTGTTTATATTTCATTTAAAATTATTACTCATTTTGTAGCCTATTCTATATTGCATTTACATCTTCCATCTGTCTCCTAGGGTCGAATTTCATTTTGTTTACCATATGTTCTCCAACTTTCCATGGCAAAGTGACAGTGCAGCTAAATCCTCATTTAAATTCTGCTGTTTGCGCCTGTTACAGATTTTTTTAAAGCAATCTTATCGCCAGCAAACAGTGAAGACATCACAGTGAACTCTCAGCGCCGCAAACAAAAACCTAACAGACATTATTGCCCAATAAGATGAAGTGAAATATAAAACTCCCATGTGTACATACACTCTCATAGAGCCATAAAGTATCCACATTACGCATGATCAACAGCTATTTATCTGAACACATCGGGCTCAGCAGCAGAATAAAGGACACAATAAAGCAGCTGTGCGCGCTGCAGCTCTCAGTTTGAAGTTCAGAGACGGCCGCTTGGCCTTAACGCATTTATTATTTTATCATCACAGTCCGGTTTGTCCGCAAGCTGTTTTTCAAAGATGCGCAGCGAGATGGTATCCAGTTTCTCTGAGCATCGTGGCTCTGCTGGTGGATTTAACCCAGTTTGCAACTGGAAACAGACTCCACACAGCAACTGGAACAGGCGGTGTTACCAGAATACAGTAAACGGTTCATGTTGGGAAACGAGTCCAACAATAATGGACAGGATCTGACTCCCTGCTCGGCGCGCGCAATGTTCAGCTGGCAAAACGCATCGGACAGGCAGCAGCTTCATTATTCCAACACTCTGAAAACTATTCAGTTCGTCCAGGTGTCTGTTTCATAGCTTTAAGCAGCAGTTAGCTTCTCCCAATGCTTGCTGGGCGAGGGGTCACTTAGTTGTAGTTAGCCAGGTGTGCCAGCTGCCTCCGTGTGGCACCCACACACCCTGGCACACCCATAAGGCCATGGCGCTGTCTGTGGTGCTGAAATAGCGCAAATTGTGCTGCAGAACTCATCTAATCCACAATCTCTCCATTTAGTCCTTCTGTCTCTGTTTGCCATTGTTATTCTAATTGAGCAGCTGTGCCATTACAGGCCGTCACTGCACAGTGTCTGATGTCCATTTACCTTGTTTTATATATGATCTGCTGTCTAGTGAACAAATTAAATCTCATAAGGGCCCACTACAAGTCCCCGCCCCCTCTGCAATGTACACTTCCTCAGCGCCTGCCGCACATCCTACTTTTTACACCCTGATGCCGTTCATCTGACATTTCTTGTGCATCCACCTATAGCTAACCATGCGGGTCCTTGCAGCTTCTTCTGGATGGAGTCAATAACTTGACCAATGTCCGCGTACTGTTCACGTCTCAATCCGTTTGCTTTCAGCACCCGAATTAAGCGTCTCTTACTAATTACCACCCTGTGTTTGGTTGCAAGAGATCGCAGGATATTATTATAGTTCATTCCAAGCTTGAAATAATATGAAATCAAGTCTATATTCTCTACTTATATGACTCATGCTATCTCGTTCCCACGCATTAATAACTCGTGGCCACGAGTTATTAATGCGTGGGAACGAGATAGTATAAATCGTGGCCACGAGTTATTAATGCGTGGCCACGACTTGACATCTTGCCAACTTTTTTTCTGTCCATGTCATCAGAGGGGCTCCGTAGTAATCAGTTACTTTGGGAAGTGGATTGATTTGCTGCATGCAAAGATTGACTTTCTCATCAGGTGGCAGGACAGAGACACAATATTCAAAAGCATTCCACCTGTCTTCAAGGCCAAATTTCCTCGTTTGACTGCAATCATTGATTGCTTTGAGATCTTCATTGATGTGCCAAAAAACCTGAAAGCACGAGCTCAGACATGGAGTAATTACAAGAAACACTGCACTGTGAAAGTGTTTGTATCATGTTCACCTTTGGGCAACATTAACTTCATGTCTACAGTGTGGGGTGGTCGAGTTTCTGATGTCCAGATAGTCTGGGAATCAGGATTTATCAGTCCAAATCTACATATGCCTGGGGATCAGATCCTTGCATATCGTGGTTTCACTCTTCATGATGATTGTGCCACCCTATGCAGTTGTGAACTTGTGACGCCAGCTTTCACCAAAGGAAAAAAACAGTTATCAGCTGTGGATGTGCAGATTTCAAGAAAAATATCTTCAGTGCGCATACACATAGAAAGAGTCATTGGTTTATTGAAAAAGAGATACACGATCTTGAAAGGTCCAATACCTTTATCATTAGTGCAAAGTGTAAAGAACGAGTCACTAGAGAGTAGTATAAACAAAATTGTGAGAGTATGTGGAGCTCTTGTGAATCTAGGTGAAAAGCATTGTGTACAAGGAAATTTAATCTTGAAACAGGTGCATATCTATTTGTAGCAATCTACAATCACTACACATCTTGGTGCATATATATTAATTTTTAAAAGTTTTGTTATCTTAATTTGTGTCGCACCACAAAATTTATTTTGCATTTGACTTGTATATATCTTTTTGTCATACAGTTCAAACATCTGATCCAGTATTATTTTTTATGAAATGCTTACCAAAGACTTGTTTTGTACAGTGATGTCATTCTTTCATGCAATAAAATGACATGTTCTAAGGGAAATGTCTATTTCAAGTTCAGGATTTTCAACTTTATACATCACAAAAACATTCATTCCCTCACTTAAATTTTTACCTTTTTATACAGGCATGTACACAATTTCTATTGTGTACATGCCTGTATAAAAAGGCATCACCAGTTTAGTTCTTTGATTGTTTTCTACAAGTCTTATAATACCAAGTTTTTTTGGGGGGGGGTGGTATGTGTTTCAGTTTCAAACAGTCCAAATGAAACCAAATGTCAAATCGGTCACAGCACACCATGTTGCCCATCTCCTTTTTTCTGCAGATGCAGTGCAGTTTGGTGCAGAGTTCTCTTTGTTGCAACCAAGTTCCACAGATTTTGTCAACAACTCTGGCAAGATGGTCTTTGTCCGTATCGATTCGTGTTTTGCAAGCATCTCTGTGATGAAGTCATTGTCGCGTTGCATTCTTTCAATGAAACAATCTTTGTTGGTCCAGAGCACAAAGTCAGCATATGCTACTTGGCGTACACACATCTGATGCTGAACTTGTGTGTAGTAGGCATGATTCTTCTTTAATGTGCGCTCTGCTCCAAAACAGAAGGAAGGGTCTCTGACAGCTTCCAAGAAAGTGCTGTCTCTGTGTTTGAATGGACACTTTTTCTCAACGACGCCGGTACCACAGCAGCTACAATGAACGATCCCATCTGGTGATGCTGCCAGATACGGTTTGTCCCTGCATATGACCAAGCCAGATTTTTTTTTTACTGAACATTCAGTGTGAGGCCCTATGCACCTGTCTCCTGTCCTACAGGAGATCCTACATCTCCTGTAGGATTGTGAGCAGTATCTCCAGTGCTGTAGCTATCTGGAGCGACGAGGCCAGCATATAGCTGGAACGCTGACTCCTCATGGGTGCAACCCCACTGAACTGCAGGGGTGTTCAGCAGTTTCTCCTGTTGTGTACAAATCTTCTTGATGAGAGATGGAGCAGGATTCTCAAGGTCTGTTGTCATGACCTGATGCGCCAGTACCGGTTCACCCAATACGCACACTACGCACGTTGCGTAGGGCCCCGCAAACTCATAAAGGCCCCGTGAAGGGATTTAAAAAAAAAAAAAAAAACGTGACGACGTCACTGCCCGGTCGCGCATGTGTCCCGCATTTCCAGCACATCAGGCTGGAGAGAAGTGAGAGATGAAGCGGAGTTAAAGGATATGAGAAAAGGA
Source organism: Atherinomorus stipes (assembly GCA_023101725.1). Classification (NCBI taxonomy): domain Eukaryota; kingdom Metazoa; phylum Chordata; class Actinopteri; order Atheriniformes; family Atherinidae; genus Atherinomorus; species Atherinomorus stipes. The sequence goes on along the minus strand of JALJCO010008192.1, from coordinate 30,973 downwards.
GAAGGAAAGAACATGAGGATGAACCGCAGGAACAGCAGTCAGGTAACTGTCTGCTCTCGGTGGGAGAATGGGATCGTACAAGTTTGACCTAAATTAGCGGGGGGGGGGGGGTCTCCGGTCTCCCTGTGCATCTTGCTGGCTGCTAACAGTTGAAGTTACAACTGTGCTTACAAAACAATAAAAAAGTAAAAGATAAATACTGACTAAGGTTTAATTTCGTTAGCTTGGATAACCAACAGGCAAATATACAGTCATCCTCAAAATTATTTATACCCTCGTAAACAACTGAACAATGTAAATCATATTTTTTTCCTGGCTCTGATTGTCAACTAGTTAGAAAATAATAAAAGTGTTATGGGATAACTTAAGAGTGTGTGAACACTTCCAGCAAAAACAGAGAAGGTGACCACATGTTTAATCATGTAATCATACACGATTAAACACATGCTAACAAGTGTAGCATTCATATTTACTTCTGTAAGTTGTGAGTAAGGGACGTTGTGCTGTCTTCTGCGCATGCGGGTCACTTCAGTTCACACTGAAGCCTGATGGAGGTCGCATGTGAATAATTTGAACAACCACCGTAACAAACTGGACATCGGTTAATACTGTTAATCGGAATTCAGCATTAAGCCCTGCAGTGTGAACGTTGCCTGGGAGTTGCGGGATGGTGTCTGTTGGGGACTGGACTTGGCCACCCTTGACCCGGTGTCAAGGGTCTCTGTATTCTTTTATTTTGTTTTATTTATTTATTTCTAATGCTTAGGATTTTATATTTTCTGTGTTATCATTATTGTGATTTTATCCATTTTCTTGAAATTTTTACATTTGTGCAGCACTTTGGAGACTTTTTATTGTTCTAATGTGCTATAAAAATAAATTGATTGATTGACTGAAAAAAAAAAAAAAAAAAAAAAAATTATTTATACCCTCCAATTAAAGAAAAACGCTATATTCACAATAGTAATTCAAATATCAACAAACTAAGTAAACTAATAATGAATTTTTTTTAAATCATAAAATTATCATTAAGTGAAGGAAAATATTGATTTTGAATTATGGTTGAAAATATCATTTAAAACAAACAAACAGTGGACCAAAATACCTGTAAGCAAGTGTAGAAGTCTTTTTGAACATTACAGAAAACACCTGATGACAGTGATTGTGTCAAAGTGTCGCTCAACAACATTTTAGCTTCGGAGCCCCATCATGCTTGTTTACTTGTTTTATTTCTTGTGTGTTTGTTTTTAATATTTCTGTCAAACCACAATTAAAAATCAACATAATTTTCATAGAATTTTATTTATCATTACTTTTGTCAATTTCAACTTATTTCACTTAATTTTTTCCTTCTTTAATTGGCGGGTATGAATATTTTGAGGACAACTGTAGATGCAGATATTTTCTAAGAATATAAGAATTGAAATTCATAAAATATTCTGACAATGGTGCTAATATAATAATTTGTATGATAAATGATAATATAAATAATTGCCTACATTTGAAGTATATGAAAGTAAAACAAGCACAGCCAATTTGATGGAGATGAATTAATATTAGCCGTATCCATATAACAGGTGCTGTGACAAGCAGCAGCACAGACAGAGCAGGTTCATCTAGGACAGGCACAGATGCACCAGCTTTATCATCCAATGCAGGCACATCCACAGATGTGCAATATATATATTTTTATGTTTAAAGCACTGGGTGTCATGTGCAAATATTGAAAGTTTTTGCTGTTCCGTTAGGAGGGCCCCTTACCAGAATTTTGCCTAGGGCCCCTTGAAGGTCCAAACCGGCTCTGGCCATGGATGAGGTTATCCTCCCGACCCGCTGCTCAAACCATACCTGACTGGAGGACTGCGCTTTTGTAACATCTTCTATGTAATGCAAATCAGTTAGAGAATACTTCAAACTTCTGGTTGTGTCAGCTCAGAGCTGGTCAAGGTGCATTAGATCAAGTCCATCACAATACAGACTGTGCAAAGAAGCTGGTATGCGCTTGGGGTTTGGCGAGGGCTGTGGGGTTACAAAAGCTGCACTGTATTCATTAAAGGAACTGAGCCCCACCACCTTCTCCCCACTCGCTGCAAGATTAAAAAAAAAAAAAACAGACTGCTCATCAACTGTTGATGGGGGCACTGTTGCTTTTGGTCTGTTCTTTTTCTTCCGCAGTCGATCACATGCTTTGGTTGAGTAGAAATGGATCTCATGCACAAGTGCTGGTGTGACGTTTTTGACAAAACATTCATTCCACTTACATGGTTCATCTGTGCATGCTGATTCTGTACACCCCAGTCTTACAGCAGCTTCTATCTTATACAGAACGGCTGCAACATGTGAGCCTGTTTCACTTAATCTGAAACAGAAAATAGAGACATGATTAGTTATGCAGAGATAATGTTTGAACATATTACACAGTGAAAACAATGAATAAATATTTAGAAAGTCAATTAAAAAAAATTAATAAAACAATAACAAAATAATTACACACCCCACCATGCAGTCGCAGAGCCCGGCTATAACTGTTGCACCAGATGTTGTTGCCACCCAAGCATGGTGAGGGTTCTCTGTAACCCTCCAAGAAGGTTTGATATCTGCCTTAAATATAAATTTTCCAGCCACTTTCCTGTGGAACACTGTCTGAACCCATCCTGAGATGAAGAAATTATAGGCTTCCAGGGACTTATAATTTGCCATAGCTTCCACACTGAAGACACCTAAAATATATTTTAAAAAAGGAATGAATAAATAGATAGACACTGAGATATATAAATAATAAATATTAGATAAATAAATTAGTGCATAAATTAATTAATAAAGAAATGACATCATGTTCTGTATTTGGTAAAAAAAAAAAAATTCATATGGTTGATAACAGAAACTGGCTGAAAAAAATTAGCGGATATGATAGAAATATAGTGACGAATTACATATTGGAGGCCTTTTTTTTTTTTTGTACTTACGAGGAAAGTTAATCAAGTAGTGGAAAAGATCGTGGTAGAACAGCCTTGGCCATTTCTTAGGATTATTTTCCCACATATCTGCTGCAACTTTAAATGGACATTTGTCCACACCAACGAGGCTCAACTTCTGCTTATACCTCCCCAAAGCATCGGGAGGCAGCTCATCTTCGTAATTGAAAGCCATTTGACGTTTTTTTGAGGTTTAACTTTTGACTTTTAGCCAAGGGCGTAACTTTGGGTCCATCATTGGGGGGGTCGAATTCTTTATTTAGTTATTTAATTATTTGCATTTGTAAAACAAGTCAGGGTAATTTGGTGTCTGTATAAGAGATACAGTATATTGTGATACTTTTCCTTTTTCCTTTTGGATAAATAGTAAACTTAGTTATTTACTTTTCACCGCTATAATCAGCCCCATTACAGGACAGTGAACAGAGATATATTATACATACTGCTGGCCTTTGTAGTTTCTTACTTTTATGCAATTAAAACTTGAATTGTAAAATCTGTGAAACTTTCCTATGAAGTCAAACACACCAAAGACATCCATGCAGAAGAGCATTAAACAGCTTCTAGAACAAATATGTTTAGCATTACTTATCTTTTAACATTTATTAAATATATAAATATGATACAAGGTTCCATGATTAGTTCTCACTGAGACCCAAATTATGTTCATGTTGTGAAGTCAAAATAATAAAAAAAGTAATGATAATAATCCATTAGCTGCCCTTTACATCATGCGATCTTAAAGGGCTAAATTTTCAAGTGCCAACATGTCTTTTGGGGGTGTGAGAATGACGGCCAGTGACCCCCTTTGTGCTGAAATAGAGATGTGGTAACGTGGCATCAAATGTACTGTAGCTACAAGTAGCCTATAATAATCTAATATTCATTAATGCATTTAATTTCAAAACAAGCTCAGAATGCATGAACAACCTTAAAGTGCAGAGTGTTCATGCACCTGTAACAGGTAACCTCCCTATTACTGACACATGATATAATAACTAATTAATTATTATAATTAATAAACTAAATAATCATATGACAACTGAACGCTGTGAAGTCACGTCGCATTTCTAAAGTTCATACAGAAGTAAATCACGCGCATCACAGATAGTGAGGAGGACTGGTGCTGGATGAAAGTGAAATATAAGAAGAACGCCCGAAACGTTACAGCATTAAAAAAACAAACAACAACTTTGGGAGCTTTTTGCTCTGCATTTCTAAACTTCAGCATGGATCATGTAGGTACTGATCCAGTTTACATTTACATCCATGAGCACGCGAGCACGCGAAGGCGATCAAAACGGTGAAACTTGCAATTTCAAAGTTGTGCTGCGTTCGGAGACAGCTGGGAAATAACAGTCTTAGCATCAGGCTAACAGGGATAACTACCATGTGGGCTTTGTTAGAAAGTCAATAATGAAATCAATATTCCAAATAAACTTTGGGGAGCTTCAGTTCTTCTAAAATACACCTGACCACATCCTGGTCTCTGGTAGAGAAAATAGCTTAACACTTGTGTGTGTCTGCTTTTAAGCGGTTACTGTGTTTTCCGACGTGCGCTCTGTCCGCGCGCTGATGGAGTGCACAGATGAAGACGCACATGTGCGTGTATTTACCCCTCATGTGCGTGTAGGCTATTTACCTCTCTTTGGCCAATCAGTTCTTTTTGTCGAACATCAATGAATCATGTCGTCTGTCCACCTTTTCTTCTTTACATTACTGTTGGTCTTCTGTTTCCCTCCATCCATCAAACACAGCAATAAGATAGAAAGCGGCAGGTACGGGTAATACCAAATACACGGCGGGGGAAGAGGGAGGGGGGTGCGTTACAATACCAGATGATTAAAGGTGCTGTTGTTTTGCTAGAAAATATTGTAGCTAATAAAAAGAATTAACAATATGTTCATAAAAGATCAGTAATGTTATTATTAAATCCGAGTTGTGTTATTTTTTAGGGGGGTTATATCACCTGGCTCTGATTATTGGGGGGGTCAAAACCCCCTATCCCCCGTGGAAATGGGCTCTATGCACGTCACACTTCCGCGTTTTGTTCAAGGATGCATTCCTACTTCCGGTCGGCGTCTACTCTACACAATAATGGCGGAGTCTGGTGAAAATTTTACACGTTGCCTCTTAGAGTTGCCAAAATTCACCATCAATGATGTTCGTCGGATTGTCCGATCGGCCAGCAAGACGCCCACGTCTAAACTTGAAAAAGGTTTCAAGTTTTATGTGTCGTCCTATTTGTGTGATTTTGAAGGTAAGTTGCTAACGCTTTGCTAGCTTGAATTAGCCGCAGGTGTCATTTTTCATGATTCACGTGTTAAAAATTGTAACGTTGGATATGTCACTGTTTTGAAGCTTGTGTTTTTAACAAAAGTCTCAGGAAAAAATAGGGTAAATGAGCTCACTGTGAGAGCTCGCTGCTACCGCTCAATGAGGAAAGCAGAGGCGCCACATCAGCTAAGAGTAGGACATTTTAACATGACACTGTTCCCAATTTTGTTCCAATCCACGTTCAAAGTTCAATTGAACGTGTTTTAAAGGTTTGTTCTGACCTTGTTTTTACTACTTTTACGGTTCAGACTTTGCTTCAAGTAAGATGGTTGCCAGATGCGGTTCCAGAGTAGTTGTGTGAAAATTTGCTTTGCATCGGCTGTAGTAAACAAATGGGAGTTTCACACTTCATTAACATTTTTGGAAGTCCCGATTTTAACTTAAGTCATGGCCGTAAATGCAGGGCAAATTTAATTCACTTAGCTATTCTTCAAACTGCATATTCTAATTCAGATCAGGGTAGCGTTTTCCAAAACCTCTGCAGCCCATTTCTGTAACAGATAGATATAACAAGAGAGAACATAACTGAACAATGTGCAACTTAAGGAAACTCTTAGGGCTGTGATGGTTTCATGAAACACTATCCTGTGGCCTGTCCTCTATTTCTTATCACATGCCTCCAATTTTAGTAAACCTTTCTGTTAGTTTATTTTATCATCCTCAGCAAGAGGCAGTAGGAGAAAACTGCACTGTTAACGTTGTTGGTGGCATTTGGCCTCTGTGATCAATGCAGGCTTCTTATTATTGAAAAAGTCCCTGCATACAAATATTATTACTGCATTTTTCAGGCTACACATAGCTCTGGAATATAAGTCATATCAGTCATGAAATGGGATATATGAGGGATGCACAATAACCATTTTTTAAAACTGATACTGATAGCCGATTAATTTCAGCTCCAAAAGACCGATACTGATAACTGATACCGATAACACACAAGCATACCTGAAAATACCAAATCAAAAAATTCTAACTGTATGTTGTACCTCGTGTTTAAAATAAGAAGAGAATGTGGTTTGGAAGCTGTTTTGGGTCTCTCCTGTGAGGCAGCAGCTTTCTTTTCCTGATCGTAATATCTCAGGAAGGAAAACTTAAAATTGAGATTTTCAACGTCTGCATCTCCAATCTTAAAAATTCCAACTTTATGTGACAGAAGTTATCAGGGTAAGTCATCATGATATCGGACTTATCAGAATGACATCATAATTTCCTGTTATTGGTCCAAAATTTTTTGTACATCCCCATATATATATATTATATCACACTGGATTGTAAATCATATTTATTTAGAAATTTATTCCACAAAACAAATGCCTGTAAATAATCACACTGGCTTGCATTACCAACATCAGGAGAGGGTAGTTTTGCTCCTGTTGCTCTTTTTTGTTGTCCTTATCTTTTTAAAAAAAATCTTTTCAACTTAATTTCTGTATTTCAGGTGACAATACGTGATTCACAGCCAGTTGTACTGGTCAGTAGTCACTGTTCCTGTGTAGCTGGTCGTGGAATGTGCAACCACTTGGTTGCTTTATTATATCAAACTGCCCATTACTCTGCAAGTGGCATGTCAGCCGTACCTCCAGTCCTTGCTTGCACACAAACTGAACAGAAGTGGCATAAACCCCGATCGATGGTTTGTATCACTTGAATGACTCTCTTGGTTCTATCACTTGGATCTCTCTTTACTTGTACATTTTCTCCTAACATCAACTTTTACATAAACAGGGAGTGAAGCCAGGACCTGTCGACACCATGGTGGTCAGAAAGCCAAAACCAGGTGCTACCACAGTCAGTGGAATTAGGTGTGTAACAGATGATGTACTTTGGCAGAATACAATTTGTTGTAAGAAAAAAGCAATGTGTTAAAGGAGAACTCAGTAACTTTTTTACCTCAATAAATGCTTTTCGGAATCCCCGTGGGGCTAAACAAAGTGTTTACGGAGCGATTCAATGTTTCCCCCCCTCCCGCCGGGGCCTCTGGCCTGCGAGCAGCTAAAAACAACTTTGCCTGCGCCGACCCGAGCAGAACTTGCGACAACAGAAATCCGCTGTAAGATACTCAGGTCCCCTATCTACCGAGCTGCTTCCAGCGCTGATTTGAACCAGACTACCAGCACTAATTCGAAGAAAACACTTCTTTAGCTTCACACCACCTAAACACGGCTCCTGGCTCTCATAACCAACTCTTTGCTGGACCAGAGTGATTCACGTAGCTGCGCTGCCTGGGCGCCGGGTGAAGCATCACTGCTTCAGGCTCAATAATCACTTGTCAAAAAGTAAATAAAAGTTCGTATTCTTACCTGCTACTCGCCAACACCAGTGAAAAATATAATCCACGGCATATTTACCCGCAAATCGCGGGTAAAACGTCCCGTTTCAGAAGATACAGGTCTTTGCTTTGAGTAGAGGGAGACGTGGTGCTGCTACCAACGCAGCAACGTAGCATCAACAAGCTAGTAAACGCTTAGAAAAATATCCAGCGATCAAAATAGAGGAAAGACAGGTAGAGAAGCCGTCTGTGTGCTGTGGGGGTGTAAGGGGGGGTTGAACACGACAGTGAAAGGACGCCACTAGGGGGAGCCCCGAGCTGAAGTTACTGAGTTCTGCTTTAATTACCTGATTGTGTACTCTGTGTATTTCAGATAACATTACACAGTTAAACTGTGTATGATTTACTAGACTAATAAAGCAAATTATTGTATGCTGAATGATGTTATTTCAGATCTAAACTTTACAAGGGCTACAGTGGTGATCTCCCAGTTCCGTCCACACTCAACCCTGGACCTGCCTACGCTGAAATGGCTGCAGAATGTGTCCCCCTCATCTGCCAGATGAACATTTCTGCCGACAAGCCACTTGTTGATTCCATTTTTGGCAAGGTGCAAGCTGGCAGTGTGCTGTCCTACCAACATCCTCCACCTACACCTGACAGTGTTGTTATCCACGAAGATGCGCCTCCATTTCCTCGATTGCCACTTGAGGGTTACCATCTGCAACCAACTGAGTGTTTGTTTGTGCCAACACACCAACAGTGCCTACACCTAAGCTCTCTGTCTGTGACCTTGACGCAGTGCCATATGATTGAGGAGGCAACCAGAAACCAAAGTGCAACGCCTGAGTGGCATTCACTGAGGAGGGAGAGGGTGACTGCTTCACATTTTAGGGAGGTAAGCCATGTAAGGGCAGGAACGGCAGAAAACCTGGCTGAAAGGATCATTAGAGGGACAAGACAGACTCCACTCATGAAAAGGGGAATAGAAATGGAGAGGGGTGCATTAAAGGACTACGCGCTTCTAAAAAACCTGAACCTGACCAGGTGTGGGTTTGTTGTGCAGCCAGATGCACCTTGGCTGGGGGCATCACCTGATGGCCTTGTCTATGATCCGCTCGAACGACCATCATTTGGCCTTGTCGAAATTAAATGCCCAAATGCTCAGAGCTATGTTGATTGCAAGTTTCTAGTACCTGACCACGGAGCACACAAGCTGAAAGAGAGCCACTGCTATTATTGGCAAGTTCAAGGACAGTTGCTCATCACTGGGTTACAGTGGTGTGATTTTGTTGTCTGTGCCCATGATGATATGTTCGTGCAACGCATTCATAGAGATGCTGCTGTTCTCGAGGAAATGAAAAATAAGACTGATTTGTTTTTCTTCTACACATACCTGCCCAAATACCTGTCCATGTGCAAGTAATGAAAGAAATGAAATGACGATGTATTTTATTACATCAAAATTTATTTGTTTGTAGCATTTCAGATACAGCAGGTAAAAAAATCAAAGTTCAATGACAGAAAAAGGTGATGTATATTTCAAAACTGTTTCTATTGATGTGTAATCGCTCCACCAGAACAGCTGTTACATGTTTATTTTCTAAGAATTAATCATTTACATGTTCTTGCTGTGTGGTGCACATATGGAGGCAGCCATATTTGTTCCACCATTTTTACTACAGTGTCCCTGATTGGACAAAACAGTGTGAAGTGAGAACCCTCTGAACTTTAAAACTGCTGTAGTAGCTTTGTTTAATGGGAGTAACTGTTTGGGATCAGTAATGTCTTAAAGTAGTTCCTCATAGTCCAGTCATAGCTCCACCTGAGACCACTGGAGTCACTCACACATGAAAGTATCTTTATGTTTGGGAAAATTTTGGCCACTAACAGCCACCATACATTCACAACAGTGCTGGAATATGAATTAATCTGAAAGAAAACATCTTTTGTTTCAGACACCATCTTTACCACAAGATGTCTGTAATTCTTACATACTTTTCCTTTACTGAATTTTTGTGTATATACTGTACAGACTGTATTGTCATATGTTAAAAAAAAGAAGAAATGCATTAAATCAATTGTATACCTTAACATGACAGCTCATTTTTCCATAGCTGCAACTTAATTGAACACCCTTTTTGTTTTGTGCAAGTGCTAACCAAGCTGTGCTGGTTGTGACAAAAAACCCCAAAAAACAAACACAACTTATTTACAGTTCATTATCTGTCTCCCAAAATTAGTGAGTGGTTGCCCAGGCTTTAACCAAGGGCTTGTTCTGATAATTAACCAAAAGACATGCCACTGTGTACAGTTGGTTGATGCTGCCTGTGAGTGAAAGGGGGATTTCTGTACTAAATATTTTATGCTCCTTCACCCTGCGAATGAGACGTTCAATGTGGACACGAAGTCTGGCAATTGATTGGGTCTTTGTAACCTCTGGGCCTGATAGTTGGGCTCTCTTGGATAAGAAGGAAGGTATGTATACTTTGCAGGGTACACAGTCTTCCACAAGAAAACCCTTGTCAACCATAATGGCCAGAGCGGGGTTTAAGAGCGACACAATACCAGACTGTTTCAGAATTTCCCGATCACTGATGCCACCTTCATAGAGAGGCGACACAAATGTCACTGCTCCATGAGGGGCCATCCCAATCAACCCTTTGAAAGTACAGTGGGATTTGTAACTTGAAAACACCTCACTCTGAAGAAGAAGGGAGTTTGGAGTTTGGCAACGGAGTTCAGTACAGTCTAAAATGATTTGGGTGTCTGAGAAATCCTGAAACACTTCTGGTAGGTGAGCTTTCACTGACTCCTCATCCAACCAAATGCCCACAGCGCCGAGCACCGTGTAGAGGAAGTTGACCCATGTGTTTATGATGCGGCTGACAGTGGACTGGTGAATTCTGAAGCGCTGTGCCAGGTCTCTCTGCATCAGACCCAACGACAAGTAGTTCATAAACAGAAAAAACTCATCGATGGGTTGAAGAACCTGAGGAGGGAAAATATAATTATTACCAAGCAGCCATATCATGAACACCAGACTAATTCAGGGTGGGTTAACTTTTTTGCTGCCAAAACATGCACTGTGCGTTTTTTTCTTTGTTTTGTGTTTTTTTTTTTTTTTTTACCTTTTTACTAGGGGTGAGAATGGGCTCTATGCACAACTCCACTCCTCTGTTTCCTGTCTTTCATTACTGGACAAACTGATTTATCGAGGTGTGCCTGATCATTGCTGTCGCGGTTACTGAGGTCAGGCACACCTGGAGTAATCAGTTTGTCCAGTAATGGACAATAATGAATTCTCAGCCACTGAACCACGTGATTCCAGTCAGCACAGTGAATTAACCTGTGGTGATTGAATCATCTGGGTCAGTGGCTGAGGAGAGCAAATAAATAGCAGGAAGAGAACTTCTTTTTGCCACAATTCCCCCTCTAATTTTATCATAACCTGTATCGACAAATTGAGGAATTTGAGCTACTGTAGTTTATATGGGCTGCTGCATCTGCTCAAACCTCAGAATGTGGTAATGCTAAATTAGACCTGCCAAATACTTTATTCAATAGTTATTAATATGACTGAGTGGTGTAGTCTTATGAGATTATACTTGCCTAATTCAACATGTGAAAAAAATTTGAAAAAGCTGACAAAAGAAAATTATTCACCGTTGCACTTGCAGTGTGAGGAATCTGACTGGTTCCAACACTTTGTGCTCTTGTCACTCGAACGATGTTGTGGATGGCTGGCTCTATTTGTGTCCAGAAGGCCATCAGATGGGCGTGGCTGGCAAATCTGGAAGATATGTGATATTATTTTATTGAAAGCTACATTTATCACCAGAACAGTGGCCCTAACCATAATACATAATAACATATATTATTTAACTAATAGAGGCAAGTCTGGGCTTCCCTGCTTATACTGCTTATATATATATTTATATATATATATATTAGTACTTTTAGAGTTTGGCTGGTCCTGCAGCTTATACAATCGTCCTCAAAATTATTCATACCCTACCATTAAAGAATGAAAAAATAATAATCATCCATCAGTGTATTAAGTTAAAATTGACAAAATTAATAAATAAAAATTCTATGAAAACCATTACATTGACTTTTAATTATGTTTTCAAAAAACATATGAAAAACAAACAAAAAAATAAATCAAGCATGATGGGGCTCTGAAGCCAAAATTTTGAGCAACACTTTGAGACCATCACTGCAATCAGGTGTTTTCTCTGATGTTCAAAAAAACGAATACAACTGTTAGCAGGTATGTTGGTCCACTGTTCTTGGGAAAGACACTCTGTGTCTGGGACAGTTTATTATTATTATTATTATTATTATTTTCAACCACAATTAAAAAAACAAACATTTATTTCACTAAATTATAAATTTTATTTGTAATATTTATTAATTGGAGGGTATGTATCATTTTGAGGACGACTGTATATATAATGTAGAATTAGTTTTAATATGTTCATACAGACTGACGTGAACCAATGAGTAAAAATTACCGTCTACAGCCACGGGAGGGCCCTCTGTGACAACTATGCTGCTGTAACAACAAAAATCCGAACAAATCCCCAACTGGCTTGGTTATCTGTCTAAGTTGTTATATGTTTATTATCATTTACAGGCATTATTGTAGAAGTTTAACCAGTTAAAAAGAGGCTATATGACTATGACTGACTATATTAAGTCTCCCAGACTTTGCTACCTTTACAGTGGTAGCAACACCTTAATGATTTTGTCAAGAGATGTCAAACATGTTTATTTACCGAGTAAAGAACCTGATGTCATCATCCGATGCAGAAAAACGCTCCAAACAAAACTTGTTGTTGATGGTCACATCTTCAAGTTGTTGTCGGAGCAGCTCTATTTCTGCTAGCAGATCCTCGTTGCGTTCAAGAGTAAGATCCAGCGCAGCAGGTTCAGCAAGGGCGCAGTAGTCATGGTCATTGTTTTCCAGCTGAGGATCGTCAACTGTCATGTCATCAGTCAGCTCGTCGTGGGTAGGTCGTTCTGTTCTCTCCCAAACTCCTAGCCGTGGAGCAGGGACAGAATAGTTGTTCCAGTGGAAGAGAACAGGGATGACTCCGTTCTTTAGCCGCCTTCGTCCATCTGGAGTCTGTGGTTGAATTAGGTCTGTAGCCTGGAAGTGTCGGCTACAAACTCTGGAGCTGTCGGATACTATAAACTTGTCACGCCTGATGTTAATTATCCAGCGGCTTTGTAACTCCTTATCCTTAGGAAAAGTGTGAAAACTAAGGACGGAGTTGCATCTTGCTGATGCTGTGCAGAATGGTACACAACAGTGGTGGCTCGCTGTACTTCCGACTCGTTTCTGTAGCGTTATCTTTGCTTTTCTGCATGTCATCGTAACATGAACAACACACTAAAAACAGCAATAGCAAATAAAAACAAGGAAACATAAATATATAACGACGTGAGCAAAGATATTTGATTAATAAACAAAGCTAGTCAGGCTTGTCATCTGCGTCTACAGTTGCCTAGTAACGCACCGGATGTAAACATGCATCCTGGGGTTTCAGCGGAAGTTACGTCATTCCGCTGCGTGCATAGAGCCCATTACGCCATAGCTTTTAGCCACAGATACGATTTGTTTGCCCCTCTGTCAAAATGGAGGCGGAGGGGCCTTCGCTAGCACAGCGGAGCTGCCGCTGGCAGCTTTGCTGTGCTAGCTTTAGCTTTAGCAACCAGAAATCTGCGCATAGTGACTCGACTGTTCAAAATACAACAGAGGGAGCGATAAGAGAGACATAGAGAGAACAAGAACACGTTTTTGAGAAAGAGTAACCAAATAATTTTGTGACAGAGGGCAGAAGAAATCTCAAAACAGTGGCTGAGCTAACGGCAGCATGTCTGTGTGCTGGACTGTGACTGTGAGTGAGACGCAGAGCTCAGGTTGACCAGAGTGGGGCATTGCCCCTCCTTGCCCATGCCTATATCCGGCCTCACACTCAAAGGTGAAATAGGAAGAAAACCCCCCAAAATATCCTTACCTTATGTAAGAGAGTCTCTGTGAAACCTTCAAACTTCTGCATTCTCACAGGTGAAGTGAGGTTTGTGGTCTCTGTGTGTGATGCATAGACTGTGATGTCACATGGTCTAGGTCACATTCACGAACACTATTGGCTTGGTTTGAAAACGTCCATGGTCATCAACACAGCTCTGATAGTTTGAAGTCAGAGTTTGCTCCAAGCAAGCTTCAAGACAAGTTGTTGTTGATTTCTTACATAGGAAGTTATTTTTCAGTTTAGGTAAAGTGAAATATAGGCTACTATTATGATGTAGCCATGGCTGTCTTGCTGTTATTCTCTGCATGGGAATGCTTCATCTCATCCTCCTCAGTGTACCGGAGGTGGCTATTGCCCACCTTGTTTTTTTTTTTTTCTTTTTTTCCCAGATCTACATCCATCTCCAGCTGGACAACAGACTCGACTGGAAAAGCAACACTGACAGTCTGACTACATCTACAAGAAAGGTCAGAGCAGACTCTACTTCTTAAGGAAGCTGAGATCATTCAACGTCTGCACCAAGATGTTGCAGATCTTCTATAAGTCTGTTGTGGAAAGTGCAATCAGCTTTGCAGCATCTGCTGGGGCAGCAGCATCAGAATCAGAGACTTGAAGAAACTAAACAAGCTGATCAAGAAAGCTGGTTCTGTGCTGGGAATAACTCTGGAGCCGCTGGAGCTGATCGTTCAGAAAAGAATGCTGCACAAGCTGATGAAGATGATGGAGGACACTTCCCATCCTCTCCACAACACGGTGAAGAATCAACAGAGTGTTCAGTGGGAGGCTGCGTCAGGTTCACTGTAGGACGGAGAGATACAGAAATTCATTCCTGCCAGCAGCATCACCCTGAAGAACAAGACTGACTTTTTTGTTTATTAAAAAAAAAAAAAAAGAAAAAGAATGAGCTTTTACAAAACTGAATTTCCCTTCTGAGATGAATAAAGTATTTTTCATTTCATTGTTGTCTGCTTCCAAGATTTACTCTTATTGTCCAAAATACTCCAGCTGAGGAGGGTGTCATACTGGCATCAGAAATAAGCCAATGGCAGCTGATCACAATAAATTGCTAAGAAAAATAAGTGGGTGTAAGTCTTAATATATGTCCTGAGATAGCCCTGTTTACACAATAATTTATCCATGGAAAATGCAAAACTCTTTCCTTTGTGGCATTTAAAAAAAAAACAAACAAACAAAACATTTAGCCCAAACTACAGCGAGAAACTCCATGCAGGGAAAATGCACGGATGACCAGAAATCAGGGCATGCTGGATTTCTACACTCTAAAATCTGATAAGTTCACCTTACTTAAAAAATCTTGGAAACCGATTGCCTTGAAAAATTTAAGTAAATGTAACTATTAAATCTAATGTTGGATTACTTAACATATACTTGTTCAGTGTACTTAAGATCTTGTTGTATACACTTAATTGTGTTAAGTTAATTCAACTTAGTTAGGTGAAGTTATTGCAACTTAGAAATAACAAGTAGTTCAGCCTGTTCTTAATCCAACTACATCAAGTTAATCCAACTTACATGAACAGTAGAGTTTACTTAGCAGAATCTAGGAAACCGATTGTCTTAAACAAATTGAGCTGATCGTTCAAAAAAGAACTTAACAAAAGATGTTAAGTTCAGAATGTTCGATGTTTTATTTTAACAAAATGCAAACATTTGCATCTCAAGTAATGGCCAAAGTGGCCAATGAGACATGAAATACAGAGTTAACATGTTCTTACCCTTCCACAGGGCTCAGCAACAGTAATACAGATGCTTATATCAATTTCAAAGCTGAATGAGCAACAAATGAAACAGTTATTTTTAACTGACAAATATTCACTGTAGCATTGCTACAATTAAGACAAAAAAAAAAAAAAGATGTAACAAGTTGTATATGGAGGACAAATTCTGACATAGCTAACAATAAACATAGAAACAAATGGCTCGATAGGTCAATGCATAATTTAATAAGTGTGGCTGGGAAAAAATATCAACACACTGAAATATCATGATATTTTCATATGCTGATATCATATTTATATTTTAAAAAGTGGTATCGGTCTATTTTACTAAAATCTCGTGAGATTTCGTGAGAAAACGATGAAATATCATGAGAAATTGTTGGTAGAATATATCAGTATCACGTTTTTAAATATCAATATGAAATCTCCATGTGAAAATATCCTGATATTTTAGTGAATCTATATTTTTCCCAGCCCTACTAATAAGTTGGGAAAGCTCTTATTCTCAATTTTTTGGATGCAATATTTGGAAAATTAATTACTTTACAAAGACTTTTTTTTCATTTCTATATTCTATTTCTAAGTTTATTTACAATTATGGCAATAAACACGGGCTATTCTCAGAGTCCGTCCACCTTAGTAACAAGTAAACATTTAGAAAAAATGAAAACTCCTAACAGACTGTCAAATCATATACAACTTTGGACAAAATGTCACAAATCTGAAAAATTTCAAAATAATTATGAATTTAAATAAAATGTTTCCCAGGGATGCATCGATCCGATACTCAAATTGGATATCGGCTCCAATATTGGCAAATGAGCTGGATCGGATATCAGATGAATGTGACCGAAACAACTTTCCGATCCAGTTAATTCTTCTGTTTTTTAAATCAATATCATGTTAAATGTACACTTTATTTGTAAATAGATAATAAAGTACATTCATATGTGTGTCAATTTGTTAACCTTTAACAGGGCTAAATGTTTATGTCAAGCCTGATGTCTTCACTAACATGGCAAGATATACTGTTCATTCATTAAGCAGTAGTATTGGATCAGTATGAAGTACTGGTGGATGAGGCAAATAGCTTGATCGTGGCTGTCAATGTCATCCATGACAATTGTACCTTCCAGAATGATGCCAATGCTGGATGGTTTCAAGGTGTAGTAGAGCATTTGGCCCTGGCTGCTGACTGCCTTCAGGAATAACAGTCAATAACCCGACAGGAACCTGGGTGAAGTCTGCCACGGCATCCGAATCCTATAGAAAATAAAAATAAAATTTTAAAAAGTATGAGATGAAAATCTTAAATTTCCAAATGGAAACCTAACAAACAAAATTGTAATACATACAAAAGAGACATTGTTGAACTGTCTTCCATCATCCCCGAGGAGAACCAAGAGACAGGACAGCGATCTGCATGGCAATAGCATCACTGGTCTACAAGAAGGGAAAAACATAAGTAAACAAAAGCATCTTCTGAAGAAATTGAATCACATTTTTTCACAACAAAGTGATATAAAATTGTTCAGCGCATTAAGAGTACTTCTTTATTGTCAGATTAAAATTTAAATGGTTGTTCAGTTAAAGGAGTTACTTTAAAAGGAGTGATTCCCCGACCTGTTATCACTTGAAAGGATAACTTTCTTTTTTTTCAACCTGGACCTTATAACTAAGAGTTTACAGGAGGTCCACTAGATCAAAAGCTCCCAGGTGGCAGGTAATGCAATGGAGAATGAATTTGATAATGTTTAAAATCACACTGAAGTGTTTGGCTACGGGAAACGTCCTTATGTAGCCTATATATGTGTGTGTGTGTATATATATATATATATATATATATGGGGCTGTCAAATAATTAAACCTGATTAATCACATTGCTTTTATCATTTCTAGAGCACATTTAGGATGAAACATGCCTCCAGGAATTCTGCATTTAGTAGACTAAACTACTGAAACCCTGTAGTTATCTTTATTTCAGCTAACGAAGATGTTTGTCAATTTTCGTATTTTTGTTAGTTTTAGTTTACTAAAAATTAGTTGAGTAGCCTACATCATACCAACGCTGCGCTGCGAGTGGCGCCAATGCAACTTTTTTTTTTTTTTTGTTCTCAAAAGCACTCTATAGAACGAAACGACATTGAGCCTCTAACTAAGGAAAATTTGCACTGCACTGGGTGTGAACTAAACCCTTTAAAAGATATTTTACGCTCAGGCTGAGATATTGCGTTTGGGGAATTTTCGCTCCTGCTTCCCAGGAACGACCCGGAGCTGCTTCCAACCCTTTTGCTCTTCTTATTTTTGACACTAGCTACCAGCTACATTTGGAATATTCAAGATCGGATGTTCAGAAAGAAAGTTATGAGCTCTGCTTTTTCACCGGCTCTCGCGCAGAAACTTGTCCGCTTTACGGGTGCTCATAAGAGGCCTGAGTGTTGCAAGTCACACCGCGTCTCCTACGCTTGCAAAAAGCAACAGAGGCCCAACTTTTTGCAGGTTTCTAATAGTGTCTGAGTCCCAGACATGAATTCATCCTCATTCAAGTCACAAAGGCACGGTTAACACAGTTAACACGGTAAACAGACCTCCATAGCTGCTGTCCAGCCCAAAGGAACACCTGTTGTAAGCAAGCTCCTGGAACATGGAACGCTTACTTTCAACTGCTGCTTAGTGACATCAATTCCATTTTCCCCATTTAAGGTAGGCCCCACCCACAAGCCTGCATTCCAAAAGGGGGTGGAGTTTGTGATGCATGTGATGTGAAACAAACACACGGTCTGAAAACATTTGCTCCTATCTTCCTGCTGTGGGATGATTGGAAAATGAAAAAAAAATACTCATAAGATGGAAGACATGCATGAAGTTAGGTACAAGTGGGAATTGAACCCACAACCACCTGTACAGGAGGCAAAAACCTTAACTGTTGAGCTATGTGTTCAAAAAGAGATCAAAGCAGAAAAGGACTCCATTTAAACAGGTTCCTTTCTCACTTCAGACAAGTCCCAGAAAACAACATGGTTTGGATGGGATTATTATTTATAAATGCATATTATTTGGCCTTTTTACACCAATCTCAAGGACAAAAGGGCTCCATGTGCTCTAACAGGAACCACATGACAGCATGTGGACACATGTCATCTTCTAAAAAGAACCAATGTCATGAGTAAAAGACCATTTCACATGTATTGCTTGTTTGAGCTCGGTTGTTTGCACACTGAAATACTTCCAAATGAACAAATCTCATTAGTAATATCGTATTTACAACATAAAAACACATCCAACGTTAACACACAGGCCTTGTTTTGGTCAACAGACGAGAAAATATTTTTCACACTTTTCTATTGAAAGTTCACTTCATAGAAACACCGCAAAAACTCAAATCTTAACGAGTATATTTTTCTAATTTCTCATCAAAATATCTCATCACACTCCAAATAGGACAAAATCACCTAAAGAGAAACATTTCAGTGAGATATAGGAACTTGTTTTTAGGAAATGTATCTTAGTTCAACAAATCTTCTCAAGAAAATACTGCTTGGTCTACTGACAGAATTTTTAAGCTTATTACAAGCAAAATAAGATCTTTTTTTAAACTTATTGTAAGAGTGGCCAAGATTCTTACTTTGCTTGTAATAAGCAAATAAAATTGCCAAACGTTCCTATATTTCACTGAAATATTTCTCTTTCAGTAACTTGATCTTACTTTGAATTTGATGAGATATTTTTAAGACAAGTAAGAACAATATACTTGGTAAAATTTGAGTTTTGGCAGTGAAAAACAAAGTTAACTGTGAAATATGCAAAAACAATAAAGGCTACATGTCTGTCCTCAGTACTAAATATGTGAACATGATACAACATGCTGGTTTTCCAGCTATTTAGGACCTGTTCTTTTGATTAATCCTAATAAAAACAGTCAAATATTGAATTACTATGTAAATAATTCCTGAGAAAGTGGAGAAATCCTCCTGAATTTGACCTAGCTGTTAAGTCCTTGATAAAAGCTTGAGGAGAAATACCCACGCGTCCAATTGAGCTGCCGAGTTTCCTTAATGGAAGAAATAAAGATGCAATGTTAGAGGAGAAACAGACCTCCATAGCTGCTGTCCAGCCCAAAGGAACACCTGTTGTAAGCAAGCTCCTGGAACATGGAACGCTTACTTTCAACTGCTGCTTAGTGACATCAATTCCATTTTCCCCATTTAAGGTAGGCCCCACCCACAAGCCTGCATTCCAAAAAGGGGTGGAGTTTGTGATGCATGTGATCTGAAACAAACACACGGTCTGAAAACATTTGCTCCTATCTTCCTGCTGTGGGATGATTGGTAAATGAAAAAAAAACTCATAAGATGGAAGACATGCATGAAGTTAGCTACAAATGGGAATTGAACCCACAACCACCTGTACAGGAGGCAAAAACCTTAACTGTTGAGCTATGTGTTCAAAAAGAGATCAAAGCAGAAAAGGACTCCATTTAAACAGGTTCCTTTCTCACTTCAGACAAGTCCCAGAAAACAACATGGTTTGGATGGGATTATTATTTATAAATGCATATTATTTGGCCTTTTTACACCAATCTCAAGGACAAAAGGGCTCCATGTGCTCTAACAGGAACCACATGACAGCATGTGGACACATGTCATCTTCTAAAAAGAACCAATGTCATGAGTAAAAGACCATTTCACATGTATTGCTTGTTTGAGCTCGGTTGTTTGCACACTGAAATACTTCCAAATGAACAAATCTCATTTGTAATATTGTATTTACAACATAAAAACACATCCAACGTTAACACACAGGCCTTGTTTTGGTCAACAGACGAGAAAATATTTTTCACACTTTTCTATTGAAAGTTCACTTCATTGAAACACCGCAAAAACTCAAATCTTAACGAGTATATTTGTCTAATTTCTCATCAAAATATGTCATCACACTCCAAATAGGACAAAATCACCTAAAGACAAACATTTCAGTGAGATATAGGAACTTGTTTTTAGGAAATGTATCTTAGTTCAACAAATCTTCTCAAGAAAATACTGCTTGGTCTACTGACAGAATTTTTAAGCTTATTACAAGCAAAATAAGATCTTTTTTTAAACTTATTTTAAGAGTGGCCAAGATTCTTACTTTGCTTGTAATAAGCAAATAAAATTGCCAAATGTTCCTATATTTCACTGAAATATTTCTCTTTCAGTAACTTGATCTTACTTTGAATTTGATGAGATATTTTTAAGACAAGTAAGAACAATATACTTGGTAAAATTTGAGATTTTGCAGTGAAAAACAAAGTTAACTGTGAAATATGCAAAAACAATAAAGGCTACATGTCTGTCCTCAGTACTAAATATGTGAACATGATACAACATGCTGGTTTTCCAGCTATTTAGGACCTGTTCTTTTGATTAATCCTAATAAAAACAGTCAAATATTGAATTACTATGTAAATAATTCCTGAGAAAGTGGAGAAATCCTCCTGAATTTGACCTAGCTGTTAAGTCCTTGATAAAAGCTTGAGGAGAAATACCCACGCGTCCAATTGAGCTGCCGAGTTTCCTTAATGGAAGAAATAAAGATGCAATGTTAGAGGAGAAACAGACCTCCATAGCTGCTGTCCAGCCCAAAGGAACAGCTGTTGTAAGCAAGCTCCTGGAACATGGAACGCTTACTTTCAACTGCTGCTTAGTGACATCAATTCCATTTTCCCCATTTAAGGTAGGCCCCACCCACAAGCCTGCATTCCAAAAAGGGGTGGAGTTTGTGATGCATGTGATCTGAAACAAACACACGGTCTGAAAACATTTGCTCCTATCTTCCTGCTGTGGGATGATTGGTAAATGAAAAAAAAACTCATAAGATGGAAGACATGCATGAAGTTAGCTACAAATGGGAATTGAACCCACAACCACCTGTACAGGAGGCAAAAACCTTAACTGTTGAGCTATGGGTTCAAAAAGAGATCAAAGCAGAAAAGGACTCCATTTAAACAGGTTCCTTTCTCACTTCAGACAAGTCCCAGAAAACAACATGGTTTGGATGGGATTATTATTTATAAATGCATATTATTTGGGCTTTTTACACCAATCTCAAGGACAAAAGGGCTCCATGTGCTCTAACAGGAACCACATGACAGCATGTGGACACATGTCATCTTCTAAAAAGAACAAATGTCATGAGTAAAAGACCATTTCACATGTATTGCTTGTTTGAGCTCGGTTGTTTGCACACTGAAATACTTCCAAATGAACAAATCTCATTTGTAATATTGTATTTACAACATAAAAACACATCCAACGTTAACACACAGGCCTTGTTTTGGTCAACAGACGAGAAAATATTTTTCACACTTTTCTATTGAAAGTTCACTTCATTGAAACACCGCAAAAACTCAAATCTTAACGAGTATATTTGTCTAATTTCTCATCAAAATATGTCATCACACTCCAAATAGGACAAAATCACCTAAAGACAAACATTTCAGTGAGATATAGGAACTTGTTTTTAGGAAATGTATCTTAGTTCAACAAATCTTCTCAAGAAAATACTGCTTGGTCTACTGACAGAATTTTTAAGCTTATTACAAGCAAAATAAGATCTTTTTTAAACTTATTTTAAGAGTGGCCAAGATTCTTACTTTGCTTGTAATAAGCAAATAAAATTGCCAAATGTTCCTATATTTCACTGAAATATTTCTCTTTCAGTAACTTGATCTTACTTTGAATTTGATGAGATATTTTTAAGACAAGTAAGAACAATATACTTGGTAAAAATTGGAGTTTTGGCAGAGAAAAACAAAGTTAACTGTGAAATATGCAAAAACAATAAAGGCTACATGTCTGTCCTCAGTACTAAATATGTGAACATGATACAACATGCTGGTTTTCCAGCTATTTAGGACCTGTTCTTTTGATTAATCCTAATAAAAACAGTCAAATATTGAATTACTATGTAAATAATTCCTGAGAAAGTGGAGAAATCCTCCTGAATTTGACCTAGCTGTTAAGTCCTTGATAAAAGCTTGAGGAGAAATACCCACGCGTCCAATTGAGCTGCCGAGTTTCCTTAATGGAAGAAATAAAGATGCAATGTTAGAGGAGAAACAGACCTCCATAGCTGCTGTCCAGCCCAAAGGAACAGCTGTTGTAAGCAAGCTCCTGGAACATGGAACGCTTACTTTCAACTGCTGCTTAGTGACATCAATTCCATTTTCCCCATTTAAGGTAGGCCCCACCCACAAGCCTGCATTCCAAAAAGGGGTGGAGTTTGTGATGCATGTGATCTGAAACAAACACACGGTCTGAAAACATTTGCTCCTATCTTCCTGCTGTGGGATGATTGGTAAATGAAAAAAAAACTCATAAGATGGAAGACATGCATGAAGTTAGCTACAAATGGGAATTGAACCCACAACCACCTGTACAGGAGGCAAAAACCTTAACTGTTGAGCTATGGGTTCAAAAAGAGATCAAAGCAGAAAAGGACTCCATTTAAACAGGTTCCTTTCTCACTTCAGACAAGTCCCAGAAAACAACATGGTTTGGATGGGATTATTATTTATAAATGCATATTATTTGGCCTTTTTACACCAATCTCAAGGACAAAAGGGCTCCATGTGCTCTAACAGGAACCACATGACAGCATGTGGACACATGTCATCTTCTAAAAAGAACAAATGTCATGAGTAAAAGACCATTTCACATGTATTGCTTGTTTGAGCTCGGTTGTTTGCACACTGAAATACTTCCAAATGAACAAATCTCATTTGTAATATTGTATTTACAACATAAAAACACATCCAACGTTAACACACAGGCCTTGTTTTGGTCAACAGACGAGAAAATATTTTTCACACTTTTCTATTGAAAGTTCACTTCATTGAAACACCGCAAAAACTCAAATCTTAACGAGTATATTTGTCTAATTTCTCATCAAAATATGTCATCACACTCCAAATAGGACAAAATCACCTAAAGACAAACATTTCAGTGAGATATAGGAACTTGTTTTTAGGAAATGTATCTTAGTTCAACAAATCTTCTCAAGAAAATACTGCTTGGTCTACTGACAGAATTTTTAAGCTTATTACAAGCAAAATAAGATCTTTTTTTAAACTTATTTTAAGAGTGGCCAAGATTCTTACTTTGCTTGTAATAAGCAAATAAAATTGCCAAATGTTCCTATATTTCACTGAAATATTTCTCTTTCAGTAACTTGATCTTACTTTGAATTTGATGAGATATTTTTAAGACAAGTAAGAACAATATACTTGGTAAAAATTGGAGTTTTGGCAGAGAAAAACAAAGTTAACTGTGAAATATGCAAAAACAATAAAGGCTACATGTCTGTCCTCAGTACTAAATATGTGAACATGATACAACATGCTGGTTTTCCAGCTATTTAGGACCTGTTCTTTTGATTAATCCTAATAAAAACAGTCAAATATTGAATTACTATGTAAATAATTCCTGAGAAAGTGGAGAAATCCTCCTGAATTTGACCTAGCTGTTAAGTCCTTGATAAAAGCTTGAGGAGAAATACCCACGCGTCCAATTGAGCTGCCGAGTTTCCTTAATGGAAGAAATAAAGATGCAATGTTAGAGGAGAAACAGACCTCCATAGCTGCTGTCCAGCCCAAAGGAACAGCTGTTGTAAGCAAGCTCCTGGAACATGGAACGTTTACTTTCAACTGCTGCTTAGTGACATCAATTCCATTTTCCCCATTTAAGGTAGGCCCCACCCACAAGCCTGCATTCCAAAAAGGGGGTGGAGTTTGTGATGCATGTGATCTGAAACAAACACACGGTCTGAAAACATTTGCTCCTATCTTCCTGCTGTGGGATGATTGGTAAATGAAAAAAAAAAACTCATAAGATGGAAGACATGCATGAAGTTAGCTACAAATGGGAATTGAACCCACAACCACCTGTACAGGAGGCAAAAACCTTAACTGTTGAGCTATGGGTTCAAAAAGAGATCAAAGCAGAAAAGGACTCCATTTAAACAGGTTCCTTTCTCACTTCAGACAAGTCCCAGAAAACAACATGGTTTGGATGGGATTATTATTTATAAATGCATATTATTTGGGCTTTTTACACCAATCTCAAGGACAAAAGGGCTCCATGTGCTCTAACAGGAACCACATGACAGCATGTGGACACATGTCATCTTCTAAAAAGAACAAATGTCATGAGTAAAAGACCATTTCACATGTATTGCTTGTTTGAGCTCGGTTGTTTGCACACTGAAATACTTCCAAATGAACAAATCTCATTTGTAATATTGTATTTACAACATAAAAACACATCCAACGTTAACACACAGGCCTTGTTTTGGTCAACAGACGAGAAAATATTTTTCACACTTTTCTATTGAAAGTTCACTTCATTGAAACACCGCAAAAACTCAAATCTTAACGAGTATATTTGTCTAATTTCTCATCAAAATATGTCATCACACTCCAAATAGGACAAAATCACCTAAAGACAAACATTTCAGTGAGATATAGGAACTTGTTTTTAGGAAATGTATCTTAGTTCAACAAATCTTCTCAAGAAAATACTGCTTGGTCTACTGACAGAATTTTTAAGCTTATTACAAGCAAAATAAGATCTTTTTTTAAACTTATTTTAAGAGTGGCCAAGATTCTTACTTTGCTTGTAATAAGCAAATAAAATTGCCAAATGTTCCTATATTTCACTGAAATATTTCTCTTTCAGTAACTTGATCTTACTTTGAATTTGATGAGATATTTTTAAGACAAGTAAGAACAATATACTTGGTAAAAATTGGAGTTTTGGCAGAGAAAAACAAAGTTAACTGTGAAATATGCAAAAACAATAAAGGCTACATGTCTGTCCTCAGTACTAAATATGTGAACATGATACAACATGCTGGTTTTCCAGCTATTTAGGACCTGTTCTTTTGATTAATCCTAATAAAAACAGTCAAATATTGAATTACTATGTAAATAATTCCTGAGAAAGTGGAGAAATCCTCCTGAATTTGACCTAGCTGTTAAGTCCTTGATAAAAGCTTGAGGAGAAATACCCACGCGTCCAATTGAGCTGCCGAGTTTCCTTAATGGAAGAAATAAAGATGCAACGTTAGAGGAGAAACAGACCTCCATAGCTGCTGTCCAGCCCAAAGGAACAGCTGTTGTAAGCAAGCTCCTGGAACATGGAACGTTTACTTTCAACTGCTGCTTAGTGACATCAATTCCATTTTCCCCATTTAAGGTAGGCCCCACCCACAAGCCTGCATTCCAAAAAGGGGTGGAGTTTGTGATGCATGTGATCTGAAACAAACACACGGTCTGAAAACATTTCCTCCTATCTTCCTGCTGTGGGATGATTGGAAAATGAAAAAAAACTCATAAGATGGAAGACATGCATGAAGTTAGCTACAAATGGGAATTGAACCCACAACCACCTGTACAGGAGGCAAAAACCTTAACTGTTGAGCTATGGGTTCAAAAAGAGATCAAAGCAGAAAAGGACTCCATTTAAACAGGTTCCTTTCTCACTTCAGACAAGTCCCAGAAAACAACATGGTTTGGATGGGATTATTATTTATAAATGCATATTATTTGGGCTTTTTACACCAATCTCAAGGACAAAAGGGCTCCATGTGCTCTAACAGGAACCACATGACAGCATGTGGACACATGTCATCTTCTAAAAAGAACCAATGTCATGAGTAAAAGACCATTTCACATGTATTGCTTGTTTGAGCTCGGTTGTTTGCACACTGAAATACTTCCAAATGAACAAATCTCATTTGTAATATTGTATTTACAACATAAAAACACATCCAACGTTAACACACAGGCCTTGTTTTGGTCAACAGACGAGAAAATATTTTTCACACTTTTCTATTGAAAGTTCACTTCATTGAAACACCGCAAAAACTCAAATCTTAACGAGTATATTTGTCTAATTTCTCATCAAAATATGTCATCACACTCCAAATAGGACAAAATCACCTAAAGACAAACATTTCAGTGAGATATAGGAACTTGTTTTTAGGAAATGTATCTTAGTTCAACAAATCTTCTCAAGAAAATACTGCTTGGTCTACTGACAGAATTTTTAAGCTTATTACAAGCAAAATAAGATCTTTTTTTAAACTTATTTTAAGAGTGGCCAAGATTCTTACTTTGCTTGTAATAAGCAAATAAAATTGCCAAATGTTCCTATATTTCACTGAAATATTTCTCTTTCAGTAACTTGATCTTACTTTGAATTTGATGAGATATTTTTAAGACAAGTAAGAACAATATACTTGGTAAAAATTGGAGTTTTGGCAGAGAAAAACAAAGTTAACTGTGAAATATGCAAAAACAATAAAGGCTACATGTCTGTCCTCAGTACTAAATATGTGAACATGATACAACATGCTGGTTTTCCAGCTATTTAGGACCTGTTCTTTTGATTAATCCTAATAAAAACAGTCAAATATTGAATTACTATGTAAATAATTCCTGAGAAAGTGGAGAAATCCTCCTGAATTTGACCTAGCTGTTAAGTCCTTGATAAAAGCTTGAAGAGAAATACCCACGCGTCTAATTGAGTTGCCGAGTTTCCTGAATGGAAGAAATAAAGATGCAATGTTAGAGGAGAAACAGACCTCCATAGCTGCTGTCCAGCCCAAAGGAACAGCTGTTGTAAGCAAGCTCCTGGAACATGGAACGCTTACTTTCAACTGCTGCTTAGTGACATCAATTCCATTTTCCCCATTTAAGGTAGGCCCCACCCACAAGCCTGCATTCCAAAAGGGGGTGGAGTTTGTGATGCATGTGATCTGAAACAAACACACGGTCTGAAAACATTTCCTCCTATCTTCCTGCTGTGGGATGATTGGAAAATGAAAAAAAACTCATAAGATGGAAGACATGCATGAAGTTAGGTACAAATGGGAATTGAACCCACAACCACCTGTACAGGAGGCAAAAACCTTAACTGTTGAGCTATGGGTTCAAAAAGAGATCAAAGCAGAAAAGGACTCCATTTAAACAGGTTCCTTTCTCACTTCAGACAAGTCCCAGAAAACAACATGGTTTGGATGGGATTATTATTTATAAATGCATATTATTTGGGCTTTTTACACCAATCTCAAGGACAAAAGGGCTCCATGTGCTCTAACAGGAACCACATGACAGCATGTGGACACATGTCATCTTCTAAAAAGAACAAATGTCATGAGTAAAAGACCATTTCACATGTATTGCTTGTTTGAGCTCGGTTGTTTGCACACTGAAATACTTCCAAATGAACAAATCTCATTTGTAATATTGTATTTACAACATAAAAACACATCCAACGTTAACACACAGGCCTTGTTTTGGTCAACAGACGAGAAAATATTTTTCACACTTTTCTATTGAAAGTTCACTTCATTGAAACACCGCAAAAACTCAAATCTTAACGAGTATATTTGTCTAATTTCTCATCAAAATATGTCATCACACTCCAAATAGGACAAAATCACCTAAAGACAAACATTTCAGTGAGATATAGGAACTTGTTTTTAGGAAATGTATCTTAGTTCAACAAATCTTCTCAAGAAAATACTGCTTGGTCTACTGACAGAATTTTTAAGCTTATTACAAGCAAAATAAGATCTTTTTTTAAACTTATTTTAAGAGTGGCCAAGATTCTTACTTTGCTTGTAATAAGCAAATAAAATTGCTAAACGTTCCTATAGTTCACTGAAATATTTCTCTTTCAGTAACTTGATCTTACTTTGAATTTGATGAGATATTTTGAAGACAAGTAAGAACAATATACTTGGTAAAATTTGAGATTTTGCAGTGAAAAACAAAGTTAACTGTGAAATATGCAAAAACAATAAAGGCTACATGTCTGTCCTCAGTACTAAATATGTGAACATGATACAACATGCTGGTTTTCCAGCTATTTAGGACATGTTCTTTTGATTAATCCTAATAAAAACAGTCAAATATTGAATTACTATGTAAATAATTCCTGAGAAAGAGGAGAAATCCTCCCGAATTTGACCTAGCTGTTAAGTCCTTGATAAAAGCTTGAAGAGAAATACCCACGCGTCCCATTGAGTTGCCGACTTTCCTGAATGGAAGAAATAAAGATGCAATGTTAGAGGGGAAACAGACCTCCATAGCTGCTGTCCAGCCCAAAGGAACACCTGTTGTAAGCAAGCTCCTGGAACATGGAACGCTTACTTTCAACTGCTGCTTAGTGACATCAATTCCATTTTCCCCATTTAAGGTAGGCCCCACCCACAAGCCTGCATTCCAAAAGGGGGTGGAGTTTGTGATGCATGTGATGTGAAACAAACACACGGTCTGAAAACATTTGCTCCTATCTTCCTGCTGTGGGAGGATTTGAAAATGAAAAAAAACTCATAAGATGGAAGACATGCATGAAGTGAGGTACAAGTGGGAATTGAACCCACAACCACCTGTACAGGAGGCAAAAACCTTAACTGTTGAGCTATGAGTTCAAAAAGAGATCAAAGCAGAAAAGGACTCCATTTAAACAGGTTCCTTTCTCACCTCAGACAAGTCCCAGAAAACAACATGGTTTGGATGGGATTATTATTTATAAGTGCATATTATTTGGGCTTTTTACACCAATCTGAAGGACAAAAGGGCTCCATCTGCTCTAACAGTAACCACATGACAGCATGTGGACACATGTCATCTTCTAAAAAGAACAAATGTCATGAGTAAAAGACCATTTCACATGTATTGCTTGTTTGAGCTCGGTTGTTTGCACACTGAAATACTTCCAAATGAACAAATCTCATTAGTAATATCGTATTTACAACATAAAAACACATCTAACGTTAACACACAGGCCTTGTTTTGGTCAACAGACTAGAAAATATTTTTCACACTTTTCTATTGAAAGTTCACTTCATACAAACACCGCAAAAACTCAAATCTTAACGAGTATATTTTTCTCATTTCTGATCAAAATATCTCATCACACTCCAAATAGGACAAAATCACCTAAAGACAAACATTTCAGTGAGATATAGGAACTTGTTTTTAGGAAATGTATCTTAGTTCAACAAATCTTCTCAAGAAAATACTGCTTGGTCTACTGACAGAATTTTTAAGCTTATTACAAGCAAAATAAGATCTTTTTTTAAACTTATTTTAAGAGTGGCCAAGATTCTTACTTTGCTTGTAATAAGCAAATAAAATTGCTAAACGTTCCTATAGTTCACTGAAATATTTCTCTTTCAGTAACTTGATCTTACTTTGAATTTGATGAGATATTTTGAAGACAAGTAAGAACAATCTACTTGGTAAAATTTGAGATTTTGCAGTGAAAAACAAAGTTAACTGTGAAATATGCAAAAACAATAAAGGCTACATGTCTGTCCTCAGTACTAAATATGTGAACATGATACAACATGCTGGTTTTCCAGCTATTTAGGACATGTTCTTTTGATTAATCCTAATAAAAACAGTCAAATATTGAATTACTATGTAAATAATTCCTGAGAAAGAGGAGAAATCCTCCCGAATTTGACCTAGCTGTTAAGTCCTTGATAAAAGCTTGAAGAGAAATACCCACGCGTCCCATTGAGTTGCCGACTTTCCTGAATGGAAGAAATAAAGATGCAATGTTAGAGGGGAAACAGAGCTCCATAGCTGCTGTCCAGCCCAAAGGAACACCTGTTGTAAGCAAGCTCCTGGAACATGGAACGCTTACTTTCAACTGCTGCTTAGTGACATCAATTCCATTTTCCCCATTAAAGGTAGGCCCCACCCACAAGCCTGCATTCCAAAAGGGGGTGGAGTTTGTGATGCATGTGATGTGAAACAAACACACGGTCTGAAAACATTTCCTCCTATCTTCCTGCTGTGGGAGGATTTGAAAATGAAAAAAAACTCATAAGATGGAAGACATGCATGAAGTGAGGTACAAGTGGGAATTGAACCCACAACCACCTGTACAGGAGGCAAAAACCTTAACTGTTGAGCTATGAGTTCAAAAAGAGATCAAAGCAGAAAAGGACTCCATTTAAACAGGTTCCTTTCTCACCTCAGACAAGTCCCAGAAAACAACATGGTTTGGATGGGATTATTATTTATAAGTGCATATTATTTGGGCTTTTTACACCAATCTGAAGGACAAAAGGGCTCCATCTGCTCTAACAGTAACCACATGACAGCATGTGGACACATGTCATCTTCTAAAAAGAACAAATGTCAGGAGTAAAAGACCATTTCACATGTATTGCTTGTTTGAGCTCGGTTGTTTGCACACTGAAATACTTCCAAATGAACTAATCTCATTAGTAATATCGTATTTACAACATAAAAACACATCTTTCGTTAACACACAGGCCTTGTTTTGGTCAACAGACTAGAAAATATTTTTCACACTTTTCTATTCAAAGTTCACTTCATACAAACACCGCAAAAACTCAAATCTTAACGAGTATATTTTTCTAATTTCTGATCAAAATATCTCATCACACTCCAAATAGGACAAAATCACCTAAAGACAAACATTTCAGTGAGATATAGGAACTTGTTTTTAGGAAATGTATCTTAGTTCAACAAATCTTCTCAAGAAAATACTGCTTGGTCTACTGACAGAATTTTTAAGCTTATTA
>JALJCO010008187.1:0-68439 GCA_023101725.1 Atherinomorus stipes | reverse complement strand
TAAAGGTTCTGATGCTGACTGGGATTAGAGGTTCTGACGCTGACTGGGATTAAAGGTTCTGATGCTGACTGGGATCAAAGGTTCTGATGCTGACTGGGATTAAAGGTTCTGATGATGACTGGGATTAAAGGTTCTAGATGCTGACTGGGATTAAAGGTTCTGACGCTGACTGGGATTAAAGGTTCTGATGATGACGGATTAAAGGTTCTGATGCTGACTGGGATTTAAGGTTCTGATGCTGACTGGGATTAAAGGTTCTGATGATGACTGGGATTAAAGGTTCTGATGCTGACTGGGATTAAAGGTTCTAGATGCTAACTGGGATTAAAGGTTCTGATGCTGACTGGGATTAAAGGTTCTGATGCTGACTGGGATTAAAGGTTCTGATGCTGACTGGGATTAAAGGTTCTGATGCTGACTGGGATTAAAGGTTTTAGATGCTGACTGGGGTTAAAGGTTCTGACGCTGACTGGGATTAAAGGTTCTGATGCTGACTGGGATTAAAGGTTCTAGATGCTGACTGGGATTAAAGGTTCTGATGATGACTGGGATTAAAGGTTCTAGATGCTGACTGGGCTTAAAGGTTCTAGATGCAGACTGGGATTAAAGGTTCTGACGCTGACTGGGATTAAAGGTTCTAGATGCTGACTGGGATTAAAGGTTCTGATGATGATTGGGCTTAAAGGTTCTAGATGCTGACTGGGCTTAAAGGTTCTAATGCTGACTGGGATTAAAAGGTTCTGATGATGACTGGGATTAAAGGTTCTGATGCTGACTGGGATTAAAGGTTCTGACGCTGACTGGGATTAAAGGTTCTAGATGCTGACTGGGATTAAAGGTTCTGATGATGACTGGGATTAAAGGTTCTAGATGCTGACTGGGATTAAAAGTTCTAGATGCTGACTGGGATTAAAGATTCTGATGCTGACTGGGCTTAAAGGTTCTAGATGCTGACTGGGATTAAAGGTTCTAGATGCTGACTGGGATTAAAGGTTCTGATGCTGACTGGGATTAAAGGTTCTGATGCTGACTGGGATTAAAGGTTCTGATGCTGACTGGGATTAAAGGTTCTAGATGATGACTGGGATTAAAGGTTCTAGATGCTGACTGGGATTAAAGGTTCTAGATGCTGACTGGGATTAAAGGTTCTGATGATGACTGGGATTAAAGGTTCTAGATGATGACTGGGATTAAAGGTTCTGATGCTGACTGGGATTAAAGGTTCTGATGCTGACTGGGATTAAAGGTTCTGATGATGACTGGGATTAAAGGTTCTAGATGATGACTGGGATTAAAGGTTCTGATGCTGACTGGGATTAAAGGTTCTAGATGCTGACTGGGATTAAAGGTTCTGATGTTGACTGGGCTTAAACGTTCTAGATGATGACTGGGATTAAAAGTTCTAGATGCTGACTGGGATTAAAGATTCTGATGCTGACTGGGCTTAAAGGTACTAGAGACTGACTGGGATTAAAGGTTCTAGATGCTGACTGGGATTAAAGGTTCTGATGCTGACTGGGATTAAAGGTTCTAGATGCTGACTGGGATTAAAGGTTCTGATGATGACTGGGATTAAAGGTTCTAGATGATGACTGGGATTAAAGGTTCTGATGCTGACTGGGATTAAAGGTTCTAGATGCTGACTGGGATTAAAGGTTCTGATGATGACTGGGATTAAAGGTTCTAGATGATGACTGGGATTAAAGGTTCTGATGCTGACTGGGATTAAAGGTTCTGATGCTGACTGGGATTAAAGGTTCTGATGATGACTGGGATTAAAGGTTCTAGATGATGACTGGGATTAAGGGTTCTGATGCTGACTGGGATTAAAGGTTCTAGATGCTGACTGGGATTAAAGGTTCTGATGTTGACTGGGCTTAAACGTTCTAGATGATGACTGGGATTAAAGGTTCTGATGCTGACTGGGATTAAAGGTTCTGATTCTGACTGGGATTAAAGGTTCTAGATACTGACTGGGATTAAAGGTTCTAGATGCTGACTGGGATTAAAGGTTCTGATGCTGACTGGGATTAAAGGTTCTAGATGCTGTTGAATCCCTTTCTGAGCACTGGTTTGCCAGTAAGGAAGCCGCCCTACTCTGCCTCTGGTTGGCTCTGACATCAGAAAGATACACAGACCTCCAGCTGGTGCTGGATCTAAGGACAGAGACAGAGACAACCCTCCATCTGGTCATGGATCTAGGGACAGAGACGGTGAGACAGACCTCTGTCTGGTCATGGATCTAGGGACAGAGACAGAGAGACAGACCTCCGGCTGGTCCTGGATCTACGGACAGAGACAGAGACAACCCTCCATCTGGTCATGGATCTAGGGACAGAGACGTTGAGACAGACCTCCGTCTGGTCCTGGATCTAAGGACAGAGACAGAGAGACAGACAGACCTCCGGCTGGTCCTGGATCTAGGGACAGAGACAGAGAGACAGACAGACCTCCAGCTGGTCCTGGATCTGGGGACAGAGACAGAGAGACAAACCTCCGGCTGGTCCTGGATCTAGGGACAGAGACAGAGACAGACCTCTGGCTGGTCCTGGATCTAGGGACAGAGACAGAGACAGACCACCGGCTGGTCCTGGATCTAGGGACAGAGACAGAGACAGACCTCCGGCTGGTCCTGGATCTAGGGACAGAGACGGAGACAGACCTCCGGCTGGTCCTGGATATAGGGACAGAGACAGAGACAGACCACCGGCTGGTCCTGGATCTAGGGACAGAGAGAGAGAGACAGACAGACCTCCGGCTGGTCCTGAATATAGGGACAGAGACAGAGAGACAGACCTCCGGCTGGTCCTGGATCTAGGGACAGAGACAGAGACAGACCTCCAGCTGGTCCTGGATCTAGGGACAGAGACAGAGAGACAGACCTCCAGTTGGTCCTTGATCTAGGGACAGAGACAGAGACAGACCTCCAGCTGGTCCTGGATCTAGGGACAGAGACAGAGACAGACCTCCGGCTGGTCCTGGATCTAGGGACAGAGACAGAGACAGACCTCCAGCTGGTCCTGGATCTAGGGACAGAGACAGAGAGACAGACCTCCGGCTGGTCCTGGATAAAGGGACAGAGACAGAGACAGACCTCCGGCTGGTCCTGGTCCTGCTGGTCCTCTTCCAGTTTTTCCTCCTGATACATCCAGAAGTTTTCCATGTTTGTCGGTCAGCACCTGAACGCAGCGCAGCCTCGGACTTCAGACTCAGACAGACTCACCTGCTCAGGTGTCACCTGCTGACACCTGAGCAGGTGAGGTGTCGTCATGGAAACAGCTCCTCTGTCCGTGACATCATCCCATCCATGGTTTCACGGTACATCACACAGGTACACACACAATGCTGTTCATGTAAAAACCAAACCATGGATATCAGAAACCAGGGGCCACAAACCACGGGCTACAACAGAAACAGGGGCCGTTCCTAAAACCAGGGGCCACAAACCAGGGGCCACAAACCACGGGCTACAACAGAAACAGGGGCCGTTCCTAAAACCAGGGGCCACAAACCACGGGCTACAACAGAAACAGGGGCCGTTCCTAAAACCAGGGGCCACAAACCAGGGGCCACAAACCACGGGCTACAACAGAAACAGGGGCCGTTCCTAAAACCAGGGGCCACAAACCACGGGCTACAACAGAAACAGGGGCCGTTCCTGAAACCAGGGGCAACAAACCAGGGGCTACAACAGAAACAGGGGCCGTTCCTGAAACCAGGGACCAAAAACCATGGACCACAAACCAGGGGCCACAACAGAAACAGGGGCCGTTCCTGAAACCAGGGGCAACAAACCAGGGGCTACAACAGAAACAGGGGCCGTTCCTGAAACCAGGGGCCACAAACCAGGGGCCACAACAGAAACAGGGGCCGTTACTAAAACCAGGGACCACAAACCAGGGGCCACAAACCAGGGGCCGTTACTGAAGCCAGGGACCACAAACCAGGGGCCGTTCCTGAAACCAGGGGCCACAAACCAGGGGCCACAACAGAAACAGGGGCCGTTCCTGACACCAGGGACCACAAACCAGGGGCCACAACAGAAACAGGGGCCGTTCCTGAAACCAGGGACCACAAACCAGGGACCACAAACCAGGGGCCACAAACCAGGGGCCACAACAGAAACAGGGCCGTTACTGAAGCCAGGGACCACAAACCAGGGGCCACAAACCAGGGGCCACAAACCAGGGCCGTTCCTGAAACCAGGGGCCACAAACCAGGGGCCACAAACCAGGGCCGTTCCTGAAACCAGGGGCCACAAACCAGGGGCCACAAACCAGGGGCGTTCCTGAAACCAGGGGCCACAAACCAGAGGCCGTTACTGAAGCCAGGGACCACAAACCAGGGGCCACAAACCAGGGCCGTTCCTGAAACCAGGGGCCCCTATGAATTGTTTGTTGAGTTGTAATGTTGTTTGTTGTGTTGTTTGCTGTATTGTTTGTTGCATTGTTTGTTATGATGTTTGTTGTGCTGTTTGTTGTGTTGTTTGTTGCATTGTTTGTTATGACGTTTGTTGTGCTGTTTGTTGTGTTGTGTTGTTTGTTGCATTGTTTGCTATGATGTTCCGTGTGCTGTTTGTTGTGTTGTTTGTTGCATTGTTTGTTATGACGTTTGTTGTGCTGTTTGTTGTGTTGTGTTGTTTGTTGCATTGTTTGTTATGATGTTTGTTGTGTTGTGATGTTTCTCCGGAGGAGAAAGCAGCTGCTGCCTTCTGTCACTGGAGCCTCTGAAATATTTAGGCGGAGTTTTCTGTGAATAAATCATGAGCAGATGCAGAAACACGACACCTGGTCCTGGTCCAGAGACACCACACCTGGTCCTGGTCCAGAGACACCACACCTGGTCCTGGTCCTGGAAAAGCCGATTATGCTGAAGAGAATTCTGGGTCATCCCTTCCTTCTAAGTTTCACCTCTAGTCTGTTACCATGGTAACGCCATGAAGTAAAGTTTACTTGGTTTACTTAACATTAACCCAGATGGCTCCGCCCCCTTTACTGCCTTTCCACAGCTGCTGAATGACGACAGTAGTAGTAGTAGCAGTAGTAGTAAAGTAGCAGCAACAGCAGTAGTAGTAGTAGTAGTAGAGTAGTAGCAGTAGTAGTCGTAGTAGTAGTAGTAGTAGTAAAGTAGTAGCAACAGCAGTAGTAGTAGTAGTAGTAGTAGTTGTAGTAGTAGCAGTAGTAGTAGTCATAGTCGTAGTAGTGGTAGTAGTGGTAGTAGTGGTAGTAGTTGTAGTAGTAGCAGTAGTAGTAGTCATAGTCGTAGTAGTGGTAGTAGTTGTAGTAGTAGCAGTAGTAGTACTTGCACCTTCCACCTGCAGCAGCTATCAGACATGGTTGTCATGGCAACGTGAATCCAGATGTGTGGAGGCTGTATACTTATACTTCACCAGTACACGTGTGTGTAAATAAGCTGGTTGTGCTGTCAGACGTGTTCTTCACACGTTCATTCCGTGATCTTAGCGTGATGTTGGTTCACACACATGATCAATAAATGATCGGCTTTACAACATGGTTTAGTTATTGATGACAAACTAACAGAGTATTTATCTGAGCAGACCCAGGACCCAGGACCCAGGACCCCAGAGCCCAGGACTCAGGACCCAGGACCCAGGACCCAGGACTCAGGACCCCAGAGCCCAGGACTCAGGACCCCGGAGCCCAGGATCAAGAACCCAGGACCCCAGAGCCCATGACTCAGGACTCAGGACTCAGGACCCCGGATCCCAGGACCCAGGACCTAGGACCCAGGACTCAGGACCCAGGACCCAGGACCCAGGACCCCAGAGCCCAGGACCCAGGACCCAGGACCCAGGACCCAGGACCCCAGGACTCAGGACCCAGGACCCAGGACCCAGGACCCAGGACCCCAGAGCCCAGGACCCAGGACCCAGGACCCAGGACCCAGGACCCCAGAGCCCAGGACTCAGGACCCAGGACCCAGGACCCAGGACTCAGGACCCCAGAGCCCAGGACTCAGGACTCAGGACTCAGGACCCCGGAGCCCAGGATCAAGAACCCAGGACCCCAGAGCCCATGACTCAGGACTCAGGACTCAGGACCCCGGATCCCAGGACCCAGGACCCAGGACCCAGGACTCAGGATCCCGGATCCCGGAGCCCAGGACCCAGGACCCAGGACCCAGGACTCAGGACCCAGGACCCAGGACCCAGGACCCAGGACCCCAGAGCCCAGGACTCAGGACCCAGGACCCAGGACCCAGGACTCAGGACCCCAGAGCCCAGGACTCAGGACTCAGGACCCCGGAGCCCAGGATCCAGGACCCAGGACCCCAGAGCCCAGGACTCAGGACTCAGGACTCAGGACCCTGGACCCCGGAGCCCAGGACTCAGGACTCAGGACTCAGGACCCCGGAGCCCAGGATCCAGAACCCAGGACCCAGGACTCAGGACCCCAGAGCCCAGGACTCAGGACTCAGGACTCAGGACCCCGGAGCCCAGGATCAAGAACCCAGGACCCCAGAGCCCATGACTCAGGACTCAGGACTCAGGACCCCAGAGCCCAGGACTCAGGACTCAGGACTCAGGACCCCAGAGCCCAGGACTCAGGACTCAGGATCCCGGATCCCAGGACCCAGGACCCAGGACCCAGGACTCAGGACCCAGGACCCAGGACCCAGGACCCCAGAGCCCAGGACCCAGGACTCAGGACCCCGGAGCCCAGGACCCAGGACCCAGGACCCAGGACCCAGGACTCAGGACCCAGGACCCAGGACCCAGGACCCCAGAGCCCAGGACTCAGGACCCAGGACCCAGGACCCAGGACTCAGGACCCCAGAGCCCAGGACTCAGGACTCAGGACCCCGGAGCCCAGGATCCAGGACCCAGGACCCCAGAGCCCAGGACTCAGGACTCAGGACTCAGGACCCTGGACCCCGGAGCCCAGGACTCAGGACTCAGGACTCAGGACCCCGGAGCCCAGGATCCAGGACCCAGGACCCCAGAGCCCAGGAGTCAGGACTCAGGACCCCGGAGCCCAGGACCCAGGACTCAGGACCCCAGAGCCCAGGACTCAGGACCCAGGACCCAGGACCCAGGACCCAGGACCCAGGACCCCAGAGCCCAGGACCCAGGACCCAGGACCCAGGACCCCAGAGCCCAGGACTCAGGACCCAGGACCCAGGACCCAGGACTCAGGACCCCAGAGCCCAGGACTCAGGACTCAGGACTCAGGACCCCGGAGCCCAGGATCAAGAACCCAGGACCCCAGAGCCCATGACTCAGGACTCAGGACTCAGGACCCCGGATCCCAGGACCCAGGACCCAGGACCCAGGACTCAGGACCCAGGACCCAGGACCCAGGACCCCAGAGCCCAGGACCCAGGACCCAGGACCCAGGACCCAGGACCCCAGAGCCCAGGACTCAGGACCCAGGACCCAGGACCCAGGACCCAGGACCCAGGACCCAGGACCCAGGACCCCAGAGCCCAGGACCCAGGACCCAGGACCCAGGACCCCAGAGCCCAGGACTCAGGACCCAGGACCCAGGACCCAGGACTCAGGACCCCAGAGCCCAGGACTCAGGACTCAGGACTCAGGACCCCGGAGCCCAGGATCAAGAACCCAGGACCCCAGAGCCCATGACTCAGGACTCAGGACTCAGGACCCCGGATCCCAGGACCCAGGACCCAGGACCCAGGACTCAGGATCCCGGATCCCGGATCCCGGAGCCCAGGACCCAGGACCCAGGACTCAGGACCCAGGACCCAGGACCCAGGACCCCAGAGCCCAGGACTCAGGACCCAGGACCCAGGACCCAGGACTCAGGACCCCAGAGCCTTGGACTCAGGACTCAGGACCCCGGAGCCCAGGATCCAGGACCCAGGACCCCAGAGCCCAGGACTCAGGACTCAGGACTCAGGACCCTGGACCCCGGAGCCCAGGACTCAGGACTCAGGACTCAGGACCCCGGAGCCCAGGATCCAGAACCCAGGACCCAGGACTCAGGACCCCAGAGCCCAGGACTCGGGACTCAGGACTCAGGACCCCGGAGCCCAGGATCAAGAACCCAGGACCCCAGAGCCCATGACTCAGGACTCAGGACTCAGGACCCCAGAGCCCAGGACTCAGGACTCAGGATCCCGGATCCCAGGACCCAGGACCCAGGACCCAGGACCCAGGACTCAGGACCCAGGACCCAGGACCCAGGACCCCAGAGCCCAGGACCCAGGACTCAGGACCCCGGAGCCCAGGACCCAGGACCCAGGACCCAGGACCCAGGACTCAGGACCCAGGACCCAGGACCCAGGACCCCAGAGCCCAGGACTCAGGACCCAGGACCCAGGACCCAGGACTCAGGACCCCAGAGCCCAGGACTCAGGACTCAGGACCCCGGAGCCCAGGATCCAGGACCCAGGACCCCAGAGCCCAGGACTCAGGACTCAGGACTCAGGACCCTGGACCCCGGAGCCCAGGACTCAGGACTCAGGACCCCGGAGCCCAGGATCCAGAACCCAGGACCCAGGACTCAGGACCCCAGAGCCCAGGACTCAGGACTCAGGACTCAGGACCCCGGAGCCCAGGATCCAGGACCCAGGACCCCAGAGCCCAGGAGTCAGGACTCAGGACCCCGGAGCCCAGGACCCAGGACTCAGGACCCCAGAGCCCAGGACTCAGGACTCAGGACCCCGGAGCCCAGGACCCAGGACCCAGGACCCCGGAGCCCAGGACTCAGGACCCAGGACCCAGGACCCAGGACCCAGGACCCAGGACCCCGGAGCCCAGGACTCAGGACCCCGGAGCCCAGGATCCAGGACCCAGGACCCCAGAGCCCAGGACTCAGGACCCAGGACCCCAGAGCCCAGGACCCAGGACCCAGGACCCAGGAGCCCAGGACTCAGGACCCAGGACCCCGGAGCCCAGGACCCAGGACCCCGGAGCCCAGGACCCAGGACCCAGGACCCAGGACCCAGGACCCAGGACCCCGGAGCCCAGGACCCTGCTGTCCTGGATCAGCCGGACTGCGGCGTCTCTGGTTTAGAGGAATGAAAATCTCTGAGGTTTCTGTACTTACATGTTCTTCAGGAGGAGGCTGCAGGGGACAATCTGGATCCTGGTCCAAGTCCTGCCTCATGACCCAGACCGGTTCTTTAGGTTCCTCGGGGGTGTATGGAGACCTGACTGTCCTGGTTCTCACCTCCTCAATGGCTTCCTTAATGTCTTTGATAGCCAGAGATATGGCATCTCTCTTCTCCCGGCGACCCCTCGGAGGTCCAGGGTCCTCTGGAGGACTCCTGGTCTGGAGTCTGGATGAGGTCCATGAACCTGCAGCCTCACAGTTCTCATCTGTGGAGGTTTCAGGTTGGAGCTTTCCCCTCCGTTCATCTTTGTTGAGATAATGTGAACTTTCTTTCATCCCAGAGACAACCTGGTCCTCCTGGTCCTCCTGGTCCTCCCGGTCTTCCAGGTCCTCCTGGTCCTCCTGGTCCTCCTGGTCCTCCCGGTCCTCCTGGTCCCAGTTACCCATGTTCAGGTATGGAGCGAATTCCGCCTCCTTTTCTGGGCTGTCCAACTCGCTGTCCGAGCGTTCGGTGTAGTTGTGTAAACGGGAGCCCACCACCTCTCTCTGATGGGGGTCTTTAGTCTGGGTCTGGGTCTGCAGGAGGCCTGTCCTCCGTCGTCCATCGTTGACGCCACCCGTGGAGGTGGAACGTGATGCTGGAGCTTCACAGAACTCCT
Organism: Atherinomorus stipes; assembly: GCA_023101725.1. Classification (NCBI taxonomy): domain Eukaryota; kingdom Metazoa; phylum Chordata; class Actinopteri; order Atheriniformes; family Atherinidae; genus Atherinomorus; species Atherinomorus stipes. Next base: position 58,742 of record JALJCO010008187.1, on the reverse strand, counting down.
GCTGAACAGAACACATCTGATACGGTGCCATGAAGGATTCAGGTCCAGTAGAACTCTCCGGGTTCTGGTCCATGAGGGCCATGGAGGTTCCTCCAGACCAGCTGGTTCTCTGCGTGTAGCAGCTGGCCTTCAGCATGTCCTCAGCTGCTTCTCTTCGCGGTCTCAGCCGGGTCCGGAGATGCTCCACACCCTTCCCCTCTGGTTCAGTTCCACCATCCTCTACCTCTGGACTTCCAGGACCTCCCGGATCTCCCGGACCTCCCGGATCTCCAGGACCTCCCGGATCCCCTGGATCTCCAGGTTCTCCAGGATCTCCTGGACCTCCCGGATCTCCCGGACCTCCCGGATCTCCTGGACCTCCCGGATCTCCTGGATATCCTGGATCTTCTAGACTTCCTGGATCTCCATGCTGTCTCTGTTCTGAGGAACATCTGGACCTGTGCGAGTGGACTCCGGTCTGGACATCTTTGTCCCCTGGTCTGTGATGACAGGACTCCTCCTGAGGACCTCCACCTTGTCCTCCAGCATCAGAACATCTGCAGCATCCCTGCAGGTTGCCATGGTTACATGTCCGCCCACTGGGATGGAGCTCTGAGGTTTCCATCGTCTCATTCTGGTCTGTCCCCTGGACATCCATGTTTGTCTGATTTAGAGACGTCAGGAAGCGGTTTATTCCGGCAGCATCATCAGGACGAAGGCAGCTGGAGACAAAAGACAGATCATGAGACAAAACCTCCAGACACCTCTGTCCTACAAGGACTACAGAGTGTCCTACAATAACTAGGGAGTGTCCTACGTAGACCAGGGAGTGTCCTACGTAGACTACAGAGCGTCCTACGTAGACCAGGGAGTGTCCTACATAGACTACAGAGTGTCCTACGTAGACTACAGAGTGTCCTACGTAGACCAGGGAGTGTCCTACGTAGACCAGGGAGTGTCCTACGTAGACTATGGAGCGTCCTACGTAGACCAGGGAGTCTCCTACGTAGACTATGGAGCGTCCTACGGACATTTAAGAGGGTCCTACGTAGACCAGGGAGTGTCCTACGTAGACTATGGAGCGTCCTACGTAGACTACAGAGTGTCCTACGTAGACCAGGGAGTGTCCTACATAGACCAGGGAGTGTCCTACGTAGACTATGGAGCGTCCTACGTAGACTACAGAGTGTCCTACGTAGACCAGGGAGTGTCCTACGTAGACCAGGGAGTGTCCTACGTAGACTACAGAGTGTCCTACGTAGACCAGGGAGTTTCCTACGTAGACTACAGAGTGTCCTACGTAGACCAGGGAGTGTCCTACGTAGACTACAGAGTGTCCTACGTAGACTACAGAGTGTCCTACGTAGACCAGGGAGTGTCCTACATAGACCAGGGAGTGTCCTACGTAGACTATGGAGCGTCCTACGTAGACTACAGAGTGTCCTACGTAGACCAGGGAGTGTCCTACGTAGACTACGGAGCGTCCTTCATAGACTACAGAGTGTCCTACGTAGACCAGGGAGTGTCCTACGTAGACCAGGGAGTGTCCTACGTAGACTACGGAGCGTCCTACATAGACTACAGAGTGTCCTACGTAGACCAGGGAGTGTCCTACGTAGACCAGGGATTTTCCTACGTAGACTAAGGAGCGTCCTACGTAGACTACAGAGTGTCCTACGTAGACCAGGGAGTGTCCTACCCAGTTCCGAGTAGGAAGTTTCAACTGGAACGCCCCCTGAAGTCGGATTTCCCACTCGGAAAGTCGGACAACTCTCGCAGCTCCGAGTTCAGATTTAAAGATGGCCGCGCCCTGTGTTAGCAGTTTTAGAAGCTTCTGTAATGTTACATTTATTTACACTTCTTACTAATATTTTGTTGCATAAATCAGTCGTACATGTAGTATTGGTTTATACAGATGTAGGAGGAAGCTGCTGTAGTGTAATTCACATTTTTCATGTGATATATGTGAACTACAACTCCAGCTGTGCTAACAACGGCTAATAACACTAGCCTAGCAAACACGTTGTTTTGCTAGGCTGCTAACTGGTTTTCCGACCAGTGAGCTGGAACGCAAGTTGGTCGGGTGTGACGTCACCCCCCAGTTCCCACTTCCCAGTTCCAGGAAAATGGAACGCAGCATTAACCCTCATAGCTCCCTCAGCTCTCTGAAGGGGGGGTGAACGACCTTTTATGTTACTTTTTTCTACTAATGCAAACAGCATAAACTTGGTGCAGGTGTGTATTCTGGTCTGACTCATGATCTTCTAGAAGATGGGGGGTGTAACTCTTTCTCTAAGGTCTCTAACTAAAATCCTCCTCATTTCCTCCTTAGAGCCAATCCGTGCCACATTGACTTGCATTGAAAAGGACCTTTCTAGAATCAAATGTTATTCCAGAATAAATGTTTAGGAGAACATTTTTCTCCTCACACACTTGCTCTACACTTCAATGATGCAGTTTGAACTGTTTTCCATGACATCAGACCATTTACTCAGAAGGAGCCCCCCCCGCTTTTTATCTTAGTGATGAAACCAGAGACTTCAATGTTATTTCAGCCAATCAGAGTCCTTCAAACACTCAGAAATGCTGAACATCCAATGAAGGAAAACATCTTTGTTCTTCTTTCATGTGAGGTTATTTGAGCGTGAAAGAGTCTCACATTTGTCATTTTGGTGTTTGTTTTCCAGCATTGTGATCAGTCAGATCACATGCTAATTATTTAGCTCAGTCTTTTGCAGGGAATTTAGTTCCCTCTCTGTAATGCTGCCATTCCAGTTCAAACTGGAATTTTTCCCACATTTTTTTGCATTTTATCTTGAAACAACTTCTCATTGAGCTTTTTTAATTGTGGTTGCTATAATCTATGCTTAGGTCTGCTCTGCATACCTAATAATAACCTGCCACCTACAGGCTAGTTTTTACTTATTTTAACCCACTTTTCAGTTTTAGGCAGTGGGAACATTGTGTGTACAAACTGGATCTTAAAGGGTTAAAATTTTGAAACTCATTGATTTTTTTATATTGATGGTTCGGCCAGAAGTCAGTGATGACAGCATGAAAGAAAATGCAACTTTTCATTGTTAGATGATATTTACAGGCCGTTGGCCAGTCTGTGCCCTGAAGAAGCTGAACGTAAGGGAGCTGTGAGGGTTTGTGGTACTAACTGTGGTACTAACTAGTACTACTACAGCTTCAGAATATTTAGGGGAAGTATTTATTTTAGGAAGTTTGTGTAATCAGACGGGGAATCGCGGGTTGACCGCTTCAAGATGGCGCCGCCGTCGGACGTCAGCCTGCTGGGACTCCACCGCGTCCAGCCTTCTTCCTCCTCCTCTTCCTCACATCAGGGCCCTTGACCAGAATCAGAACCTGTATTCTGCGGAAACCGGATCCGGTCTGGACCAGAACCGGTCTGGAGTGTGGACCAGAACCTGGTTCTGGCTGGACCTGAACTGAGATGGTGCAGGAAACGCCGGGAGCACGCGCAGGAGCACGCGCAGGAGCACCTGCAGCGCGTCGGCACCGACCAGCAGCCAGCTGGACCGGACCGGGTCAGAAAGACCTGATCCAGGTCTGCACCGGCCAACACTGCGGCTCGGGCCCGGTTCTGGTTCCGGTTCCGGCTCGTTGCTGCTGTAACTGGAGCGCGCGCACAGGCACGAGCAGCGCGTGTGTGGGACTCACCTGCAGCCTGCTGAGCTCCGAACTCCGAACCGAACTCCGAACCGTCCTCCATCATCCTGCAGCTGAGCGCGAGCCTGGATGTAGCCCCGCCTACCGGCACCGCCGTCATCGTTACGTCACGCGAGCATGAGGGTCCAGACAGGTTCTGACCCGGTTCGGAAGCTCAGCGTCCTCACGAATCATAGACGTTTACGCGCACGCGCAGACCGGGGTGTTAGTCATGAAGATCATATATCTTCATCTTCATCGTTATCTTCTTCATCATCATCATTTTCATCATCATCACATCATCATCATCTTCTTCATCACCATCATCTTCATCACATCATCATCATCATCATCTTCTTCTTCATCTTCTTCATCACCATCATCTTCATCACATCATCATCATCATCATCATCATCTTCTTCATCACCATCATCATCGTCATCTTCTTTTTTATCACATCATCATCATCATCATCTGCTTCTTCATCACCATCATCACATGATCACCATCATCATCATCTTCATCACCATCATCTTCATCACATCATCATCATCTTCTTCTTCTTCATCTTCTTCTTCATCATCATCATCATCATCACCATTATCATCTTCATCACCATCATCTTCATCACATCATCATCACCATCATCATCATCATCTTCATCATCATCTTCTTCATCATCATTTTTATCATCATCATCTTCATCATCATCTTCTTCATCATCATTATCATCATCTTCATCATCATCTTCTTCATCATCATTGTCATCATCATCATCATCTTCATCACATCATCATCTTCATCATCATCATCATCATCATCACCATCATCATCACCACCACCATCATCATCGTCATCTTCTTCTTCTTTATCACATCATCATCATCATCATCATCTTCATCATCATCTTCTTCATCATCATTGTCATCATCATTATCATCATCATCATCATCATCATCTTCTTCATCATCATCTTTATCACCAACATTATCATCATCATCTTCATCACCATCTTCATCATCATTATCATCTTCTTCATCATCATCATCATCACCATTATCATCATCATCTTCATCACCATCATCTTCATCACATCATCATCACCATCATCATCATCATCATCATCATCTTCATCATCATTATCATCTTCTTCATCATCATCATCATCACCATTATCATCATCATCTTCATCACCATCATCTTCATCACATCATCATCACCATCATCATCATCATCATCATCATCATCTTCTTCATCATCATTTTTATCATCATCATCTTCATCACCATCATCTTCATCACATCATCATCACCATCATCATCATCATCATCATCATCATCTTCTTCTTCATCATCATTTTTATCATCATCATCTTCATCATCATCTTCTTCATCATCATTATCATCATCTTCATCATCATCTTCTTCATCACATCATCACCTTCATCATCATCATCATCATCATCACCATCATCATCACCACCACCATCATCATCTTCATCATCATCTTCTTCATCATCATTGTCATCATCATTATCATCATCATCATCATCATCATCATCATCATCATCATCTTCTTCATCATCATCTTTATCACCAACATTATCATCATCATCATCATCTTCATCATCATTATCATCTTCTTCATCATCATCTTTATCACCAACATTATCATCATCATCATCATCTTCATCATTATCATCATCTTCATCATCATTATCATCTTCTTCATCATCATCTTTATCATCTTCATTATCATCATCATCATCATCATCTTCATCATTATCATAATCTTCATCATCATTATCATCTTCATCATCATCATCATCATCATCATCAGGAAAGTAGATAAATCTTTGTCTTCTTATTTTGTCGACGCTTTTAAGCTGTTTGTGTTTTTTTCAATATCGTTTATTTCTTTTTTTGATTCACTTTAACTTTGATCCAAATTTTTTAATTATATTTTTATGATTATGTTTGGAATAATTTTTTTTTCTTTAAGTGGAATAATGAGGGGAAGATTCTGTGAAAACATAATTTTACCAAATAAAATAAAATCTGTTTATAGAAGTTTGACAACGTCACTGGAATCTTATTTATCCTGAATTCGCATTGTCAGAGGAAATCCTGCTTTTTGAACAGGCACTTCATGGCACCTCGTGGACCTGGGGCCTAAAAATGAGCTTCTAACGGCACCAACCAGTGACTCACAAAAGCTTTCATGCCAAAATCCTTCACCAGTTTTTAATGTTCTGGGTTTTATTCCTCCATAAAAAGTGGAAAATAAGATGAATTATTGATATCTGAAATGTACCATAACTCTGCCATAAGTTATGCTAATAAATAAATAAGCAGGATAAAAGTGTTTCTTTGTGGAAGTCAGATTTTACGCAGTTTTACTCATCAAAAGTTACATTTTAAAAGAAAATTAATGCCATTAAGATTGTTGATCAGAAAAGCTGGGGAAGCTTTCCAGATGCTTTCAGGGTTCTGTGTAAAGTCCATCATCCATTTTATTTTTGAAGTATTGACGTCACCGGCCTGCAGGGGGCAGCCGCGCGGAAGCCTCCCGCCACACCGGAGAAGAAGAAGCAGCAGCAGCAGAAGAAGCGTCTCGCGCTGCCTGTTTCCCGCTACCAGACGGAGCTCCGCGTCATGTAAGCAAAACCGGGTCCGGGGTCTCCGCGCGTCCTCCTCCTCTGTTTACTTGTTTACCTGTTTACCAGAGAGCGGGTCGGTGTTTACCTGCCGTGCTGTGACGTCACAGCTAAAGAGGCTACCGGTCGCGCTCACGGGGCGCGAGCTCTGCTAACGCTAGCTAGCTAGGCTATGGTGTGATCATGGCTGATCCACCTGATGGGGGTCAGACCAGAACCAGACCAGAAAGATCCGGAACATGACCGCGAGCTGCCTTGAAGCGCGCGCTGCTCCCCAGGAAGTAGTCTGAGCCCAGCGTGACCCGGTCTGACCTGGTCTACAGCCCGGACGGTCCAGCGTGACCCGGTCTGACCTGGTCTGCAGCCCAGACGGTCCAGTGTGACCTGGTCTGTCCAGGTCTGACCTGGTCTACAGTCCAGACGGTCTAGGGTGACCCGGTCTGACCTGGTCTGCAGCCCAGACGGTCTAGGGTGACCCGGTCTGACCTGGTCTGCAGCCCAGACGGTCTAGGGTGACCTGGTCTGTCCAGGTCTGACCTGGTCTACAGTCCAGACGGTCCAATGTGACCCAGTCAGTCCCGGTCTGACCTGGTCTACAGCCAAGCCCTGCTGGTTTTCAGCACCCCTGACTCAGATCAAAGGCTTGTTTACAGCGGGGGGGGGGGGGTGTCTGGTCTCTTGATTGAATTGAATCTGGTCTATGAATATGGTTTCCTGGATTAATCCAGTCTAGATCAGATCTCTGGATCTGGTCTCCTGGATGAATCTGGTCTCTGGATCCGGTCTCCTGGTTGAAACCTGTCTTGGGATCTGATCTCCTGGATGGATCCAGTCCAGATCCGGTCTCCTGGATGGATCTGGTCTAGATCCGGTCTCCTGGATGGATCCGGTCTCCTGGATAGATCCAGTCCAGATCCGGTCTCCTGGATGGATCAGATCCGGTCTGATCTGGTCTCCTGGATGGATCTGGTCTCTGAAACCGGTCTCCTGGATGGATCTGGTCTCTGAATCCGGTCTCCTAGATAGATCTGGCATCCGGTCTCCTGGATTGATCTGGTCTAGATCCGGTCTCCTGGATGGATCTAGTCTCTGAATCCGGTCTCCTGGATGGATCTGGTCTAGATCCGGTCTCCTGGATGAATCTGGTCTTGATCCGGCCTCCTGGATGGATCCGGTCTAGATCCGGTCTCCTGGATGAATCTGGTCTCTGGATCCGGTCTCCTGGATGGATCTGGTCTAGATCCGGTCTGATCCGGTCTCCTGGATGAATCTGGTCTTTGGATCCGGTCTCCTGGATAGATCTGGTCTCTGGATCCGGTCTTCTGTATGGATCTGGTCTGATCCGGTCTCCTGGATGGATCTGGTCTGATCCGGTCTCCTGGATAGATCTGGTCTAGATCCGGTCTGATCCGGTCTCCTGGTTCTGGTCTGATCCGGTTTCCTGGTTCTGGATCTGGTCTGATCTGGTCTCCTGGTTCTGGATCTGGTCTGATCTGGTCTCCTGTATGGATCTGGTCTGATCCGGTCTCCTGGTTCTAGATCCGGTCTGATCCGGTCTCCTGTATGGATCTGGTCTGATCCGGTCTCCTGGTTCTGGATCTGGTCTGATCCGGTCTCCTGGTTCTAGATCCGGTCTGATCCGGTCTCCTGTATGGATCTGGTCTGATCCGGTCTCCTGGTTCTGGATCTGGTCTGATCCGGTCTCCTGGTTCTGGATCTGGTCTGATCCGGTGTCCTGGTTCTAGATCCGGTCTGATCCGGTCTCCTGTATGGATCTGGTCTGATCCGGTCTCCTGGTTCTGGATCTGGTCTGATCCGGTCTCCTGGTTCTAGATCCGGTCTGATCCGGTCTCCTGTATGGATCTGGTCTGATCCGGTCTCCTGGATAGATCTGGTCTGATCCGGTCTCCTGGTTCTGGATCTGGTCTGATCCGGTCTCCTGGTTCTGGATCTGGTCTGATCCGGTCTCCTGGTTCTGGATCAGCTAATCTTTGTTCTCTGTTTCAGAAAAATGCCCAAATCCAAGGAAGTTCTATCGTCCACGTCTGGAAGCGACTCGGACAGCGAAGTCGAGACCAAGGTGGGTTCTGGTCCTGGAGGGGGTCACCAAGTCTGGCAGGACCCTGATACGGTCGTCAGACCACCATGATGAAGATGATGGTGATGGTGATGGTGATGTAGGGCTGGACAATTAATCAAATTTAAATCGTGATTTAAATTTTGCCTTTTCACGATCGTAAAAACACTCCTGGAAGAAAAAGCGTCAGTGATCAGACTGATGGAGTTCCAGGAAGCAAACTGGCGCTTCAGGTACCTGCAGCCCCCACCAAGCCGCCACGGAGCACGAACGGAAGCTACAATGATGTTTCTACGCTTTTTCTTCGTAGTTCCACGTTTTCGTGTCTTTCAGTTGATCTGGGTCGTTTGCTGACGGCAGAAGAATCCATAACTATCGCTTACAGTGTTTGAATTTACCGCGACGTCTCCTTCCTGCATCAGAACTGCGGATGCAGCGTTGATGACGTCACGTCGCGACCGTCTTCTTCCTGCATCAGAACTGCGGATGCAGCGTTGATGACGTCACGTCGCGACGGTCTTCTTCCTGCATCAGAACTGCGGACGCAGCGTTGATGACGTCACGTCGCGACCGTCTTCTTCCTGCATCAGAACTGCGGACGCAGCGTTGATGACGTCACGTCGCGACCGTCTACTTCCTGCATCAGAACTGCGGACGCAGCGTTGATGACGTCACGTCGCGACCGTCTACTTCCTGCATCAGAACTGCGGACGCAGCGTTGATGACGTCACGTCGCGACCGTCTTCTTCCTGCATCAGAACTGCGGATGCAGCGTTGATGACGTCACGTCGCGACCGTCTGCTTTCGCATCAGAACTGCGGATGCAGCGTTGATGACGTCACGTCGCGACGGTCTTCTTCCTGCATCAGAACTGCGGACGCAGCGTTGATGACGTCACGTCGCGACCGTCTGCTTTCGCATCAGAACTGCGGATGCAGCGTTGATGACGTCACGTCGCGACGGTCTTCTTCCTGCATCAGAACTGCGGACGCAGCGTTGATGACGTCACGTCGCGACCGTCTGCTTTCGCATCAGAACTGCGGATGCAGCGTTGATGACGTCACGTCGCGACGGTCTTCTTCCTGCATCAGAACTGCGGACGCAGCGTTGATGACGTCACGTCGCGACGGTCTTCTTCCTGCATCAGAACTGCGGATGCAGCGTTGATGACGTCACGTCGCGACGGTCTTCTTCCTGCATCAGAACTGCGGATGCAGCGTTGATGACGTCACGTCGCGACCGTCTGCTTCCTGCATCAGAACTGCGGATGCAGCGTTGATGACGTCACGTCGCGACGGTCTTCTTCCTGCATCAGAACTGCGGACGCAGCGTTGATGACGTCACGTCGCGACCGTCTACTTCCTGCATCAGAACTGCGGATGCAGCTTTGATGACATCACGTCTTCAGGGCAGCGCGGGAAATTCAGACACAGAATCGCAGCTTTATGCAGCACACAGCCTGTTCAAGGAGAGAAACGTGGTGGAAACGTTGTTTTTGGGGATTTAGCGCTTCATCTAGGGCTGGACGATATAGAAAAAAAGATTATCGATAAAAAAAAATCTGTATCGATGGATATCGATATTTATAAAAAAAAAAAAAAGGGAAAAAAAAGCCATTATCAAATGAAAAGCTATGTCAGGTACATCGTGGCCATTTAAGCTTTTTCTGAATGACGCACTGATAATAAAGATCAGACTAAAGCCGCTTTCTGACCTGCATCGTGGAACATGAGCGGTAAAGTCCGTCCGCTCTTTGAACAGACTCGTCTTTTCAAACATGCTGCTTCCTTGCGGACTTATCGTGTCCCGGCGCTTTCAGACATCAGGAAATGTTGCAGAAAAGTCAGCACAGCCCCCCCCCCCCGCTCTCCCTTCAACTCTGTCCAGAACATTTTCTTGTGCTTTCAGCCAAAACGACGCAACATTTCCGCTCTTATGACATGTGAAGCAGCCGGTTCGTGTCCGCTACATCTCTGAGGTAAAAGAGCGGATCGCATGTCTGAATGCAGCCTTATAAAGGACAGAGTTCACAATATTCCCGCTTTCCAGTGGAAGCCTGAAAGCAGCATAACGCTGAATTCCAGTTCAGCCTTTGCCTGAGTCTGCGTTTGTGATTGGTTTGGAGGAAGAAGTGACTGTAGTATCATGGTACCTGATAGGCTACAGCAGAAAACTGTGCTTCTACAGTGAACTTTTATCGACCCTCTTTTTTTTATATTGAAAAAAAAACCTCTATCGATCGATATATATTGATATTGAATTATCGTCCAGCCCTAGCTTCATCACCCATTAGTATGAAAAACACGGACACGCATGTTTGGCTTTTAAATTCCTGCCTCTGGTCCCTTTAAATTATATTCTAATTTTACTCCCTTACTTGTTTCTAATTTATTTCCGGTTTTATTTTTTTAAAGTTATATTTGAGGTTAAGTTTTGGTGGTTCAATAAACACTTTATATAAAATCAATGAATAATCGTGTAAATTAATCGTGATTTCAATATCCGTCAAAACAATCGTGATTATAATTTTTCCATAATCGTCCGGCCTTATGATGATGATGATGGTGATAGTGATGATGATGATGATGATGATGATGATGGTGATGATGATGACAGTGATGATGATGATGGTGGTGATGATGATGACAATGATGATGATGATGGTGGTGATGATGATGACAGTGATGATGATGGTGGTGATGGTGATGATGATGGTGATGATGATGATGGTGATGACGGTGATGATGACGGTGATGATGATGGTGATGGTGATGACAGTGATGATGATGGTGATGACAGTGGTGATGATGACAGTGATGATGATGGTGATGACAGTGGTGATGATGACAGTGATGATGATTATAACGGTGATGATAATGATGATGATGATGACGGTGATGATGATGATGATGACAGTGATGATGATGGTGATGACAGTGGTGATGATGACAGTGATGATGATGGTGATGACAGTGATGATGATGGTGATGACAGTGATGATGATGGTGATGATGACAGTGATGATGATGGTGATGACAGTGATGATGATGGTGATGACAGTGATGATGATGGTGATGACAGTGGTGATGATGACAGTGATGATGATGATGATGACAGTGATGATGATGGTGATGACAGTGATGATGATGGTGATGATGACAGTGATGATGATGACAGTGATGATGATGGTGATGACAGTGGTGATGATGACAGTGATGATGATGATGATGACAGTGATGATGATGGTGATGACAGTGATGATGATGGTGATGACAGTGATGATGATGGTGATGACAGTGATGATGATGGTGATGACAGTGATGATGATGGTGATGACAGTGATGATGATGGTGATGACAGTGATGATGATGGTGATGACAGTGATGATGATGATGATGACAGTGATGATGATGGTGATGACAGTGATGATGATGGTGATGACAGTGATGATGATGGTGATGACAGTGATGATGATGGTGATGACAGTGATGATGATGGTGATGATGACAGTGATGATGATGACAGTGATGATGATGGTGATGACAGTGGTGATGATGACAGTGATGATGATGATGATGACAGTGATGATGATGGTGATGACAGTGGTGATGATGACAGTGATGATGATGATGGTGATGACAGTGGTGATGATGGTGATGACAGTGGTGATGATGACAGTGATGATGATGATGGTGATGACAGTGGTGATGATGGTGATGACAGTGGTGATGATGACAGTGATGATGATGATGGTGATGACAGTGGTGATGATGGTGATGACAGTGGTGATGATGACAGTGATGATGATGATGGTGATGACAGTGATGATGATGATGATGATGGTGATGACAGTGATGATGACAGTGATGATGATGATGATGACAGTGATGATGATGGTGATGACAGTGATGATGATGGTGATGACAGTGATGATGATGGTGATGACAGTGATGATGATGGTGATGACAGTGATGATGATGATGATGACAGTGATGATGATGGTGATGACAGTGATGATGATGGTGATGACAGTGATGATGATGGTGATGACAGTGATGATGATGGTGATGACAGTGATGATGATGGTGATGATGACAGTGATGATGATGACAGTGATGATGATGGTGATGACAGTGGTGATGATGACAGTGATGATGATGATGATGACAGTGATGATGATGGTGATGACAGTGGTGATGATGACAGTGATGATGATGATGGTGATGACAGTGGTGATGATGGTGATGACAGTGGTGATGATGACAGTGATGATGATGATGGTGATGACAGTGGTGATGATGGTGATGACAGTGGTGATGATGACAGTGATGATGATGATGGTGATGACAGTGGTGATGATGATGATGATGGTGATGACAGTGATGATGACAGTGATGATGATGGTGATGACAGTGGTGATGATGACAGTGATGATGATGATGATGACAGTGATGATGATGGTGATGACAGTGGTGATGATGACAGTGATGATGATGATGGTGATGACAGTGGTGATGATGGTGATGACAGTGGTGATGATGACAGTGATGATGATGATGGTGATGACAGTGGTGATGATGGTGATGACAGTGGTGATGATGACAGTGATGATGATGATGGTGATGACAGTGGTGATGATGGTGATGACAGTGGTGATGATGACAGTGATGATGATGATGGTGATGACAGTGGTGATGATGGTGATGACAGTGGTGATGATGACAGTGATGATGATGATGATGATGGTGATGACAGTGGTGATGATGACAGTGATGATGATGGTGATGACAGTGATGATGATGATGATGATGGTGATGACAGTGGTGATGATGACAGTGATGATGATGGTGATGACAGTGGTGATGATGACAGTGATGATGATGGTGATGACAGTGATGATGATGGTGATGACAGTGATGATGATGGTGATGACAGTGATGATGATGATGGTGATGACAGTGGTGATGATGACAGTGATGATGACAGTGGTGATGATGACAGTGATGATGATGATGGTGATGATGGTGATGACAGTGGTGATGATGACAGTGATGATGATGGTGATGATGATGGTGATGACAGTGATGATGATGGTGATGACAGTGATGATGATGATGGTGATGACAGTGGTGATGATGGTGATGATGATTATGATGGTGATGACAGTGGTGATGATGACAGTGATGATGATGGTGATGACAGTGATGATGATGATGGTGATGACAGTGATGGTGATGGTGATGATGATTATGATGGTGATGATAATGATGATGATGATGACTGTGATGATGATGATGATGACAGTGATGATGACAGTGATGATGACGGTGATGATGATGGTGATGATGACAGTGATGATGACGGTGATGATGATGGTGATGACAGTGATGATGATGGTGATGACAGTGATGATGATGGTGATGACAGTGATGATGACAGTGATGATGATGGTGATGACAGTGAAGATGATGACAGTGATGATGATGGTGATGATGGTGATGATGATGGTGATGACAGTGATGATGATGATGGTGATGATGATTATGATGGTGATGATAATGATGATGATGATGACTGTGATGATGATGATGATGACAGTGATGATGACAGTGATGATGACGGTGATGATGATGGTGATGATGACAGTGATGATGACGGTGATGATGATGGTGATGATGACAGTGATGATGATGGTGATGACAGTGAAGATGATGACAGTGATGATGATGGTGATGACAGTGAAGATGATGACAGTGATGATGATGGTGATGACAGTGATGATGATGGTGATGACAGTGATGATGATGGTGATGACAGTGATGATGATGGTGATGACAGTGATGATGATGGTGATGACAGTGATGATGACAGTGATGATGATGGTGATGACAGTGAAGATGATGACAGTGATGATGATGGTGATGATGGTGATGACAGTGATGATGACAGTGATGATGATGGTTATGACAGTGAAGATGATGACAGTGATGATGATGGTGATGACAGTGATGATGATGGTGATGACAGTGATGATGATGGTGATGACAGTGATGATGGTGATGACAGTGGTGGTGATGATGATGATGATGATGATGACTGTGATGATGGTGATGATGATGGTGATGACAGTGATGATGATGACAGTGATGATGATGACGATGATGGGCGCATCTGTTTGCAGGCTAAGAGGAAGAAGTCCAGTCCACCAGAAAAACCAGCCAAGAAACCAAAGAGTGGTGAGAGTTCGAAGCCGAGCGGTTCGTCCAGAAGCAGCGGCAACGGGGACGACAACATGTTCCAGGTGGGATGATGAAGAAGCTCTGTTTTCCTGCTGCTCCTGAAGGCATCATTCTTTACCTGCAATTCACATTCAACCACATCAGACAAGACCAGACTGTACCAGCAGGACCAGACCATGCCAGACCGTACAAGACTTTACCAGACCATACCAGACCATGCCAGACTGTACAAGACCATACCAGACCGTACCAGACAATGCCAGACTATACAAGACTGTACCAGACCATGCCAGACTGTGCCAGCAGGACCACACCATGCCAGACCGTACCAGACCATGCCAGACTGTACCAGCAGGACCACACCATGCCAGACCGTACCAGACTTTACCAGACCAGACCGAACCACACCAGACCATGCCAGACTGTACCAGACCAGACTGTACCAGACAAGACCGAACCAGACCATGCCAGACTGTACCAGCAGGACCAGACCATGCCAGACTGTACCAGCAGTACCAGACCATACCAGACCATGCCAGACTGTACCAGCAGGACCAGACCATGCCAGACCGTACAAGACCGTACCAGACTGTACCAGTCCAGACTGAACCAGACCATGCCAGACTGTACCAGCAGGACCACACCATGCCAGACCGTACCAGACTGTACCAGTCCAGACTGAACCAGACCATGCCAGACTGTACCAGCAGGACCACACCATGCCAGACTGTACAAGACCGTACCAGACTGTACCAGACCAGACTGAACCAGACCATGCCAGACTGTACCAGCAGGACCACACCATGCCAGACCGTACCAGACTGTACAAGACCAGACTGATATGGTCTGGTACGATCTGGCCTTGTACAGACTGTACCAGACCGTATCAGACTACAACAGACTGAACCAGACCATATAAGACCATACCAGACCGTGCCAGGCTGTGCCAGACTGAACCAGATCTGAGCCTAACTCCTTCTGTTGCAGATCGGGAAGATGAGGTACGTCAGCGTCAGAGACTTCAAGGGGAAAGTCCTGATCGACATCCGGGAGCACTGGATGAACCAGGACGGGGAGATGAAGCCGGGGAAGAAAGGTACCCCTGAGACCAGGTCCAGGTCTACATGCTGCCGGTCCAGGTCTGACGGACTTGTTTTTGTCTCCCCTCCAGGAATCTCTCTGAACCCTGAACAGTGGAACCAACTCAAAGACCAGATCTCAGAGATCGACGAGGCCATCAAGAGAACATAATCATTCCTGCCATGTTTCCGTGGTTCTGATGGACCCGGACCCGCTAGTTTTGTAAAACCAGCAGATTGTTTTCTTACAGACTGTTTAGTTAGTTGTTCTTAGGTTTAGGTGTCGGCTTCTTAATGGTTCTGGGCTGCGGTAGTTGGGGAGGAGGTGGTCCTGGTCTGGTGGGAGGAGGTGGTCCTGGTCTGGTGGGAGAAGGTGGTCCTGGTCTGGTGGGAGGGGGACCGGCACTCATGTTTTTGTACTGATAATAAAAATCATTCACTAGCTGGTTACTGCTGTCTGTTTGATTATAAACCCGGGACTGAATCAGGTCTGGATCAGGTCTGGCGTTCAGCATCGGGTATCCATCTGACGTCCAGTCGCGATCTCCTTCCTCCAGGTTGTACCGGTGACCTGGACTCGGACCTCCGTCCTCCAGGTCGTACCGGTGACTTGGACTAGGATTTCCGTCCTCCAGGTCGTACCGGTGACCTGGACTCGGATCTCCGTCCTCCAGGTCGTACCGGTGACCTGGACTAGGATCTTTGTCCTCCAGGTCGTACCGGTGACCTGGACTAGGATCTCCGTCCTCCAGGTCGTACCGGTGACCTGGACTCGGATCTCCGTCCTCCAGGTCGTACCGGTGACCTGGACTCGGATCTCCGTCCTCCAGGTTGTACCCGTGACCTGGACTCGGATCTCCGTCCTCCAGGTTGTACCCGTGACCTGGACTAGGATCTCCGTCCTCCAGGTCGTACCGGTGACCTGGACTCGGATCTCCGTCCTCCAGGTCGTACCAGTGACCTGGACTCGGATCTCCGTCCTCCAGGTTGTACCCGTGACCTGGACTCGGATCTCCGTCCTCCAGGTTGTACCCGTGACCTGGACTAGGATCTTTGTCCTCCAGGTCGTACCGGTGACCTGGACTAGGATCTCCGTCCTCCAGGTCGTACCGGTGACCTGGACTAGGATCTCCGTCCTCCAGGTCGTACCGGTGACCTGGACTCGGATCTCCGTCCTCCAGGTTGTACCCGTGACCTGGACTAGGATCTCCGTCATCCAGGTCGTACCGGTGACCTGGACTCGGATCTCCGTCCTCCAGGTCGTACCAGTGACCTGGACTCGGATCTCCGTCCTCCAGGTTGTACCCGTGACCTGGACTCGGATCTCCGTCCTCCAGGTTGTACCCGTGACCTGGACTAGGATCTCCGTCATCCAGGTCGTACCGGTGACCTGGACTAGGATCTCCGTCCTCCAGGTTGTACCCGTGACCTGGACTAGGATCTCTGTCCTCCAGGTCAGACTGGAGAGCTGATCTATGAACCAGCTGAACATCGGACTACGCCGGATGTTGACTGCTAACGTTTTACTGGTTCCTTTTCCATCTTTGAGGGTTTTATTCCAGGTTTTTGTTCCAGGTAGTTTCTGGAGAAGAATCTGGTTTACCTAAATGCTCAGAGGTCTACGGGACACGCGAGACCCGTGGGCGACGGGCCTGTAGGTCACTGGCAACGAGGTCTACGGGACACGCGAGACCCGTGGGCGACGTGCCTGTAGGTCACTGGCAACGAGGTCTACGGGACCCCTGAGACCCGTGGGCGACGTGCCTGTAGGTCACTGGCAACGAGGTCTACGGGACCCCTGAGACCCGTGGGCGACGTGCCTGTAGGTCACTGGCAACGAGGTCTACGGGACACGTAAGACGTGTGGGCGACGTGCCTGTAGGTCACTGGCAACGAGGTCTACGGGACACGTGAGACCTGTGGGCGACGTGCCTGTAGATCACCAGCAATGAGGTCTACGGGACGCGCGAGACCCGTGGGTGACATGCCTGTAGGTCACTGGCAACGAGGTCTACGGGACCCCTGAGACCCTTGGGCGACGTGCCTGTAGGTCACTGGCAACGAGGTCTATGGGACATGTGAGACCCGTGGGCGACATGCCTGTAGGTCACTGGCAACGAGGTCTACAGGACCCCTGAGACCCTTGGGCGACGTGCCTGTAGGTCACCGGCAACGAGGTCTACGGGACACGCGAGACCTGTGGGCGACGGGCCTGTAGGTCACTGGCAACGAGGTCTACGGGACACGCGAGACCTGTGGGCGACGTGCCTGTATGTCACTGGCAACGAGGTCTATGGGACACGGGAGACCCGTGGGCGACGTGCCTGTAGGTCACTGGCAACGAGGTCTACGGGACCCCTGAGACCCGTGGGTGACGGGCCTGTAGGTCACTGGCAACGAGGTCTACGGGACACGTGAGACCTGTGGGCGACGTGCCTGTATGTCACTGGCAACGAGGTCTACGGGACACGGGAGACCCGTGGGCGACGTGCCTGTTGGTCACTGGCAACGAGGTCTACGGGATCCCTGAGACCTGTGGGCGACGTGCCTGTAGGTCACTGGCAACGAGGTCTACGGGACACGGGAGACCCGTGGGCGACGTGCCTGTAGGTCACTGGCAACGAGGTCTATGGGACCCCTGAGACCCGTGGGCGACGTGCCTGTAGGTCACTGGCAACGAGGTCTACGGGACCCCTGAGACCCGTGGGCGACGTGCCTGTAGTTCACTGGCAACGAGGTCTACAGGACCCCTGAGACCCGTGGGCGACGTGCCTGTAGGTCACTGGCAACGAGGTCTACAGGACCCCTGAGACCCGTGGACGACGTGCCTGTAGATTACTGGCGACGAGGTCTACGGGACCCCTGAGACCCGTGGGCGACGTGCCTGTAGGTCACTGGCAACGAGGTCTACGGTACCCGTGGGCGACGTGCCTGTAGATTACTGGCAACGAGGTCTACGGGACCCCTGAGACCCGTGGGCGACGTGCCTGTAGATTACTGGCAACGAGGTCTACGGGACCCCTGAGACCCCTGGGCGACGTGCCTGTAGGTCACCGGCAACGAGGTCTACGGGACCCCTGAGACCCGCGGGCAATGCGCCTGTAGGTCACCAGTAACTAGTCATTCCTGCTGGGTTCTTCAGGGTCCCCGCCAGTCTTAGAACCCGCCAATTTCCATCTGCGATTGTTGACAGACGAGATTTATGGTTCCTTCATCGAGGACGAGGATCAGGTCAGATGTGGTTCTGTCCTTGGTCCAGTCGGATTGGATCAGTACCGTTGCTGCTCTGAGATGGTTGGACTTCAGACTACAGGCGAGAACCGGCACGGTTCGGCTACCAGCCTCAGTGGACCTGGTTTTGGTTTTCTGTCTCTTCTCAGATGAACCTCGTCGTGTCCTCGAGTGTCGGCTGGATGTGGACAGGTCCTCCTGGAAGGTCCTGGAAGGTTTCACGGTCTGAGACACCAGTTTTTTCTCAGGTTTAGTCCTGAGTTGATCCGGTCCTATTTTCACTGCAGGGAAACTTTTTCTTGTTCAGAATCTAAATTAAAGGTTTTGGATTTCTGGAGTCATATTTATGTTTATGGGGATGATGGTCTCAGTTTAACTCATGAAGGTCTTCAACGGGTCTGGACCTGCTGAGAGCTGCAGGACCCCGTTTTCATGCTGGCAGACACCAGGTCCTTCGGACTCACCACAAGATGGCGCCACACTACACGGCCTGGGCTAGTCTCTGTCCCGGTCCGAGGACATGCAGCTGGGGAGACATCTGGACATGGAGGGTCGGTGCATCGGCCTCCCAGCAGCTCTGTGTCTGATCACGGTAGACCCAGATCCAGGTTTGGGGGTCTGTACCAAGTATGTAATGGTATGAAAACTTCACGTCACCGTTGTGACCAAAATGATCATGATCATTTTTATTTTCGTGTTTTTGCAGAGATGTGCTCATAATATTCAAAACTTACAACCACTGAAATCACTTTACCGAGTTATTAAATAAAAACATTCAGGAGCATAAAAGACTTTCTGTTCGTTAAAATAATGTAAACATCAAACATGCAAATGTGCATTAAAGATGCATCTTATGGCTGTAAGAGGAAGTACATGAAAACCAAGAGTACAGGTACTACCCCAAAATCAGAATATCCTGAGAGTTATTGTATTTCTGTAATTCAAATGAAAAGGTGCAATTTACATATTGTTTAGACAAATAATATGCAAATCAATATATTTTAAGCTTTTATTTGTTTGGATGTTGCTGATTAGAAGTTGCATCTTAAGAAAACCTCAAATTCAAAAACTCCAAAAATGAGAATATTGTGAAAAGTTCCAGTATTGTAGGTTCAGAGTGTCACATTCTAATCAGGTCAGTAATCCAAACACCTCCATAAGTACCCTGAGCCTTTAAAAAGTCTCTGTGTTGGTTTAGAAGAATTCACAATCATGGGGAAGATGCTGATCTGACAGTTGTGCAGAAAACCATCATTGACTCCCTGCACAAGGTGGAAAGACACAAAAAGTGATAGAAAAGAAGCTGGATGTTC
Organism: Atherinomorus stipes; assembly: GCA_023101725.1. NCBI lineage: Eukaryota > Metazoa > Chordata > Actinopteri > Atheriniformes > Atherinidae > Atherinomorus > Atherinomorus stipes. Next base: position 38,496 of record JALJCO010008187.1, on the reverse strand, counting down.
TCAGAGTGTCTCAAAGCACATTAATGGACAGTGAAGTGGAAGGAAGAAGTGTGGAAGAAAACGGTGTAGAAGCCGGAGAGCTGACAGCAGACTGGAGAAGATGGTCAGGAAAGGGCCTTTCAGACGTGTGGAGGACTTCATAAGGAATGGACCTGTGAGCTTCATCAAGTCCAGCATCAATGCAGCCGTCTACCAGGACATTTTGGAGACCTTCATGCTTGCTTCAGTGGACCAGCTGTATGGGGATGCAGACTTCATCTTCCAGCAGGACTTGGCACCTGCCCACACTGCCAAAACTACCAAATCCTGCTTCAACAACCATGGATCACCATGCTGGATTGGCCCGCAAACCCACCTGACCTGAACCCCATTGAAAACATGTGGGACATCGTCAGAGAAAGCTGAACGGGAAGAGAGCGAACGATAAAGAAGAGCTCAAGGCTGTGATGGAAGCATGTTGGTCTCCATAACAGCTGAGATATGCCACAAGCTGCTAGCATCCATGCCACGCCGGGTTAAAGCTGCTAGCATCCATGCCGCGCCAGGTTAAAGCTGCTAGCATCCATGCCACGCCGGGTTAAAGCTGCTCGCATCCATGCCACGCCGGGTTAAAGCTGCTAGCATCCATGCCACGCCGGGTTAAAGCTGCTAGCATCCATGCCACGCCGGGTTAAAGCTGCTAGCATCCATGCCACGCCGGGTTAAAGCTGCTAGCATCCATGCCACGCCGGGTTAAAGCTGCTAGCATCCATGCCACGCCGGGTTAAAGCTGCTAGCATCCATGCGATGCCAGGTTAAAGCTGCTAGCATCCATGCTACGCTGGGCTAAAGGTGCTAGCATCCATGCCACGCCGGGTTAAAGCTGCTAGCATTCATGCCACGCCGGGTTAAAGCTGCTAGCATCCATGCCACGCCGGGTTAAAGCTGCTAGCATCCATGCCACGCCGGGTTAAAGCTGCTAGCATCCATGCCACGCCGGGTTAAAGCTGCTAGCATCCATGCCATGCCGGGTTAAAGCTGCTAGCATCCATGCCACGCCGGGTTAAGGAGTCATTCATGCAAAAGGACCAAACCAAGTACTAAGTACACATGCAAGATTTTACTGCAGGAGGACGCATATTTTTGCTTTTAATGTCCTTTTATAATTGATTTCATGCAATGTTCTAATTTTTTTAGTTTTAGAATTTGAGGTTTCTAATCAGCAACATCCAAACAAATAAAAGCTGGAAATATATTTATTTGCATATTATTTATCTATACAATATGTAAATCGCACATTTTAAGTTGAATTACAGAAATTCATGAACTTTTTCAGGATTTTCTAATTTTTTCGAGTAGTACTTGTACTTTACCAGGGTTCTCACGCGTCCTGGAAAACCTGGAAAATGATTGAACATTTTTCCAGTTATGGAAAACATACGAACAGTGAGAAAAAGAGCAAAAATGTTCTGGACAAAATTTTTTTCTCCTTCTTGTCACCGTATCGTCACCTTTTCATCACCGCTTCGTCACTGCTTTTTTCGTCGCCACATCGCAGTTTCGTCGCAAATTCTGCGCTAATTCATTGCTGCTTCTTTGCCATTTCTTCGCAGCTTTGTCTTTGCTTTGTTGCCGCTATGTTGCCATTTCGTCTTTGCTTCGCCGATGCCACGTCGCCGCTTCGCCTCTGTTTTGTCGCTGCTTCGTCTTTACTTCATCGCTCTAAAGATGTATAAGCTACAATTGAAGAGTCCATTTGCAAAAACAGTTAACCAGCATTTAGAAAAAACGGAGTTGACTGTGTTGAATGTCGTTGCTGTTGGGTACAAACCTCCTATCTCCATTTAACATCATAAAAACCTTCTACTTCATGTGGGTGTGAGTTGGTGAAAATATTCAAAAAGTAAACGGGTTTATTGGCAGAAGTAGTTAACTCCTTTTTTTTTATAAATGGTGATAAACTGTTTTTGCAAATGATCTCTTCAATTAAAGAACACTTCTACCAAAGACTGAGGTGGAATTTATTAGTCTATGTTGTGAAATCACATGTGCACATGAATGCAACACTGTCACATTAAACACAGTAATGTGGCAGAAATATAAAAATAATACTATAAATAAATAAAGTTTCCTCCAGCATCTAAAACACATCCAGACCTCAGACTTTGTGCTTTTATCAGTCTTCGTGTCTGCGGTGCCTCCACCATGTTTTCAGACTGTGTCTGAGGGACTGATGCTGCTTCTCCAGGCAATGACCAACTTCGGCGTGAGCTTTTCAATGTGCGATGATCTCGATTTTACCATAATTCAAATCTGAAACGGTAACACGAATCATCTAGAATCATCAGGATTTATCTCTATGGGTTATTGTTACATCCCTGGTCTGTGCGGGATTCTGGTATTTGTTTATTTAAAGGGACGAGGCATATTTAGGCACATACACGTTGGATGATGACGCCCTGCTCGCTGGTTCACAGAGGAACATTCCAGGATGGCATTTACTCTGCTTCAGTGTCTAATATTGACCCAGCCGGGGCGTCTTTTGTCCCTCAGAGACGGGACGCAGGTTTAGGGTCGGTCTATGAGGACGGCTGTTGACTCATGTCTGCTGGAACAAAAAGCTCAGACGTGATATTTGAAGAGCAGCCGTGGAGACGATGTCCAATGAAATCAGAAACCAGGAATGTACAGTTGTGTGAAAAAGTGCTTCCTCCTTCCTGATTTCTTGTTTTTTTGTATGTTTGTCACTTAAATGTTTCAGATCATCAAACAAATTTAAATGTTAGACAAAGATAACACACGTAAACAGAAAATGCAGTTTTTAAATGAAGGTTTTTATTAGTAAGGGGGAAAAATCCAACCCTCCATGTCCCTGTGTGAAAAAGTGATCTTCCCCTAAACCTAATAACTGGTTGTTCCACCTTAGCAGCAACAACTGCATCAAGCGTTTGTGATAACTGGCAGTGAGTCTTCTACAGCGCTGTGGAGGAATTTTGTTCCACTCATCTTTGCAGAATTGTTGTAATTCAGCCACATTGGAGGCTTTTCCAGCATGAACCGCCTTTTTAAGGTCATGCCACAGCATCTCAATGGGATTCAGGTGGGGGCTTTGACTAGGTCACTCCAAAGTCTTCATGTTGTTGTTCTTAAGCCATTCAGAGGTGGACTTGCTGGTGTGTTCTGGATCATTGTTCTGCTGCAGAACCCAAGTGCGCTTCAGCTTGAGGTCACCAACAGATGGCCGGACGTTCTCCTTCAGGATTTTTTGGTAGAAGCAGAATTCATGGTTCCATTTACCACAGCAAGTCTTCCAGGTCCTGAAGCAGCAAAACAGCCCCAGACCATCACACTACCACCACCATATTTTACTGTTGCTATGATGTTCCTTTTCTGAAATGCCGTGTTACTTTTACGCCAGATGTAATGGGACCTCCACCTTCCAGAAAGTTCCACTTTTGTCTCGTCAGTCCACAGAGTATTTTCCCAAAAGTCTTGGGGATCATCAAGATGCTTTCTGGCTAAACTGAGACGAGCCTTTATGTTCTTTTTGCTCAGCAGTGGTTTTGGTCTTGGAACTCTGCCATGCAGCCATTTTTGCCCCCCAGTCTCTTTCTGATGGGGAGTCATGAACACTGACCTTCATTGAGGCAAGTGAGGCCTGCAGTTCTTGGATGTTGTTCTGGGGTCTTTTGTGACCTCTTGGATGAGTCGTCGCTGTGCTCTTGGGGTCATTTTGGTCGGCCGGCCCCTCCTGGGAAGGTTCACCACTGTTCCATGTTTTCACCATTTGTGGATAATGGTTCTCACTGTGGTTCTCTGGAGTCCCAAAGCTTTAGAAATGGCTTTGGAACCTTTTCCAGACTGATAGATCTCAATGACTTTGTTTCTCATTTGTTCCTGAATTTCTTTGGATGGCAGCATGATGTCTAGCTTTGGAGGATCTTTGGTCTACTTCACTTTGTCAGGCAGGTCCTATTTAAGGGATTTCTGATGGAGAACAGGTGTGGCAGTAATCAGGCCTGGATGTGGATAGAGAGCTGAACTCAGCTTTCCAAAGATGATAAACCACAGTTCAGTTATGTTTTAACAGGGGGGGGGGGGGCAATCATTTTTTCACACAGGGACATGGAGGTTTGGAATATTTTCCCCCCTTAATAATAAAAACCTTCATTTAAAAACTGCATTTTCTGTTTACTTGTGTTATCTTTTACTGACATTTAAAGCTCTTTATTGTGCAATATAGTGGTGTCCAAAGTCAGTCCTTAAGGGCCGCAGCCTCCCTGCACCAGCACAGCTGACTCAAATTAAATGAATCTTAAAGTAGATGAAGCTCGGCCCAATGACTCATTAATTTGAGTCAGCTATGTGTTGGAGAAGGGAGACATGGAATACCTGCAGGATTGTGACCGGAGCTGGACACCCCAGTATCAGATCATCCTGCAGCATCTCTACATGGCAGGACAAAAACGGTTAAGCTCTGAAACTGGATTAAACCAGACACAGCTATGAAACTGGATTAAACCAGACACAGCTATGAAACTGGATTAAACCAGACACAGCTCGGAAACTGGATTAAACCAGACAGCTCTGAAACTGGATTAAAACCAGACACAGCTATGAAAACTGGATTAAACCAGACACAGCTATGAAACTGGATTAAACCAGACACAGCTCTGAAACTGGATTTAACCAGACACAGCTATGAAACTGGATTAAACCAGACACAGCTATGAAACTGGATTAAACCAGACACAGCTATGAAACTGGATTAAACCAGACACAGCTCTGAAACGGGATTAAACCAGACAGCTCTGAAACTGGATTAAACCAGACACAGCTCTGAAACTGGATTAAACCAGACACAGCTCTGAAACTGGATTAAACCAGACACAGCTCTGAAACGGGATTAAACCAGACAGCTCTGAAACTGGATTAAACCAGACATAGCTCTGAAACTGGATTAAACCAGACACAGCTATGAAACCGGATTAAACCAGACAGCTCTGAAACTGGATTAAACCAGACATAGCTCTGAAACGGGATTAAACCAGACAGCTCTGAAACTGGATTAAACCAGACACAGCTCTGAAACTGGATTAAACCAGACACAGCTCTGAAACTGGATTAAACCAGACAGCTCTGAAACTTGATTAAACCGAACATGCCGTCTAAGATGTCCCCATGTCCAGAAGTCTCCATGTCCACGGTGGGACAACCGTCTCCTCTGTTAAACCTGTTCCCAGTTATCAGCTAATTGGCCCCCAGTTTAACAGAGCTGTGATCATTACTGCCTCTACACCAGCTGTTACCACAGAAACCAGTATCACACTTTCTTCGGCTTGCTATTGGCTCGTTACCTTGACAACCGGAATGTTAATGAGCATCGGCTGAAAGAAGACCTCGGCCGCCCTGCTCGGTTCTGGGAAAAGTGATCATAGCTGCAGTAACTGAAAGCTTTAAATCAGCAGGACTCCTTCAGGTCTGCACCCACATGAGGCTACTTCTGCGCTCACAAGGCCTACTGTAGACCTGGTCTAAGTTCCAACTACACAACGTACTGTAGACCTGGTCTAAGTTCCAACTACACAACTTACTGTAGACCTGGTCTATGTTCCAACTACACAACGTACTGTAGACCTGGTCTAAGTTCCAACTACACAACGTACTGTAGACCTGGTCTAAGTTCCAACTACACAACGTACTGTAGACCTGGTCTAAGTTCCAACTACACAACGTATTGTAGACCTGGTCTAAGTTCCAACTACACAACGTACTGTAGACCTGGTCTAAGTTCCAACTACACAACGTACTGTAGACCTGGTCTAAGTTCCAACTACACAACGTATTGTAGACCTGGTCTAAGTTCCAACTACACAACGTACTGTAGACCTGGTCTAAGTTCCAACTACACAACGTACTGTAGACCTGGTCTAAGTTCCAACTACACAACGTATTGTAGACCTGGTCTATGTTCCAACTACACAACGTACTGTAGACCTGGTCTAAGTTCCAACTACACAACGTACTGTAGACATGGTCTAAGTTCCAACTACACAACGTACTGTAGACCTGGTCTAAGTTCCAACTACACAACGTACTGTAGACCTGGTCTAAGTTCCAACTACACAACGTATTGTAGACCTGGTCTAAGTTCCAACTACACAACATACTGTAGACCTGGTCTAAGTTCCAACTACACGACGTATTGTAGACCTGGTCTAAGTTCCAACTACACTAGATATTGTAGACCTGGTCTAAGTTCCAACTACACAACGTATTGCAGACCTGGTCTAAGTTCCAACTACACAACGTACTGTAGACCTGGTCTAAGTTCCAACTACACAACGTATTGTAGACCTGGTCCAAGTTCCAACTACACAACGTACTGTAGACCTGGTCTAAGTTCCAACTACACAACGTACTGTAGACCTGGTCTAAGTTCCAACTACACAACGTATTGTAGACCTGGTCTAAGTTCCAACTACACAACGTACTGTAGACCTGGTCTAAGTTCCAACTACACAACGTATTGTAGACCTGGTCTAAGTTCCAACTACACAACGTATTGTAGACCTGGTCTAAGTTCCAACTACACAACGTACTGTAGACCTGGTCTAAGTTCCAACTACACTAGATATTGTAGACCTGGTCTAAGTTCCAACTACACAACGTACTGTAGACCTGGTCTAAGTTCCAACTACACAACGTATTGTAGACCTGGTCTAAGTTCCAACTACACAACGTATTGCAGACCTGGTCTAAGTTCCAACTTACAGGGTCTAGTGGAGACCTGGTCTAAGTTCCCACTTACAGGGTCTAGTGGAGACCTGGTCTAAGTTCCAACTTACAGGGTCTACTGGAGACCTGGTCTAAGTTCCCACTTACAGGGTCTAGTGGAGACCTGGTCTAAGTTCCCACTTACAGGGCCTAGTGGAGACCTGGTCTAAGTTCCAACTTACAGGGTCTAGTGGAGACCTGGTCTAAGTTCCCACTTACAGGGTCTAGTGGAGACCTGGTCTAAGTTTCCACTTACAGGGCCTAGTGGAGACCTGGTCTAAGTTCCCACTTACAGGGCGTAGTGGAGACCTGGTCTAAGTTCCCACTTACAGGGCCTAGTGGAGACCTGGTCTAAGTTCCCACTTACAGGGTCTACTGGAGACCTGGTCTAAGTTCCCACTTACAGGGCCTAGTGGAGACCTGGTCTAAGTTCCCACTTACAGGGTCTAGTGGAGACCTGGTCTAAGTTCCCACTTACAGGGTCTAGTGGAGACCTGGTCTAAGTTTCCACTTACAGGGCCTAGTGGAGACCTGGTCTAAGTTCCCACTTACAGGGTCTACTGGAGACCTGGTCTAAGTTCCCACTTACAGGGTCTACTGGAGACCTGGTCTAAGTTCCCACTTACAGGGTCTAGTGGAGACCTGGTCTAAGTTCCCACTTACAGGGTCTAGTGGAGACCTGGTCTAAGTTCCCACTTACAGGGTCTAGTGGAGACCTGGTCTAAGTTCCCACTTACAGGGTCTAGTGGAGACCTGGTCTAAGTTCCCACTTACAGGGTCTAGTGGAGACCTGGTCTAAGTTCCCACTTACAGGGTCTAGTGGACACCTGGTCTAAGTTTCCACTTACAGGGCCTAGTGGAGACCTGGTCTAAGTTCCCACTTACAGGGTCTAGTGGAGACCTGGTCTAAGTTCCCACTTACAGGGTCTACTGGAGACCTGGTCTAAGTTTCCACTTACACGGTCTAGTAGAGACCTGGTCTAAGTTCCCACTTACAGGGTCTAGTGGAGACCTGGTCTAAGTTTCCACTTACACGGTCTAGTAGAGACCTGGTCTAAGTTCCCACTTACAGGGCCTAGTGGACACCTGGTCTAAGTTTCCACTTACAGGGCCTAGTGGAGACCTGGTCTAAGTTCCCACTTACAGGGTCTAGTGGAGACCTGGTCTAAGTTCCCACTTACAGGGTCTAGTGGAGACCTGGTCTAAGTTCCCACTTACAGGGTCTACTGGAGACCTGGTCTAAGTTCCCACTTACAGGGTCTACTGAGACCTGGTCTAAGTTCCCACTTACAAGGTCTAGTGGACACCTGGTCTAAGTTTCCACTTACAGGGCCTAGTGGAGACCTGGTCTAAGTTCCCACTTACAGGGTCTAGTGGAGACCTGGTCTAAGTTCCCACTTACAGGGTCTACTGGAGACCTGGTCTAAGTTTCCACTTACACGGTCTAGTAGAGACCTGGTCTAAGTTCCCACTTACAGGGTCTAGTGGACACCTGGGGCCTCATTTATTAAGGCTTCAGTATATGTCTCTGACTGCGTAACCACGGAGACCACTCCAGCCTTCATAGTTCTCCGTTATGGTTCCGGATACGCAGTGCAGTTTCCCTCCCGATCCGTAGGAGTCGCTACGCGAGACTGGCCTGATCCCATGATGCCGATGGTCGGTCACCTCGGTGGTTGTTCTGCTGCTGGTTCCAGTGAGCGACGGCGTCCGAGGAAGATCGACTGTTGCTGCTGAACGACACTGAAACAGATACTGTTGATGCTGAAATGGAGACGACAGGGAGATTTTGGGATTTCCTCACGTCTTCGGCCAAACGTTCTTCGGTTGGACTCATGCGTTTTCGTAGGCTAGCCGGTCTAGCCTATGAAGGTGTCTTAAGGATGACACTGTCGGTGTTTAAGTTGTTACAGACCAATCACAGCCCTTGCCGTCTCTGTCTCCTTTGACAGACTGACGGACACTTACAAACGAGGTGGAACAAGGTGTGTAGCAATAATTACTGAGTAATTATGCACCGCTGGTGGATGATGGCAGGAGCTGTACTGTGAGTTTACTTCATGTTTACTGCGTGTCTGCTGCGTGTTAACTGCGTGTTTACTGCGTTAATCTTGGCGTGCATCAGGAGTAAAACTGCAGAACAGCAAACATGAGCAGAAGCTGCTCATTTCCCTGCACTTCACATCTCAGGGGAGGAGTCAGGAAACAACAACGCTCTGCAGCCTTATCAGCTGGCCGTCCTCCAGGACCAGAGCCATCGAGTCCTGCTGGATCCGACCTGGTCCTGCTCCAGAAAACAGGTTCCTTTGACCCTGACTTCGTGAAACTTCGGGTTTTCTGTTCCAGAAAGCGAGGGAAATCGTACCTGAGTCCGTTACCATGGTAACTGATTCCGTGAAGTAAACTTCCTCCTTGGCAGGTTAACCATGAAGTCTGGCCCCAGCCTGGCGGGGCTCAGCAGGGGGCAGAGGATGAAAATTAGCCTCGGTTATAATCTTGCAATTTTTTATTTGTACAAATCTACATGTACCTAAAAATCTGTTTTTCCTTTTAATACATTCTCCAGGGTGGTGTTTCTCACTCCTGGCCCTCATAGACCCCTGCCCTGCAGTTTCTCAAGATGTTTATACTTAAACACACCTGACTCAGATGAATGTCTCTTTAGCAAAGATCCCGATGAGCAGTTCAGTTGATCTGCAGGTGTGGTGGAGTTGGAAACCTGGAATACATGCACAGGGTTCCCACTCTCTCCTAGAAGTTGTTTTCCAGGATTTTTCCAGGACATTTGCAGGACTTTTCCAGCTGCTCAGTACAAGTCAAGTTATCAAAACATAGACTAATAAATTCTACCACAAGCTTTTGGAAAAGTGTTCTGCAATTGTAGCTTTTATTATTTTTTACAGCAATGAAGACAAAGACAAAGCAGCAACAAAACTGAGGCGAAGCGCAGATAAAGCTGCGATGAAACAGCAACATAGCAGTGATGAAGCAAAGATGAAGCTGCAATGAAACGACGACGAAGTGGCGACAAATATATGACAAAATTGTGACGTAGCGGTGACTAAGGAGACAAAGTTGTGACGAAACGGCAATGAAGCAGCGATGTAGCGGTGATGAAGTGGTAACGAAGTGGCGACGAATTTATGACAACTTTGCGATGTGGCAGCAACAAAGGAGACGAAGCAGCGATGAAGCAGTAATGAAACGGTGACAACGCAGTGATGAAGCAGTGATGAAGCAGTGACGAAGCGGTGATGAAGCGGTGATAAGGCAGTAATGAAGCAGTGACAAATCAGTGATGAAGCAGTGATGAAGTGGTGATGAAGCAGTGACATAGCAGTGATGAAGCGGTGATGAAGCAGTGATGAAGCGGTGATGAAGCAGTAATGCAGTGATAAGGCAGTGATAAAGCAGTGATGAAGCGGTGATGAAGCAGCAACGTAGCGGTGATGAAGCAGTGATGAAGCAGTGATAAAGCAGTGATAAAACAGCAACGTAGCGGTGATGAAGCAGTGATGAAGCGGTGACGAAGCAGTGATGAAGCAGTGATAAAGCAGTGATAAAGCAGCAACGTAGCGGTGACAAAGCAGTGATGAAGTGGTGACGAAGCAGTGATGAAGCAGTGATAAAGCAGTGATAAAGCAGCAACGTAGCGGTGATGAAGCAGTGATGAAGCGGTGACCATGCAGTGACAAAGCAGTGATGAAGTGGTGATGAAGCAGTGATGAAGCGGTGATGAAGCGCTAACGAAGCGGTGACGAAACGGTAATGAAGCGGTGATGAAGCGGTGACGAAGCAGTGATGAAGCAGTGACAAAACAGTGATGAAGAGGTGATGAAGAGGTGATGAAGCGGTGATGAAGCAGCGACATAGTGGTGATGAAGTAGTGATGAAGCAGTGATGAAGCAGTGATGAAGCGGTGATGAAGCAGTGATGAAGCGGTGATGAAGCAGTGATGAAGCAGTGATGAAGCGGTGATGAAGCAATGATGAAGCAGTGACGAATCAGTGATGAAGTGGTGATGAAGCAGTGATGAAGTGGTGACAAAGCGGTGATGAAGCGGTGATGAAGCAGTGATAAAGTGGTGATGAAGCAGTGATGAAGCGGTGATGAAGCAGCAACGTAGTGGTGATGAAGCAGTGATGAAGCAGTGATGAAGCGGTGACGATGCAGTGATGAAGCAGTGATGAAGCAGTGGCGACGGCTTACGGAGTGGTGACGAAGCGGTGATGAAGTGGTGATGAAGCGGTGATGAAGCAGTGATGAAACAGTGATGAAGCAGTGATGAAAAGGTGACGAAGCAGTGATGAAGCAGTGATGAAACGGTGATGAAGCAGTGATGAAGCAGTGAAGAAGGAGTGATGAAGCGGTGATGAAGCAGCGACGTTGTGCTGATGAAGCGTTGATGAAGCGGTGACGTAGCGGTGATGAAGCAGCGACGTAGTGGTGATGAAGCGGTGATGAAGCGGTGACGTAGCGGTGATGAAGCAGTGATGAACCGGTGAAGAAGCGGAGATGAAGCAGTGATGAAACAGTGATGAAGCAGTGACGTAGCGGTGATGAAGCAGTGATGAAGCAGTGATGAAGCTGTGATGAAGCTGTGATGAAGCGGTGATGAAGCAGTGATGAAGTGGTGATGAAGCGGTGACGTAGCGGTGATGAAGCAGTGATGAACCGGTGAAGAAGCGGAGATGAAGCAGTGATGAAACAGTGATGAAGCAGTGACGTAGCGGTGATGAAGCAGTGATGAAGCAGTGATGAAGCTGTGATGAAGCTGTGATGAAGCGGTGATGAAGCAGTGATGAAGTGGTGATGAAGCGGTGACGTAGCGGTGATGAAGCAGTGATGAACCGGTGAAGAAGCGGAGATGAAGCGGTGATGAAACAGTGATGAAGCGGTGACGTAGCGGTGATGAAGCAGTGATGAAGCAGTGATGAAGCTGTGATGAAGCTGTGATGAAGCGGTGATGAAGCAGTAAAGAAGCAGTGATGAAGCAGTGATGAAGCTGTGATGAAGCTGTGATGAAGCTGTGATGAAGCGGTGACGAAGCGGTGTTGAAGCTGTGATGAAGCAGTGATGAAGCGGTGATGAAGCAGTGATGAAGCAGTGATGAAGCTGTGATGAAGCTGTGATGAAGCAATGATGAAGCAGTGATGAAGCTGTGATGAAGCTGTGATGAAGCAGTGATGAAGCTGTGATGAAGCTGTGATGAAGCGGTGATGAAGCGGTGACGAAGCGGTGTTGAAGTGGTGATGAAGCAGTGACAAAGCAGTGATGAAGCAGTGATGAAGCAGTGATGAAGCGGTGATGAAGCGGGGATGTAGTGGTGATAAAGCAGTGACGAAGCGGTGACGAAGCAATGATGAAGCAGTGATGAAGCAGTGACGAAGCAGTGACAAATCAGTGATGAAGTGGTGACGAAGCGGTGTTGAAGTGGTGATGAAGCAGTGACAAAGCAGTGATGAAGCAGTGAAGAAGCGGTGACGAAGGGGTGACGAAGCGGTGATGAAGCAGTGATGTAGTGGTGACGAAGCAGTGACGAAGCAGTGATGAAGCAGTGATGAAGCGGTGAAGAAGCGGTGATGAAGGGGTGACGAAGCGGTGATGAAGCAGCGATGTAGTGGTGATGAAGTGGTAATGAAGCAGTGACGAAGCCGTGAAGAAGCGGTGATGAAGCAGTGATGTAGTGGTGACGAAGCAGTGACGAAGCAGTGATGAAGCAGTGACGAAGCCGTGAAGAAGCGGTGATGAAGCAGTGATGAAGCGGTGATGAAGCGGTGATGAAGCAGCGATGTAGTAGTGATGAAGTGGTGACAAAGCGGTGATGAAGCGGTGATGAAGCGGTGATGAAGCGGTGAAGAAGCGGTGATGAAGCAGCGATGTAGTGGTGATGAAGCGGTGATGAAGCGGCGATGTAGTGGTGATGAAGCGGTGATGAAGCAGCGATGTAGTGGTGATGAAGCGGTGATGAAGCGGCGATGTAGTGGTGACGAAGCAGTGACGAAGCAGTGATGAAGCAGTGATGAAGCAGTGATGAAGCAGTGATGAAGCAGTGATGAAGCAGTGATGAAGCGGTGATGAAGCGGTGATGAAGCGGTGACCTTGTAGAAAGGGTTGTGTGCTGCACTGATACTAACAAAACGTCTCGTGAAAATGTGATGTTTCTTTCTGACGTTGGTAGCAGATCTGGACAACGATGTTTGGAGTCATCACGTCTGAGATCATCACTCCTTACATGATGCTGTCGGCCTCTCTGGATACCAGCAGACAGCCTCCTCACCATCCTCTTCCTCCACACCATCCTCTTCCTCCTCACCATCCTCTTCCTCCTCACCATCCTCTTCCTCCTCTCCATCCTCTTCCTCCTCACCATCCTCTTCCTCCACACCATCCTCTTCCTCCTCACCATCCTCTTCCTCCTCACCATCGTCTTCCTCCTCACCACCCTCTTCCTCCTCTCCATCCTCTTCCTCCTCACCATCCTCTTCCTCCTCACCATCCTCTTCCTCCTCACCACCCTCTTCCTCCTCTCCATCCTCTTCCTCCTCACCATCCTCTTCCTCCTCACCATCCTCTTCCTCCTCACCATCGTCTTCCTCCCTCACCACCCTCTTCCTCCTCTCCATCCTCTTCCTCCTCACCATCCTCTTCCTCCTCACCATCCTCTTCCTCCTCTCCATCCTCTTCCTCCTCACCATCCTCTTCCTCCTCACCATCCTCTTCCTCCTCTCCATCCTCTTCCTCCTCACCATCCTCTTCCTCCTCACCATCCTCTTCCTCCTCACCACCCTCTTCCTCCTCAACATCCTCTTCCTCCTCACCATCCTCTTCCTCCTCACCATCCTCTTCCTCCCCACCATCCTCTTCCTCCTCACCACCCTCTTCCTCCTCACCATCCTCTTCCTCCTCACCATCCTCTTCCTCCTCACCATCCTCTTCCTCCCCACCATCCTCTTCCTCCTCACCACCCTCTTCCTCCTCACCATCCTCTTCCTCCTCACCATCCTCTTCCTCCTCACCACCCTCTTCCTCCTCACCACCCTCTTCCTCCCCACCATCCTCTTCCTCCTCACCACCCTCTTCCTCCTCACCATCCTCTTCCTCCTCACCATCCTCTTCCTCCTCAACATCCTCTTCCTCCTCACCATCCTCTTCCTCCTCACCACCCTCTTCCTCCCTCACCACCCTCTTCCTCCTCACCATCCTCTTTCCTCCTCACCACCCTCTTCCTCCTCACCATCCTCTTCCTCCTCACCATCCTCTTCCTCCTCACCATCCTCTTCCTCCTCTTCCTCCTCACCATCCTCTTCCTCCTCTTCCTCCTCACCACCCTCGTCCTCCTCACCACCCTCTTCCTCCTCACCATCCTCTTCCTCCCTCACCATCCTCTTCCTCTCTCTCCCTCCTCACCATCCTCGTCCTCCTCACCATCCTCTTCCGTATGTGGGAAATCAGAGTGATTAATGCTTCAAACAGCAGAATTTCTCCTGTGTGGGAGTTCAGTTTATCTGCTTTAGAAAACGTACTGAATGAGTTAAATTCGCATCTGTTGAGGAAATAAAAATGACTAGATGTAGAAATAACTACAAAATATTTCATTTGTACATGACCTTCCAAACTTTTCTTTAAACTTGAAGGTGGGTGGACGATGTTTTCCAGGAGCGTTTTTTACTAAGTTGCTTAAAATTCCTTCACACCCGATCACAGCTGATTAGTTAAACTCTACAGGTGATCACGAAGGAGGCACAGAGGCGAGGAGGCGAGGAGGCAAGGAGGTGAGGAGGCAAGGAGGTGAGGAGGCAAGGAGGTTAGGAGGTGAGGAGGTGAGGAGGCGAGGAGGCAGGAGAGAGGTGGATGGAGAGAGCAAATGAATGTGAGAGTGAAAGGAGACATTTATAAGGTGCAGGAGGGATGAGGTGTATCAGCGGGCTGGTGTATGCAGGTGTACAAGGATTGGTGCTGGAGAGAGAGAATGTCGGAGAAAGACAGGAGGGAGGACCATGGGGGGGGGGGGGGGGGACCAGGGTGCTATGGAGGAAGAAGTAAGTAGGGAGGTGTGTGTGTGTGTGTGTGTGTGTGTGTGTGCTCCTGTACTTGCTACATTCTGAGGACTGTTTTGCGTGTTTAACCAGAAAAGTGAGGACATTTTGTTATTCCGTCATTGTTTGTTATTGTGATATTTGTTATTATGTCACTGGTTGTTATTGTGTTATTTGTTATTACATCATTGGTTGTTAATACGTTATTGGCTGCTATTGTGTTTCTGGTTGTTATTGCACTATTGGTCGTTATTACAAGGTTTGCTACATTTTTGGTTGTTAACTGCGTTATTGGTTAGGATTATTTGTTGATATTATGCCATTGGTTGTCATTGTAATATTGGTTGTTATTGCGCTATTAGTTATTACATCATTGGTTGTTACATTTTTGGTTGTTAATGCATTATTGGTTTTAATGGCATCATTGGTTGTTATTATGTCATTGGTTGTTATCACGTCATTGGTTGTAGCTGTGTGATTGGTTGTTTTCGACTTATTAGTGTCAGTTTCGCCAAACGCAACTTTTCTCCATGATGTTCTGCTTCATGTTCTTTCCCTTTGGTTGTTCTGGATCAACAGTTCTTATAGAGCAGATTTAATGAGCAGTTTATTTCTTCCTCCTCCATCTTCCATGTCATTATTCACATCATTAACAGCATTTTTGTCACACAGTTTGTTCTGTTTTCTCTGCCAGATTTAATGTGACCTTCTGCAGAACGCCATTCATCCCATCTTCTGTCCTAAAGCTGCTTCCAGCAGACGTTCTTCCTGCTGCCGAGTGTCAGTTGAAAAGGAACTAAGAAATCAACCCCTCAATTATCTTCTGTTTTATTTATGAGCGTTGTCTGCTTTCACTCATTTTTCCACTTTTAACTTCAGCCTGTTAAGATGTGCACACCTCGGGAACTTCAAAATCTTCAGATTTTCTGTCTTTCTCTTTGTTAAAGTGTAATTTAACAATACAATATGTTAACCTGAGAAAGATGAAGAAAACGCAAGGAATGCAGAAAGAAAGTTGGACAATAAGGTATGTTCAGTACTAATGAGAAAGGAAGTATAAAGTAAAGAAGGAAGGAAGCCATTTTTGCAAAAGCTGAGAGGGAACACATTCCTCTGTAAATTGTCAGCTTGGCCGTGCAAAGTGTGAGATTCAATCTGATAAGAGGTTTTTGACGTCAGCCAAATCAGCAGTTGATGGCCAGATGGACGACGTCCAGATCTGTACGGCAACGAGGCAACAGGGAACCGGCCCAGCGTGGCTTTCTTGTTCCCTTTGTGATGTTTACACCAGCGATAGCGATCAGACATCAGATATCTCCCCAGCATCCCTCTGGCCGGCGCTGATTTACAGCCTCATAAGTAACGAGATCATTTCCACAGTTTATCTCACTCAGGAAATTACCGGCCGAAAACTCACTGCAGGCTTTTCATCGGCTCATTTTCTACATGCTTCCTGATCCTGGGAATGATCCGGAATAGTGGGATGCACTCTGGATGCCGAGACCTCATGCTAGCATGGTCTGAATGATCTTTGATCCTGGTCCAGGAGTTTGGTTTGTCCAGGTCTGAGCGCGCGGTGCTACTGGCCAGTCAGACCAGAATCAGACGTCTGCACCTGTTGACAGGTATTCTGATCCACGGTTCATCAGCAAGGTGCATGAACTCGTCCGGAAAAATGTTGTTCGTTTTTAAAATTATTCTTTTCAACCACAATTTGTATTTATTGTTACTTTTTTGGCTTCTTGTTATTTGAGTGACATTTGAGGACGACTGTATGGATGGATGGATCTGTCCATCCATGAGGTCAGCTACTGGACAACCATGTGGACCCGGTAGAGAAAAATTAATTCTGTTGATATTGTACCATCGGGGTTGGGTTGCGGGGGCAGCTGCCTTAGTAGGGAGGCCCAGAACCCCCCAGCACCAGAGCCTTGAGGAACTGCGGGTGGATCTCATCTACCCCCGGCGACCTCAGCCCCGGTAACGGAAGAGTCCACCCCGAGTTCCCAAACTCTGCTTCCTCCTCGGAAGACATGTTGGTGGGATTGAGGAGGTCTTCGAAGTTTTCCTTCCACCGACCCACGACGTCCCGAGTGCCGAACACATGGAAAAGGAGAAAAAGGTCCTGGGAAAGCTGGAGCTGTCCTGGAAAATGATTTTTCCTCCCTCTCGTCACCGTTTGTTGCGTTTCGTCGCCATTACATCGCCATTACATCGCCATTACATCGCCATTACATCGCCATTACATCGCCGTTTTGTCACCATTGTGTTACCGTTGTGTCGCTGTATTGTCGCCATTGTGTCATAGTTTTGTTGTGTTTCGTCGCAGTTTTGTTGCCGTTTTGTCGCCATTGTGTTGCCATTTTGCTGCCATTTTGTTGCCATTGTCGCCATTGTGTCGCTGCTGTGTCGCTGTTTTGTCGCCATTTTGTTGCCATTTTGTTGCCATTTCGTTGCCATTGTGTCGCCATTGTGTTGCCATTTTGTTGCCATTTTGTTGCCATTGTCGCCATTGTGCCGCTGCTGTGTCGCGGTTTTGTCGCCATTTTGTTGCCATTTTGTTGCCATTTCGTTGCCATTGTGTCGCCATTGTGTTGCCATTTTGTTGCCATTTTGTTGCCATTTTGTTGCCATTTCGTTGCCATTGTCGCCATCGTGTCCAGTTTTGTCGCCGTTTTGTCGCCATTTGTCTGCCTTATACCTTTTTGTTTGCCATTGTGTCGCCATTGTGCCGCCATTGGGCCTTCCTTTGTCACCGCTGTGTCTCCGTTTTGTCGCCATTGTGTCGCCGCTCTGTCGCTGCTGTGTCGCTGTTTTGTCGCTGTTTTGTCGCCATTTTGTTGCCATTTCGTTGCCATTTCGTTGCCATTGTCGCCATCGTGTCTCAGTTTTGTCGCCGTTTTGTCGCCATTGTCGCCATTTTGTTGCCATTGTGTCGCCATTGTGTCGCCATTGTGTCGCTGTTTTGTCACCGCTGTGTCTCCGTTTTGTCGCCATTGTGTCGCCGCTCTGTCGCTGCTGTGTCGCTGTTTTGTCGCCATTTTGTCGCCATTGTGTCGCCATTTTGTCGCCATTGTGTTGCCATTGTGTCGCCATTTTGTTGCCATTGTCGCCATTGTATTGCCATTGTGTTGCCGTTTTGTTGCTGTTTTTCGTCACCATTTTGTCACAGCTTTATCTCTGTTTCGCCTCTGTTTTGTCGCTGCTTCGTCTTTACTTTATCGCTGTAAAAGTATCAGCTACAATTGTAGAACACTTCTCCAAAAGCTTTAGGTAGAATTTCAAAGTCTATGTTGTGATAATTTGACTTGTACTGTAGCAGCTGGAAAAGTCCTGGAAAACGACTTCTAGAAAAGAGAGGGAACCCCGGGTAGGACTCCTTCTTCACCTTGACGGCGTCCCTCACCGCTGGTGTCTACCAGCGAGTTCGGGGGTTACCGCCACGACAGGCACCGACAACC
This sequence comes from Atherinomorus stipes, assembly GCA_023101725.1. Taxonomy (NCBI): domain Eukaryota; kingdom Metazoa; phylum Chordata; class Actinopteri; order Atheriniformes; family Atherinidae; genus Atherinomorus; species Atherinomorus stipes. The sequence goes on along the minus strand of JALJCO010008187.1, from coordinate 20,240 downwards.
TTCCGGCCACAGCTCCGACTAGCAGCCTCAGCCATGGAGGCGTGGAACATAGCCCATGCCGACTCAGTGTCCCCCACCTCCCTATGATCTGAACCAACTGTCTCTTCTCTGGTTTAAGTCGGTTAACCGGTTTAACCTCTTGTGAGTCCAAGCATGAGTTCCACCTGCTCTGTCTTCATTTACAGAAACTTAAACATCACAGCAGACACATTTTCTTAAAAAATACATCTATTTATTTGATGTTGTAAGAAAGGGAAAAGTTATCTGAATAAATATCATCTCTTCAGTAACAGTCATCATACATGAAGATGCTTCTCTTCCTGATGAAGGTTGGTCTCAGTGTTTGCAGGTTTGAGCGGTTACAACAGAAATAATATGAACAAACATGGCGAGCGTTCACTGACACGCCGACCAATCAGGATTCACACGGGACCAACAGTAGGACACGGACCAATGAGGCGTCGCTGATTCCACACATGAAGCAGAAACAACGATAACAGGATCAAAGTGAATCAGATGGAGGTTAAACGATCCAAATAAAACATATTACATCATCACAGCAGAGTCCACGGCAACAGTTACTACGGGAGATACTACGAACACGAAGCACGACACGTTCTCCAGCTGGAACCGCGAAAACTTCAGGAAAATACAAACAGAAGCTGGAAGAGGTTCTACAGGAACCTTCTGAGATCCTGAACTGTTTCCCGCTGGAGAAGACGGAGGACATGGAGAAGACGGAGGACATGGAGAAGACGGAGGACATGGAGAAGACAGAGGATGTGGAGAAGACAGAGGATGTGGAGAAGACGGAGAATGTGGAGAAGACAGAGAACATGGAGAAGACGGAGAACATGGAGAACATGGAGAAGATGGAGGACATGGAGAAGACAGAGGATGTGGAGAAGACAGAGGATGTGGAGAAGACGGAGGACACGGAGAAGACGGAGGATGTGGAAAAGATGGAGAATGTGGAGAAGACAGAGGATGTGGAGAAGACAGAGGACACGGAGAAGACGGAGAATGTGGAGAAGACGGAGAACATGGAGAAGACGGAGAACATGGAGAAGACAGAGGATGTGGAGAAGACAGAGGACACGGAGAAGACAGAGAATGTGGAGAAGACAGAGAAACATGGAGAAGACGGAGGACATGGAGAAGACGGAGAACATGGAGAAGACAGAGGATGTGGAGAAGACAGAGGACACGGAGAAGACAGAGAATGTGGAGAAGACGGAGAACATGGAGAAGACGGAGAACATGGAGAAGACAGAGGATGTGGAGAAGACAGAGGACACGGAGAAGACAGAGAATGTGGAGAAGACAGAGAACATGGAGAAGACGGAGAACATGGAGAAGACAAGACGTGGAGCACATGGAGAACATAGAGAACACGGAACATGGAGAATATGGAGAACATCAAACATGGAGAACACAAGAACATGGAGAAGACGGAACATGGAGACACAAGAAAACAGAGAACTTGGAAACATGGAGAACATGGACAACCAAGAAAACACAGAACATGAGGAAAATGAAGAATGTGAAGAACAAATTTATGCAAATACAGGAATAAAATATTTTATGAGGAAGTGAAATAAAGAAAGAATAAATCTGAATTTAAATATAAAAACAATTTAAAGAATAAAGAAATAAAAATGTGGAAGAATATTCCATACGTGGAGATAATACATAAAATATCAATTATAAAAATGTAATGTTTTATCTTTTAGAAATAAATCAAAACTGATGTGAAACATATTTCTTGCATATCAATCTTTTTTCTGTACATTTTTTTTAAATGTTTCATTTTATTTTTTCGTTTTTTCTTCCATTTTATTTCCCAGTAACAAGTGAGAGAACCGGTTCCTTCCAGTTCCACCTGAAAACCAGCCGGTCTGAACTGGTTCTGCAGCCATTTTTGGAAACATCCGCACAGGTTCTAGGTTTGAGCTTCACCTTCACATTTTACTGAGAAATGGATAAAAATAACATTTAATAGAAAAAATAAATGAAAAATTGAAAAAATATGACAGAGAAACTCATTTACATGAAATAAATATACTCCAAATAAATATATACACCAATAAATAAATAAATAATATTTGTACATGTATTCTTTCTTTGATAGTTTTATTTCCACATTTTATATTTATTTATTCTTAATTATATAAATTATACGTATGTATATAATTTATGACTATTTCTCTATTTGCTGCGGAGGACATCTGTGGGCTGTGTGAAGGGAAAATGTCGCAGTATCAGTAGTTTAAATCAGTAGTTTACAGCCAACAGAAATGAATCCGTCTTGAGGTTTTGCTGCTGCCGTTCTGGTGGACATACGAGTCCTCCTCGTGTCACAGTGAGGACATAAATGACCGCGTCCACTCTGCTGGTCGGTGAAGACTCACGTTGATGTCCACGGGGCCGGTGGTCGTCACGGCGACAACGTGGGAATATAAAAAGCAGGATATTACGTCCGAAGCTTTGCCCCTGTATGAAGGAAAATCTGCAGGCCTGCAACAACTGTCCCAAGTGATGGAAAGTTATAAAATTTTGGAATACAAACACATATATCTGAATTTCAAAGACGGAATAAAAATGTCTGCAAAGTCTTTGGTCACAATCAGATGTGAGGTTCTCTGGTAAGAGTTATGCTGCAGAGAAGTTGGAGCGAGTCGCGGGTTATGCTGCAGAGAAGTTGGAGCGAAGGGAGTCCTCTCGTAGCTGGCGGTGCTTCGCCGAGTCTCGCTCGTCCCCATGTGAGCGACGCTGGATGGTGATCCTGTAGTTCTTCCTGCAGAGGGATGCATGATGTCACTGCCTGAGACCACAGATTATGTTTCTGCCATCATTCACCATCTCATTCTCATCCATCATCTCATTCTCATTCACCAACTCATTCTCATCCATCATCTCATTCTCATTCACCTTCTCATTCTCATCCATCATCTCATTCTCATTCACCTTCTCATTCTCATCCATCATCTCATTCTCATTCACCATCTCATTCTCATCCATCATCTCATTCTCATTCACCATCTCATTCTCATCCATCATCTCATTCTCATTCACCATCTCATTCTCATCCATCATCTCATTCTCATTCACCATCTCATTCTCATCCATCATCTCATTCTCATTCACCATCTCATTCTCATCCATCATCTCATTCTCATTCACCATCTCATTCTCATCCATCATCTCATTCTCATCCATCATCTCATTCTGATTCACCATCTCATTCTCATCCATCATCTCACTCTCATTCACCATCTAATTCTCATCCATCATCTCATTCTCATTCACCATCTCATTCTCATCCATCATCTCATTCTCATTCACCATCTCATTCTCATCCATCATCTCATTCTCATCCATCATCTCATTCTGATTCACCATCTCATTCTCATCCATCATCTCACTCTCATTCACCATCTAATTCTCATCCATCATCTCATTCTCATTCACCATCTCATTCTCATCCATCATCTCATTCTCATTCACCATCTCATTCTCATCCATCATCTCATTCTGATTCACCATCTCATTCTCATCCATCATCTCATTCTCATTCACCATCTCATTCTCATCCATCATCTCATTCTCATTCACCATCTCATTCTCATCCATCATCTCATTCTCATTCACCATCTCATTCTCATCCATCATCTCATTCTCATCCATCATCTCATTCTGATTCACCATCTCATTCTCATCCATCATCTCATTCTCATTCACCATCTCATTCTCATCCATCATCTCATTCTCATTCACCATCTCATTCTCATCCATTATCTCATTCTCATTCACCGTCTCATTCTCATCCATTATCTCATTCTCATTCACCATCTCATTCTCATCCATCACCTCATTCTCATTCACCAACTCATTCTCATTCACCAACTCATTCTCATCCATCATCTCATTCTGATTCACCATCTCATTCTCATCCATCATCTCATTCTCATTCACCATCTCATTCTCATTAACCATCTAATTCTCATCCATCATCTCATTCTGATTCACCATCTCATTCTCATCCATCATCTCATTCTCATTCACCATCTCATTCTCATCCATCATCTCATTCTCATTAACCATCTAATTCTCATCCATCATCTCATTCTCATTCACCAACTCATTCTCATCCATCATCTCATTCTGATTCAACATCTCCATTCTCATCCATCATCTCATTCTGATTCACCATCTCATTCTCATCCATCATCTCATTCTCATTCACCATCTCATTCTCATCCATCATCTCATTCTCATTAACCATCTCATTCTGATTCACCAACTCATTCTGATTCACCAACTCATTCTCATCCATCATCTCATTCTCATTCACCATCTCATTCTCATCCATCATCTCATTCTCATTAACCATCTCATTCTCATCCATCATCTCATTCACCATCTCATTCTCATCCATCATCTCATTCTCATTAACCATCTCATTCTGATTCACCAACTCATTCTGATTCACCAACTCATTCTCATCCATCATCTCATTCTCATTCACCATCTCATTCTCATCCATCATCTCATTCTCATTCACCAACTCATTCTGATTCACCAACTCATTCTCATCCATCATCTCAATCTCATTCACCAACTCATTCTGATTCACCAACTCATTCTGATTCACCAACTCATTCTCATCCATCATCTCATTCTGATTCACCATCCCATTCTCATCCATCATCTCATTCTCATTCACCAACTCATTCTGATTCACCAACTCATTCTCATCCATCATCTCATTCTGATTCACCATCTCATTCTCATTAACCATCTCATTCTCATCCGTCATCTCATTCTGATACATCATCTCATTCTGATTTACCAACTCATTCTCATCCATCATCTCATTCTCATTAACCATCTAATTCTCATCCATCACCTCATTCTCATTCACCATCTCATTCTCATCCATCATCTCATTCTGATTCACCATCTCATTCTCATCCATCACCTCATTCTCATTCACCATCTCATTCTCATCCATCATCTCATTCTGATTCACCATCTCATTCTCATTAACCATCTCATTCTCATCCATCATCTCATTCTCATCCATCATCTCATTCTGATTCACCATCTCATTCTCATTAACCATCTCATTCTCATCCATCATCTCATTCTGATACATCATCTCATTCTGATTTACCAACTCATTCTCATCCATCATCTCATTCTCATTAACCATCTAATTCTCATCCATCACCTCATTCTCATTCACCATCTCATTCGCATCCATCATCTCATTCTCATTAACCATCTCATTCTCATTAACCATCTAATTCTCATCCATCACCTCATTCTCATTCACCATCTCATTCTCATCCATCATCTCATTCTGATTCACCAACTCATTCTCATCCATCATCTCATTCTCATTAACCATCTCATTCTCATTCACCATCTTATTCTCATCCATCATTTCACTCTCAATAACCATCTCATTCTCATCCATCATCTCATTCTGATATATCGTCTCATTCTCATCATCTCATTCTCATTCACCATCTCATTCTCATCCATTATCTCATTCTCATTCACCATCTCATTCTCATCCATCACCTCATTCTCATTCACCAACTCATTCTCATTCACCAACTCATTCTCATCCATCATCTCATTCTGATTCACCATCTCATTCTCATCCATCATCTCATTCTCATTCACCATCTCATTCTCATTAACCATCTAATTCTCATCCATCATCTCATTCTGATTCACCATCTCATTCTCATCCATCATCTCATTCTCATTCACCATCTCATTCTCATCCATCATCTCATTCTCATTAACCATCTAATTCTCATCCATCATCTCATTCTCATTCACCAACTCATTCTCATCCATCATCTCATTCTGATTCACCATCTCATTCTCATCCATCATCTCATTCTCATTCACCATCTCATTCTCATCCATCATCTCATTCTCATTCACCATCTCATTCTCATCCATTATCTCATTCTCATTCACCATCTCATTCTCATCCATTATCTCATTCTCATTCACCATCTCATTCTCATCCATCACCTCATTCTCATTCACCAACTCATTCTCATTCACCAACTCATTCTCATCCATCATCTCATTCTGATTCACCATCTCATTCTCATCCATCATCTCATTCTCATTCACCATCTCATTCTCATTAACCATCTAATTCTCATCCATCATCTCATTCTGATTCACCATCTCATTCTCATCCATCATCTCATTCTCATTCACCATCTCATTCTCATCCATCATCTCATTCTCATTAACCATCTAATTCTCATCCATCATCTCATTCTCATTCACCAACTCATTCTCATCCATCATCTCATTCTGATTCAACATCTCATTCTCATCCATCATCTCATTCTGATTCACCATCTCATTCTCATCCATCATCTCATTCTCATTCACCATCTCATTCTCATCCATCATCTCATTCTCATTAACCATCTCATTCTGATTCACCAACTCATTCTGATTCACCAACTCATTCTCATCCATCATCTCATTCTCATTCACCATCTCATTCTCATCCATCATCTCATTCTCATTAACCATCTCATTCTCATCCATCATCTCATTCACCATCTCATTCTCATCCATCATCTCATTCTCATTAACCATCTCATTCTGATTCACCAACTCATTCTGATTCACCAACTCATTCTCATCCATCATCTCATTCTGATTCACCATCTCATTCTCATTAACCATCTCATTCTCATCCGTCATCTCATTCTGATACATCATCTCATTCTGATTTACCAACTCATTCTCATCCATCATCTCATTCTCATTAACCATCTAATTCTCATCCATCACCTCATTCTCATTCACCATCTCATTCTCATCCATCATCTCATTCTGATTCACCATCTCATTCTCATCCATCACCTCATTCTCATTCACCATCTCATTCTCATCCATCATCTCATTCTGATTCACCATCTCATTCTCATTAACCATCTCATTCTCATCCATCATCTCATTCTCATCCATCATCTCATTCTGATTCACCATCTCATTCTCATTAACCATCTCATTCTCATCCATCATCTCATTCTGATACATCATCTCATTCTGATTTACCAACTCATTCTCATCCATCATCTCATTCTCATTAACCATCTAATTCTCATCCATCACCTCATTCTCATTCACCATCTCATTCGCATCCATCATCTCATTCTCATTAACCATCTCATTCTCATTAACCATCTAATTCTCATCCATCACCTCATTCTCATTCACCATCTCATTCTCATCCATCATCTCATTCTGATTCACCAACTCATTCTCATCCATCATCTCATTCTCATTAACCATCTCATTCTCATTCACCATCTTATTCTCATCCATCATTTCACTCTCAATAACCATCTCATTCTCATCCATCATCTCATTCTGATATATCGTCTCATTCTCATCATCTCATTCTCATTCACCATCTCATTCTCATCCATTATCTCATTCTCATTCACCATCTCATTCTCATCCATCACCTCATTCTCATTCACCAACTCATTCTCATTCACCAACTCATTCTCATCCATCATCTCATTCTGATTCACCATCTCATTCTCATCCATCATCTCATTCTCATTCACCATCTCATTCTCATTAACCATCTAATTCTCATCCATCATCTCATTCTGATTCACCATCTCATTCTCATCCATCATCTCATTCTCATTCACCATCTCATTCTCATCCATCATCTCATTCTCATTAACCATCTAATTCTCATCCATCATCTCATTCTCATTCACCAACTCATTCTCATCCATCATCTCATTCTGATTCAACATCTCATTCTCATCCATCATCTCATTCTGATTCACCATCTCATTCTCATCCATCACCTCATTCTCATTCACCATCTCATTCTCATCCATCATCTCATTCTGATTCACCAACTCATTCTCATCCATCATCTCATTCTCATTAACCATCTCATTCTCATTCACCATCTAATTCTCATCCATCACCTCATTCTCATTCACCATCTCATTCGCATCCATCATCTCATTCTCATTAACCATCTCATTCTCATTAACCATCTAATTCTCATCCATCACCTCATTCTCATTCACCATCTCATTCTCATCCATCATCTCATTCTGATTCACCAACTCATTCTCATCCATCATCTCATTCTCATTAACCATCTCATTCTCATTCACCATCTTATTCTCATCCATCATTTCACTCTCAATAACCATCTCATTCTCATCCATCATCTCATTCTGATATATCGTCTCATTCTCATCATCTCACTCTCATTCACCATATAATTCTCATCCATCATCACATTCTCATTCATCAATTCAGTTCATTCATCATCTCACTCTTATCCATCATTTCAATCTCATCCCCTAGCTTATGGATGTACATTCTCCGTCCTTTTATAGGTCCTGATGCAGGATTATCTCCTGGTTCTGGTCCTGATGCAGGATTATCTCCTGGTTCTGGTCCCGATGCAGGATTATCTTGTGGTTCTGGTCCTGATGCAGGATTATCTCCTGGTTCTGGTCCTGATGCAGGATTATCTCCTGGTTCTGGTCCCGATGCAGGATTATCTCCTGGTTCTGGTCCCGATGGAGGATTTTCTCCTGGTTCTGGTCCCGATGCAGGATTATCTCCTGGTTCTGGTCCCGATGGAGGATTTTCTCCTGGTTCTGGTCCTGATGCAGGATTATCTTGTGGTTCTGGTCCTGATGGAGGATTATCTCCTGGTTCTGGTCCTGATGCAGGATTATCTCCTGGTTCTGGTCCCGATGCAGGGATTATCTCCTGGTTCTGGTCCCGATGCAGGACTATCTCCTGGTTCTGGTCCCGATGCAGGACTACTCTCCTGGTTCTGGTCCCGATGCAGGATTATCTCCTGGTTCTGGTCCCGATGCAGGATTATCTCCTGGTTCTGGTCCCGATGCAGGATTATCTCCTGGTTCTGGTCCCGATGCAGGATTATCTCCTGGTTCTGGTCCCGATGCAGGATTATCTCCTGGTTCTGGTCCTGATGCAGGATTATGTCGTGGTTCTGGTTCAGTTGACTTGTACGTACTAACTTTCCCTCTGTACGGATCGTTCTGCTCACCATCACGGACGTTCTCGCACCGTCATTCCTTCAGATGTCCACCAGTCACAGCTCTGCTTCTCAGATCAGACCTCTGAACCTGCTCCATATCAGCTCCAGCTTCCTGGTCTGGACCGGTTATCTGAGCATGCTCACTTCATCTGCTGTGTTGCAGCTCTGCTGGCAGAGACGCTGCATTTTCGGCTTCCAGCTCCAGGTTTAGTTCAGTAACGGCATCGATAAGAACATTCAGGTGATGGCTGAGCCGGCAGACGGCTCCTGTTGTTACCTGAAGAAGTAGAAGGCTATGAGCATGGCAGCTCCCAGAACAGCTCCCACTCCGACTCCCGTCAGGGCCGAGACTCCCAGTTCACCTGGACCACAGACATGATGGGTGAGGAGAAACGTGCAGGACGAGCTTTCTGTTGGACAGAACTGTGGGACATATTTACAGGATTTCTCTGGTTTCTCTGGCAGATCGGGTCCAGCATCACGGCCCGTCAGGAAGAAGCGGTCCTCGTTGAAGCCCGGCTGCAGCTGGAAGCTTCCACTCGCTCCAAAGTAGTCGGCGACCACCTGTCAATCACAGCACACCACCATGAAGCCGCTTCACCGTCCGGCCGGCGGATGCCGACATCACATGGCTCACCTCGTATGTCCCTGCTTCAGCATCCGTCATGGCCATCACCGAGAAATCTCCATGTCTGTCCCCGTTCGTATCCATGGATACCGGACCAGCGATCCCTGTCCAGCGTTCAAACACAGACAACAGTTACTGGAGTGTGGAGGGGACATCATGTCCAGGCGGGAGTCCCTGGTCCGGTCCTGGTCCGGTCCTGGCTCAACAGATGGGACCTGGTCTCACCGCAGCCTGGCTCTGGTTCCGGTCCAGAGACCTGCTGAGGCCGCGTGACCCAGCCTGGCTCTGGTTCCGGTCCAGAGACCTGCTGAGGCCGCGTGAACCAGCCTGGCTCTGGTTCCGGTCCAGAGACCTGCTGAGGCCGCGTGAACCAGCCTGGCTCTGGTTCCGGTCCAGAGACCCGCTGAGGCCGCGTGAACCAGCCTGGCTCTGGTTCCGGTCCAGAGACCCGCTGAGGCCGCGTGAACCAGCCTGGCTCTGGTTCCGGTCCAGAGACCTGCTGAGGCCCCGTGAACCAGCCTGGCTCTGGCAAGGCTTTTATCGTTAACTAAAACTAACAAAAAAACTAAAACTAAAATTGAAAAAAACATTTTCGTGAACTGAAATAAAAATAAAAATGACAGATTTTTAAAGGAGTCATCAGCTGGAAATTCCACTTTTTCATGTTAAAACGTGTGTACTGGAACAGGACCTCAGTTATAACGTGTCAGAAACTCCGGAGAGTGAAAGTGGCTTCGTCTTTGAGTGCGGGCTCTCTCTTCTCACCATTATCGGCCCCTCGAGCGCGCTCTCCACAGTACGCCATTTGGTTTTATCTCTGTTAATGACGTGATCTACAGAGGCTGCTAGCTGCTAAGCTAGCCTCTTTTGCACCACCTGAAATCAGCTGATTACCTGCGGTGGAGTAGCGTTTAATGACCAGCTTTGCCAGAGAGGACGACGACATGGAGGAAAAATAAAAATCAGCCGTGCTGAGCTGCTTCGGCAGTTTTCAGTGTAGCAGGAGGGACAGCGCTACCAGGAACCAGTGGATTATATTTATCAGTGAGGACGTGCAGTCGGTAAGTGTTGCTGCTTATGTAACTTTGCTGCTCTGGACTTCTGGATCAGGTTCTGGTCCAGAGATCAGCTGAGGCCACGTGAACCAGCCTGGCTCTGGTTCTGGTCCAGACCCTTAAACTACTGTACCTGCTGAATTCAACGTTTTCCTGCACAAAGATGCCGAGAACAAGTAAACAAGCATGATGGGGCTCCGAAGCTAAAATGTTGTTGAGCAACACTTTGAGCCAATCACTGCAATCAGGTGTTTCTGTAACGTCCAATCAGACGTCTGCACCTGCTGACAGGTATGTTGGTCCATGTTCATGGGGAAGATGCTCTGATGTGTCTGAGACAGTTGTGTTTGTTCTTTTTTTCAGCTATTTTCAACCACAATCTAACAGAAATATATTATTTCACTAAATTATAATTTTGTGAATTTTTATCGATTATTAGTTTCTTTAGTTTCTTGTTGTTTAAATTAGTATTGTGAGTTTAGCTTTTTCTTTAATTGAAGGATGTGAATAATTTTGAGGACGACTATAAACACACACACACACAAATATATATATATACATATAAATGTAATATATATACATATATATACATAAATTATAATGCCAAAAGTATTCACTCCCCATCCACATGATGGAATCAGGTGTTCCATCACTTCCATGTCCACAGGTGTATGAATGAAGCAGCTCGGCATGCAGACTGCTTCTACAAACGTGTGAAAGAATGTGTCGCTCTCAGGAATCAGTGAATTCCAGCGTGGAACTGTGATAGGATGCCACCTGTGCAACAATCCAGTGGTGAAGTTTCCTCCTAAATATTCCACAGTCACTGTCAGCTGGATTATAAGAACATGGAAGTGTTTGGGAACGACGGCATCTCAGACACTAAGTGTTCGGCCACGTAAACTGATGGAGCGGGTCAGTGATGCTGAAGCTCATAGTGAGAAGAGGTGGCCAACTTTCTGCAGAGTCAATCACTACAGACCTCCAACCTTCATGTGGCCTTCAGATCAGATCAAGAACAGTGACAGAGAGCTTCATGGAATGGGTTTCCATGGCGACCAGCTGCATCCATCCATACATCACCAAGTGCGATGCAAAGCGTGGATGCAGTGGTGGAAAGCAGCCGCCACTGGACTCTAGAGCAGTGGAGGCGTTCTCTGAGGACCAATCACGCTTCTCCATCTGCAATCTGATGGAGGAGTCTGGGTTTGGTGGTTGCCAGGACAACGGTACTTGTCTGACTGCACTGTGCCAAGTGTAAAGTTTGGTGGAGGGGGGATTATGGTGTGGGGGTGTTTTTCAGGAGCTGGGCTTGGCCCCTTAGTTCCAGTGAAAGGAACTCTGAATGCTTCAGCATACCAAGACATTCTGGACAATTCCATGTCCCAACTTTGTGGGACCAGTTTGGAGCTGCCCCTTCCTCTTCCAGCATGACTGTGCACCAGTGCACAAAGCAGGTCCATGAAGACCTGGATGCAGAGTCTGGTGTGGAGGAACTGGACTGGCCTGCACAGAGTCCTGACCTCATCCCCATAGAACACCTTTGGGATGAATCAGAGCGGAGACTGAGAGCCAGGCCTTCTGGTCCAATATCAGTGTGACCTCACAAATGTGCTTCTGGAAGATGGTCAAAGATTCCCAGAAACACTCCTAAACCTTGTGGACAGCCTTCCCAGAAGATGAAGCTGTTCTAGCTGCAAAGGTGGACCAATGTCATCCTGAACCCGACGGATCAGGAATGATGTTACTGAAGCTCATATGTGAGTCACCGCAGGTGAGATGATACTTTTGACAGTATAGTGTAGTGTACATGTATGTATATATATATATATATATATATATATATATATATATGTATATATGCCATTTAGGAAATTATGGAGTGCATACATAAATAGAATGGAAGTCTGAATACAGGTATATGGAATAAAACTTGAATATTTGAAATGAAGTTGGGTTCATTTGTTTGTTTTTTTTAAGATAAATACTAAAATTTGTGATTTTACTCTTCACTGCAATCATCCCCATCACAGTCCCGTCAATAGAATACAGTTATTTCATGCACGTATATACTTTCCACTATTTTTTGTGTAACTAAAACTGTAAAGTAAGACTTTCGAACAACTCTTTCATGTTAACTGAGGGCCAACTTGTCTTTTGGGGGTGTCAGAATGAATGCAGGATGCCTCTGTCCTGAAATACCGTAGAGACAGTAACATGCTACATTCCAAATATTTAAAGCAACCTTTACCAATCTTGCATTTCAGAAAGCACAGCAAGATTATTTGAATATAAACAGTCCCGCCTCACTCCTAAGACACACCCCTTCATTCCCTCCACCTCCCAATGCAGAAGCAAAGGTCTGACAGGCAGGTCCATTGGACAATCCTAGAGGTGCACCCCACTTCAAGGATTGGTTGGAGTTTTCATTGAATATTTAGAGATTGGAATAATATTTTATTTTGATTAATGGTGGGTCTGTCTTGTATTTCAGAGTTCCATTACCTCATTCATAGCATTTTACCCTGTTAGAAAAATAGTGTAAGAATGCAACATCGGTAAGGGTTGCTTTAATATTAATGAATACATTTAAATTAAGTCCTGGCATGAATGACCATAAAGAGCATGTGTTCATGCACTCTGCAACAGGTAACAGCCCACATTACAGCATTCCAGTGTACATGATGAAGTAATGATTGAATCATTTAATAATCACGTGCAGCTAAACGCTGTGAAGTTCCGCCGCATTTCTAAACTTCATCATGGATTGTTTTTCCACAGGTCATTAAAAAACACTTATGACGGTTATTTACTTTAAAAGTGCTGATGAAGCGTACCATTCAGTGGAGTCATATATGAAAATTAAGATCCCAGATAATGTGCTGACATTATTAACCCATGAATGAATTTACGGCCATGAACACTAGATCGGCAGAAGAAGGCAAAAAACCAGCCCAATAATGTGTCTGCAGCCCCGGAGACCGCAAGCATGCGTCTGAAAACCCGCCACGCTGCCGAAGACAGAAGCGGTGAACCACGCAGTCACAGCTGTGCTGCATTCAATGACATCTCAGAAATAACATTGTCAGTTTAGGCAATAATCAGAGTTCATGTTTGCTTTGTTACAAAGCTAATAATGAATCCAAAATACCCACAATTTTTTATTTGGGGATTAAAAAAAGCCCTCACGTTTGCTCAACAGAGCCTACATTTTGCTCAGTGTAATATTTCTATTGTAAAAAATCCCAAGAAAAACACAACATGACGTTCATGACGTCAAGGTTCATTCCAGATGTAATTTCCTAAATGACATGTCATAATACACAGGTACTACCCAAAAAATTTAGAATATCCTGAAAAAGTTAATTTATTTCTGTAATTCAACTTAAAAGGTGCAATTTACATATTAAATAATATGCAAATCAATGTATTTATTTATATAGATGGAGTCAAGATGGCTGCTGCCATGTGACCACTGAACATGTGTTGGCACATGAATTAGTGTCTGTTAGCGACAACGCTACGTTTAGGTCCCGCCTTGCGCCTGGATTGGTTAAAAGACGGTAACATGCTCCGCCCATGTTAAATAAAGGACATGTTGGCCTCGGTGGTCTGCTAGAACCTGGTCCAGGATGCATGCAAAAACCCGGGCGTGGACCTGAACGGTCCCGGTGTCTCACCTTCAAACGTTCGGTTCCACATGTGGAAGGTGATCTCCGTCCCGTTCTGCTTGCTGTACCCGTTCTCCGTGGCATCCTGCAGGGCCAGGGCGTAGAGCAGCAGGGCGTCATGGAAACCCTCCACAAACATGTTGACCTGTCGGAAACACCAGCCATAAACATTTAGCTCTGCCTCCTGCACCTGAACGCAACAGCAGTGAACAAAGAATCCTTCACAAACATTCCTGGGTCCAAACGCTGATCCGGATCAACAGCAAAGTTTCATCGGTTCTTTCTTGTTTCATCATAAATGTTCCCGAAAAGTTCAAAGGTCCAAACCATTATGAGTTCTTGAGTTATTTATCTGACTAACAGACAAACTGTAGGATTATTTAGCTCATGGCGGAGGTCAGAATGAAAATGTGTTTGTAGACCTGCACACATCCCCACGTCTACATGGTACCTGATCCTGGTCTTGGTTCAGCCTGAACCAGTTTTAAAACAGAAGGGTTGGGTTACTTTCACTGTTGCCTAGGTTACCACCCTGGACAAGAGGGGAAGACACATGTACCAGCGACGTCCAGAGTAAGTCCTGTCCGGCACATTTCCGGGTTAGAAGATCTGATACGTACGTTTCCACAGTCCCTGCAGTCAGAAAGGCCACTGCTCTCCATCGACCGCCTCATCTCCACAGAGAAGTTCTCAAACTCCGGTTTGAGCGTCCTCAGCAGGGTGACGGTGTTCAGAGAGGCGAAGGCTTGTCTGGCGAGGTCATCGTCCTGGTCTCCTCGCCTCCACGAGCCGTTACCTGCAGGTCATCGGTCACATGGTTGGTGGGCAGGATCATACCTGAGTTCTTACGTTTCACACCCTCAGACAGCTGCATGTCTGCTGTTACCTTTTACTACTTTTCTCTTTCTGAAAACAGTCATTTTGTACTAGATCTTCCTCTCTGACCTGCTTCTGTAACAACCCATCTTGTTCTTTATGTTTTGAGGTTGAGTATGATGTATGACCCCTGAGAGGTCTCCTCTCCTATCGTTCTGTTATCAACTACCGAGTCTGGCCAACCCTGAGAAGCTCGGTTATATTGGCGTCAGCGGTGGGATCTCAGGTTCCAGCGAGCTCGGCCTGTTCAGAAAGGTTTGAGCTTTCAAGCCTGAGATGCACCAGTCTGATGAACACTGTTCCAGGAGGGATGCTGGACTGGATCTGCTCCGTTTACTGGCGAAGGGAGCCAAAATATGCTCGGATGAGCGAGGCTGCCGAGCTATGCTGGGGATTGGCAGTCCCAAATAAACATGTTCACAGCAGAAATAAACATGTTTACAATGGAAATAAACATGTTTACCGCATGAATAAACATGTTTACAACAGAAATAAATACATTTACAGCAGAAATAAATATGCTTACAATGGAAATAAGGATGTTTACAGCAGGAATAAACATGTTTACAATGAAAATAAACATGTTTATAGCAGGAATTCATTCACGTGTGTTTTGTTTACAACACAACCACACTGTACAGCAGGGTCGTGTCTACTTCCGTCTGGTTGCCATGGATACACAACGCTCCAGTCTGCAGAGCGACTGCTGGGTGCGGTGATTAAAAGGGAGATGATAAATGGAGCCGTATTAGTTCAAAATTGAAACACTGTAACCAAATCACTGCTGCGGCAGCGCCTGGCTCCGCCCACATACGTGTGAAAACCACCTTGGACCGGTTCTGGCCACGCTG
Organism: Atherinomorus stipes; assembly: GCA_023101725.1. Classification (NCBI taxonomy): domain Eukaryota; kingdom Metazoa; phylum Chordata; class Actinopteri; order Atheriniformes; family Atherinidae; genus Atherinomorus; species Atherinomorus stipes. Next base: position 4,050 of record JALJCO010008187.1, on the reverse strand, counting down.
GACCGATCCCGGCGGCGTACCGGGTCCTCAGCAGAAACGCACCTCCGCTGCCATCATGGTTCATCCTGATTAGTTTATCTGACGTGACCTGATGCTGTTTCAGAGCCTTCATCTAATTCCCGCTGATGGAGGACAGACCAGGCCTGGAGCTGGCCGACGGCCCCCCAGGCCAGGTTTCCACAGCTCTGGTGGCTTCAGTTCCCTGCGGCTGGGGCACAGAGCAGCGACGTGCTCAGCCCTTCCCTGAGGGAGGGGCTGGAGTACAGCCGGTCTCAGGTATTCTTGTCTCCGCTGTAGGACTGAACGATTTTGGGAAAAATCTAATTGCAATTTAAAAAGTGATTCCCCCCCCCCCCCACATGTTTTGCAGCAATTCTCCATGAAATACACGAATAACAAAAACATGATTAAACCAAAGAATCCTTCCAGAAGGCAAGAACTTAAAACATAACTTTGTTTTTTCAACCTGGACCTTATTTCCAGAGTTTATACGAGCATTTACTCAGTGGTAAAATTTCTGCATCACTTTGAGTCCTTCGACAGGTATTTCTAGTTGAGTCGCTCTTCCTTTGCAGTTTGTTGGAGTCTGGGTAGCGAGCTGCATCAGGTGCACGGGCTTTTAGAGTGCAGAGAAACCTCCAACAACTAACGGAGAGTTAACTCTGAACTCGCAGGACAATAGTACTTGTTCGTTCGTTCATTCTACTAAAGTATTGGTGATCACTCTGATGATGCTTCAAACGCTGAAACAGGTTTGTTGTGTTGCCAGGTGAAGTAGCAACGTTTGCTAGGCAAGTTCGGCACAATACTGTCGCTGTTCTTTGTCATTTTTCCGTGAACCAGAATCGTCCCACTCAGCTGATGTGCTGGTTTTCTGCAGAAGTGTCATGTTCGGTAACGGTTCCGACGCCGTCGCTCTGTAATGTCAGGGAGCTGATTCTGAAAACACGGGTTCTCCAGCAGGACCGCCTACGCTGCTTACGTCATGTGTCGTGTGCTAAAACAAACTAATTGTGTTCTGCTTTACTTTAGAAGGGGGGGGGGGGGGGGGGTCAACATGTTTTACTTTGGATTAAAAGAGATTAACAGCTTCTAAATGAAATGAAAAATACTTTATTTATCCCAGAAGCATCATCTCAGAGAGTTGCTGATGATGAAAGTGTGTTTTTTCATCTTCATTTACTGTCACTAGTAGCAAACATACTTATATTTACACATCACCATAAATCTGACAAGTGTTTTCTTTCATTTCACACCAGATTTATTCATTTAGGCCTTGTTGTTGCAGAGATACACTCACTTTAACTGGAGTATGCAATTCAGAGATTTGACGCGCCTCAGGATACAAACATTTTTTCATCTCGTGAGTCCAAGTATGATTTCAGAGATGTCTGCAGTTTTACTGTTCCAGATATTAAAAGATGTTTATCTGTCGATGGGGTTTCATTATGGAATAATGCCAATATTAATATAAGATCTTGTGGTACTTGTTTTGTTTCTTAACATATTTTTGACTGATAACAGAGTTTTTAATTTGTAAAGGATAGGTTATTTATTTATGTCATTTATGATTTTGCTTCATTATTCTTTTGTTTTGTTTTTGCTTTTGTGTTTTTCTTTTCTTTATTAGTAATAATATGTTAAAGGGGAGCTCATTATCCACCAACTTTCATATAATGGAGTTCACCGGGGTCCGAGCCAAAAAGGTCCATAAAAGTCCACAAAAATGTGTCAATATTCCTCCATACTGCTCATCCAATGTAATCCAAGTGTCCTGAGTGGGTAGCGTCCAGAATTTACTGGAAACCATCATTTAGTAGATTTTTAGAGTCTAAACAGTAGAACATGGTACTTCCCCGATGCGTCCATGCCAGTTCACCACTCAACCTGGACGTTCGGGACCGGGACATGAACTCACCGTACGCAGACGCGTTGAAGAGTTCGACGTTGAAGAAGACGTGACGTCCTCCCGTCAGCTGCTTCCGGTGAGCCGCCAGCATCAGGTCCCGGACCCGGTCCGCCTTCATGCACATGATCACCACTGAGGACACAGAACATGTTTATTAGAAAAACCTGGACCAGGACCAGACCAAGAACCAGAACCAGGGACCAGGACCAGTCTGAGTTTGACAAGGACTCCTCGTACCAAAACTGGGACTGGATCCAGAACCAGGACCAGAACCAGTCTGGTTACCAAAACTGATGTTTTGTGTGAATAATCAGACATCATTTCACTCTCGGCGCCCCCTGGTGGTCTCCCAGATCCAGAGTAGATCTGACCTCCTGCACCTGTCGAAGAAGCGGAACCAGCCGGACCTGGTGGAACTTAGTACACCTGAGGGTTCAGGTAGACCAGGTGAGGCAGTACACCTGAGATCCAATTAGTCCAGAGCAGAGTCTGGCCCAGAGTCTGGATTAGTCCAGATCAGAGTCCAGCCCAGAGTTTGGACCAGAGTCTGGATTAGTCCAGACCAGAGTCCAGACCAGAGTTTGGACCAGAGTCTGGTTTAGTCCAGACCAGAGTCCAGCCCAGCCTCTGGACCAGAGTCTGGATTAGTCCAGACCAGAGTCCAGCCCAGCCTCTGGACCAGAGTCTGGATTAGTCCAGACCAGAGTCCAGCCCAGCCTCTGGACCAGAGTCTGGATTAGTCCAGACCAGAGTCCAGACCAGAGTTTGGACCAGAGTCTGGACCAGAGTTTGGATTAGTCCAGATCAGAGTCCAGACCAGAGTTTGGACCAGAGTCCGGACCAGAGTTTGGATTAGTCCAGATCAGAGTCCAGACCAGAGTTTGGACCAGAGTCTGGACCAGAGTCCAGCCCAGCCTCTGGACCAGAGTCTGGATTAGTCCAGACCAGAGTCCAGCCCAGAGTCCGGACCAGAGTTTGGACCAGAGTTTGGATTAGTCCAGACCGGAGTCCGGCCCAGAGTCCGGACCAGAGTTTGGATTAGTCCAGACCAGAGTCCAGACCAGAGTTTGGACCAGAGTTTGGATTAGTCCAGACCAGAGTCCAGCCCAGAGTCCGGACCAGAGTTTGGATTAGTCCAGACCGGAGTCCAGCCCAGAGTCCGGACCAGAGTTTGGATTAGTCCAGACCAGAGTCCAGACCAGAGTTTGGACCAGAGTTTGGATTAGTCCAGACCAGAGTCCAGCCCAGAGTCCGGACCAGAGTTTGGATTAGTCCAGACCAGAGTTTGGACCAGAGTCTGGATTAGGCGTGTCTCCATGGCTCTGCGTCCCTCGCACCCCGAGACTGCTGCTGTGGACGTTTCCGTCCAGGTCAGTTCTAAACCAGGTTCTGACGTCTGTGACGTCTCTGAGTTTAGCTCCTCCTCTTCCTCCCTGCTGCTCTTCCTCGTGCTTCCTTTACATCCTCTGATGGACGGCACTTGGAGTTGACGTTAACTTTCTGAAGTTTTTGATCGATCTGGCATCTAAAGGGTTAAAATAATCAGAACAATGACATAATCGGTCATAGGCGTCTCCGGAGAGGGCGCTGTCCTCTGACGCCCTGGAGGGGGGACATTTGTCCTGACGGTCTCTCAGCAAAGTTCAGCTGGTCGTAAATGTCAGAAAGAGGAGCTGCATGATAACCGGCTCCTCCTGAACTCTCCGGGAAAACCTGCACCTGAACCTGGATATTTACGGTTCGCCTCCGTCGGTACGTCAGGCTAAACTTCTGGGCGTAGTCACTTATGATCACCGATCATGGCAAACACACATTAATAATAACGGCTAAAATGGGATGTGCTCTTACTACAATAAAAAGAAATTCTACTGTTTTATCTTCCAAAGCAATAAAACAAATTAGTGAAACATTAATATTATCATACCTGGACTCCTGCCCGGCCGTGTGGTCCAGTGCTTCATCTGTTGCACTACACAAACTTTAAATGGTCCAGAATCGAGCAGCATGCATTGCGCTTGGTTGTAATCATAAGTCAAATGTTGTCGAGATGCATCGAAATCTGAATTGGTTATTTGTTGAAGACAGATTACTTTACTCGTAACTTGTATTTCTCAATAACACAATCAAGACTAAATCTCCAA
>JALJCO010008183.1:0-74592 GCA_023101725.1 Atherinomorus stipes | reverse complement strand
CTGTTACACTGACAAAGGTAGATCAAGGTACTTTACAACAATAAAACAATAAAAAAATTACAAAAGTACACCAAAAGACCTTAAAAACAATATATAAATAATAAATATAAACTAATGAATCTGGCACACCGTGATCCTTATCTAAGATAAATATGTATAACCGTAATGGCAGTAGGTACTTTCTACTGGTTCAAAGCATCCTGCAACCTGAAATCTTCTGCAGAGTCACTTTTTATAGGTCGCAGACCACAGTGAAAGTGGGGAAACTTAAAAACAGCAAACCATGCAGATGGCAGATCATCAAAGAGGGTGCAACTGTGTGTTTTAAATGCATCATTAACCTGAAGTAGATTTTACCAGTCACAGATGGTATAAAACACAACACTTAAACATAAGAGTCATTGCTTGATTTTAAGTGTAATGTGTAGGACAGCAAAACCATCACAGATGAGGTTATTTTTATTATTATTATTTTAACCTGGTAGCCAAATGCTTTTAGTACCCCAATCCTTTTTATTTTTTTTATTTTTATTTATTTATTTTTTTCTGAATCTACAACTATGACCTTAAAATTAGATGTGGTGCACCTGCACAGAACAGGAACTCAATGTGAAGGTCACCATTTTGGCCAGCAGGACACTACATTCCCCCGGACAGAGAAGAGAAGAGCTGCAGTGGCAGCCTCTAATCCTCTTTAATTTGTTTTCAGATGAGGCTTTGGAATACCAGCCTGCTCCCTAAGCAGGGATCACATAAGAACGTGGGCTGGGACAGCTGTCTCCTTTTTCTGGCAGTTTTTAATACAGGTCTGGTCACTACACCGCCCCACCCTGCAATGAATAAATTCTGATGTTGAGCTGAGTGGTTACTTTATAAGGATTTTTGAATATAAAAAGTAGATGCTGCTACATAGTGTGGAAGTACTGTCGTGTCAATTCAGCTATGCAAGAAAAAAAAGAAGATGAAAATAGGAAAGGGTTGAGATGAGGTTTGTTTTGCATTTTTTCTTTATCAGTAGTCACATGACCCCCCACCTCCTCAGCCCTCCACACAAACTAAAGTGTAATTGGGTTTGGGTCAGTCCCATTGCTCCTGTGTTTGACAGTAAAGGGCGTGTCATAAGAGAAAGAAAAAGTAATTCTTTGGTCACCTCATACATAATTCACAAATTTACATACCGCAAATTGCAATGAGGAATATAATACCAAAACCAGCAGCACATCACTGAAAATGTTGGTCAGATTGTCTTGAAGTGATGAAGTACATCTTGAGAGACAGAGGGCGTCTAAAAGCTGCTGAAACAAAGCATGTCAGCAGGAGGCTGGTTGTGCAGGCAGGGACTGGCAGTCCTTTAATCCTCACCACAGTTCTGATAAATCGGCATGCGAGTTTCATTTTTATCCCCCTTACCAGTTTGCTTGGCTCTTGAGTGATGAGCAAACCCCGGCTCGCCTTTGAGGCCTTTTGATGTAATATCCAACCAGGGATTACACCCTTTGCATCGGCCAGATTGGGGGCTGAGTCAGTGGGCCAACAGGTGGATGGTCTCAGAGCCTTGCTAGCTTTCAGGCAGACAGACATAGTTGTCAGATTATTCACAAAAGGACAGTCTAGTAAAAAAAGAGAAAAAAAAAAAAAAAAAAAAAAAACACTGATGCCATGTATTCAGGTAATTCTATACTTGTAAATGTACTGTGTTAAAAGAAAAAGATGTAGTACACTGTGACTTGAACTTCAACCTTATATATCTGATGTAAGTTACACAAGCTAATAATCTGTGGTCTGTGAAGACAATGCCTTGCAGTGATTTTATCCTATTCTAACGATAGATACAGCTCATTACTTTCATTAAGCCCTATGTTTCAATCATGATATATTGGGATAGACTGAAGATAATGCACTCCATTTTTCTAATTGTTTTTTGATTAGAAGCAGCATAATTCCTGTGACCTTAAATGAAGCTTAATAAATTTAAAAAAAAAGAAAAAGTTTTTTTCTATTTTACTCTTGTGCATCCTTGACTTATTTCAAGAGAAAAATGCATTTAACAATAAGCAGACTACAGGAGAGTACAATAACTGTGAGAGGCCTTTTGAATACCACTAGAGTAAATTGAAGTGTATAATGCATTACTAGATATACGTATACAGATGCACAAGTACACCTCTGCATGGAGTCTTTGTTAGACAAATTTAAAACAATTGTAAATATCTTCACTGAGGTCACGTTGGAGTTTTTCCCCTGTAGGACACCAAGTGTAAAAGTATCTCCTCTTTTTGGCCTTGATATTCAAAGACACACAACGGAACTTTTATCAGTTTTCTCAGTGAAGCGCCCCTTATCGGTGGCTGAACTAGCATCCATCTTGCATCGTACCTGTACTGAAATCCACTCCAGCCAGTAAAAGACAGTCTTATCTTGACTCTTGTTCTGTCCCTTCCTCTCTTTCTTTTCCTCTCTTCCTCTGGTAATGTTTCCTTGCATTTTTTTGTTACGGAATCTGACATGGTGCGCGTTTAAAACACCTGCTGTGTTCATATCTGGTTCATATCCGTTTGTTCGTAAGTGACGCTGTGCGCAACCAATCGTCGGCAGCAACGTCACGGCCACATCCCGGATGGGAAACTTACATGCTGCTGTTTCTGAGCATCTGGGCAGTGACAGCTTGAAAATGTGCATAATCAATGTTGCTGTGTCATCAAAACGAGTCAGAAACGCAGATTTTTAAGGTCTAAAAGTTACGTTGTGTGTCTTTCACTACAAAAAAGGGGAAAAAAATTTTTATGTTTTTTGAAGACTGTGTTTCTGAAGTATTTGAGTGAGGCTTCAGTGAGAAGGAAACAAGAGCAAACACAGCAGATGTTGGGAATAGGCACTGAAAATACATGAAATGGGTGCCTTATAACAGCAGCAATTCTGCTATGATAAATTGAGTCTGATGTTTATGTTCCCTGTGTGCTGGATGTGTGCCTCAGATCTGCCCACTTCACATTCAGAGGGGCCATTTCTACGCATTGCCCCATCCCAACCCTCATTTCCTGCTTTTGCTCATGACCTGTGGTGACGCAGGGATCTCCAGTTTGAATGCACAAACAATGACCAACACCGCGGTAACCCTCTGAGTTACCAGGACAACTTGCTTCCTTGGTAACAACATCCGGACTTCTTTGAGGCCGTTATGAATATGGCATCCAGGTCCTGTGTACTTTATTAAAAACAGATTGGAATGTCTGTGTTTAAGACCCTGTGACATTTTGTTCCTCGTAGCTCTGGATTTGTTTATAGCATTTGTTAGAAAGTAATAGAGAAATTAGCTCGAGCGTTTATGAAAAAATAAGATTTTTTATTTTTTTTTTTAGTATGTGTAGATAAGGGGAGTATTGTTACGGTTAAAAAAAATAAATAAATTCAATACCTTTTTCAATTCAATTCCTGTAATGGTCAATGCACACTGTACAACAAAAATACATGAGTGATCAATATGTGCTGTATGGTGGTTAGCACCATGGTCTCTCAGCAAGAAGGTCACTGGTTCGAGCCTCGGTTGGGGAGGGATTGGAATAGTGACCTTTCTGTGTGGAGTTGCATGTTCTCTCTGTGTATGCATGGCTCCTCCCCGTGTACTACAGCTTCTTACCAAACATCTTGAGACATGGGCTGTATGTGCAATAAATAAACATGTCTCCCTCGCTAAAGAGACTGCGTATCTCAGTGGGACTTCCCTGTATAGATACATAAAACTAAAATAAACAAAATACATTAAAGCCATAAAAACTCCTAAAAGAAAATAATAATGATCAAATATCTTTGAAAAAAAAAGGGTATTGAAAAATGTAGTGTTGACACGAACATATTTTCTACTAGAAACGTAAAGAAAATAGAAATGTGAATTAAGAATAGGGGCTATTTTCACCGCAAATACTTAAAAGCTTAAAGGACATGTTGGTTATGCATCTCTACACCTGATTCATTGATTGCAAATACAGCGAGTAGAGCCTTAGAGGAGATTTTCTCATGCTGTGAATATTCTGCTGCAAAGAATTTGTTACAAGTTCATTTGAATTTATATAAACACAAAGTGGCAAGGGAGAGTATTAAGATTTGAGTAGTCATCCAAAATCCAGATATTTCGGTCACATAGCAGCATCATCAACTTAAGACCAGCATTTTTTCACTGTTCATTTATTCAATGGTGAGTTGGGGATTTATGACCCTTAGTTAGAAATCCTTTTTTGCTTAAATTATTGAACACACTATAGAGAAACTCATCCACTGAAGGTGCAAGAAATGCAACTGTTCTTCCCATGAATTTCTCATGTTCACCATGACAGTTTAGCAAAGGATTAAGATGCAGCTTTGGTGCAGTGTTTTGGGATATGCAAGGCATGTGGCTGACAATATAATCTTGCTTCACGAGTGTGTTATTTGCTTTCACAAAAAAAATTCCCCTAAGGCCATAGAGTGGCTAAGAAATTGAGTGGGAAAACTTGTTCTGAAAGCTTCTTATCACGTCCTTACACATTTCCACCACCTCACTCAATAATATTTTTCACATGCTTGTAGTGTCATGAGTATTTTAAAGCACCACACACACACACACGCACACACAAAGTATATATATAATAGTCATACCCTATTTTTCATTCATTATTCATACCCTCCAATTAAATAATGAAAAAATAAGTTGAACCATAATAAATTAAATAAGTTGAAATTGAAAAAAAAGAGGACAAAAACTTTATGAAAATTATTACATTGATTTTGAATTGTGGCTTTACAGAAATATTAAAAACAAACAAAGAAAAAATAAAACAAGTAATCACTGTGATCAAGTGTTTTCTGTAATGCTCAATAAGACTTCTGCACCCGTTGACAGGAATTCTGGTCCACTGTTCATGAACAAGGTGCTCTAATTTGTCTGGAACAGTTTTAATTGTTTGTTTTTAATCATTCTTTTCAATCACAATTCAAAAGTGATATTTAATTTTATCTGACTAAATTATAATTTAGTAAATTATTTTTTAATCACTGATATATTTTTTTTTTAGTTTCTTGTTATATGAATAACTATTGTGAATTTAGCATTACTGTATATAGCATATATATACACTGAAGAGTTCATTTGCAAAAACAGACAAACACCATTGTGGAAAAAAAAGACTGCTTTTCGTAGCTGTCGGGGACAAAACTCCTATCTCCATTTTACATCATTAAAAGCCTCTATTTCATGTGAGCTTGATTTGGTGAAAATATTCAAAAAGTAAATGAAAAGTTTATTTGCAAAAGCAGTCAACTAATTTTTTTCTGAAGGGTGTTTGTTTTTGCAAATGAACTCTTCATATGTTAGGGCTTTTCATCGAGTAATGAAAATGAACTGATTAATCCCAATTCTGTTAAAAATTTAATCACGATTAATTGTAACTTTCAAGGCAAGTAATTTTTTTACTCACATACACCATATCAAGCAGAATTGACCCTTGTATTATGTTGAAAAAAAAATGACATTGATTATGTTGCGGGTCATTTTGACCCATAGTGTGTAAATCCATTCAGAACTGTAGACTGAATGGGGGGACTGTAACATTACGACGTTGGTGGAAATGTAGGAAAGACAGAGCGCAGTGTAGAGGTAAGTCATCTCAGTCATTGTACTGTATAATATTAAATTGTATTGTGTATAAAATGCGGCCGCCTGCCGCCCAGCTGTTGCTGCTAGCTACCTTCCACTGTTAGCCTGCTGCGTACCGTAGCTTAGTTCATGAGTGCAGATCGCGCTGGAGATGGAGGGAACGTGTCTCCCCCAGTTTCATAGTGAAACCGATCAAACCCTCACTGTCCCAGAACAAGGTTTCAAACATCCCTGGTAAAACAACGCATTAAAGTCATTGGAGGAGCCTTGTGAGACCAATGTTTGTGTGTTTCGGCTAATGGTGCATTTATGTTAAACACAAAAGTCGGAATTTCCGGCTCCAAGTCAGAATTTTTGGGGTTCTTTTTTTAGTTTGCTTCTAGACACAAAATATCTTTGCAAACATATTGTTTAGTGTCTAAATTAAGAGAGGAAAGTGGTTTGGAAGGAGTTTTGTGTCTCTCCTGCAAAGCAGCAGCTTTCATTCCCCAATTGCAATATCTTAGTGAGAAAAGCTTAAAACTGGGAGAGAATGGGTTCTCCAAGCTGATTTTAGAAATATTTGCTCTAAACTTGAGTTTAGAGCAAACATTTCATGCTCTTTTGGAAAAAGGCAGTTTATAATTTTAATAACATTGCTTTAGAAAAGCTGCTGTCATTTTAAAGAATCCAGTTTTAATTCTACTTTTAGGTTTCGAAATAGAAACTTGGGGGAAAAAAGAGGAAAGATACATTTTCTTCAGTCTTCAATTGGACTCAACTGTATAAAAAATTGAATAGATAAAAATGTCTATTTGTTGGAAACAATATAGGAAAAACCCTAATCGCCAAGCTAATGACAAGAAAAATATATCTAAAACTATTACTGCTACTTTTAGAGTCATTAGGCCCTCATTTATCAAACGATCGTACGACGAAAATCTGTGCGTACGACCATTTCCACGCAAGACTCGGTCGGCATTTATCAATTTGAACGTGATCGTAGGATACAATCAAATCTCACGACAGCTCTGAGTTCGTGTACGCAAGTTTGAGTCAGTGAGGGTTTGCAGCGCAGCGCAGCAGAACATGAAAATATTTATTAACCAAACGGCAAACTGCCATTTAAACATAAGCATTCACATATCCTAGCACTAAGAATGAACCCATTTGCAAAGAAAAAGAAAAAGGAAAAAGTGAATGTAGAAAGTAGAAAGTATTCCCAAAATTGCAAAAATAGCTGTATTGACTGAATTTAATTCCTCCATTTATCACAACAAATTATTATAAATTATTAACATACAGTTCTAGGAGACAAGTGCTTTGCACTGTTCGTGCATCTCCTCATCCCGCTGGTAAAACTGCCGCATAGGAGCGGAGGTAGGCATCAGTACGCACACACGCGCAGGTGCTTCCTTTTTTTTGTTTCTTTTTCCTTGTTCCTTCGTTGTTTTTTTTTACCAGGTGGAGCGCTGCTTCAGGCTGCAGGAAGGCAGGTGGGTGTCAGACGGTCCGACTCGGACCCAGCGGGTGGTCCATCCTTTTTTTTTGTTTTTCCCATCTTATTTTTTGTTTTTTGTTTTTTTCAACTTAGATTATAATTAACTAAACCCCCTCTTAGTTTTATCCAATTTTTGAAACGCTGCTTTAGACTCTGAGAAAATCTACGTAAATACACTCCTGTCTTTTTTTAATAATTTCAATTACCGGAAATTCCAATTCCCCTCCTCCTCGTTCTCCTTACCTCACTTAACTCCTTTTTATCCTGTGCAGTGCTGCACATCGCTCGGACCGCTGGAGAGTTTTGATACATCAGAGGAGAAGATGCGGCCTGGTCCTCAAAACCAACTTTTGGCTGGACCAGAGTGAAGATCATAGCTTTGTTTGTTGCAGCCATTTCTGAAAATCAAAAGGTTCATTTTATTTCTCATTACACTCAGCAACCCATCTTGACAGAAAAAAAACATAAATGTAGAATTTTTTTTGACAATTTATTAAAAAAGAATAACTGAAATATTACATGGTCAAAAGTGTTCAGACTCTTTGCTGCTGTCCATTTCTTCTAATCCTCCTTGAGATGGTTCTACTCCTTCATCGGAGTCCAGCTGTGTCGAATTAAACTGATTGGACTTGATTAGGAAAGGCACACACCTGTCTATATAAGACCTTATAGCTCACAGTGCATGTCAGAGCAAATGAGAATAATGAGGTCAAAGGAACTGTCCAAGGAGATCCGAGACAGAATTGTGGCAAGGCACAATTCTGACCAAAGTTACAAAAATTTTCTGCAGCACTTACAGATCTGGGCATGAAAAAGTTCCTCCTTTTTCTGCTGGAAATAGTGCAGTAATGATGCACTATTAGTGCACCATCACTGGCTGAATGGCTTGTCCCGCAAATACGCCATCACTTACGGTGTCCAAACTTGGCATGTAGAAACATCCTTGGGCATTATGCTCTGAAATTGTTTCCCCCTGGGCACACAGGTGTTTCTCTGTGCGATTGAATTAGCAGACAAATCGCTGGTAAGTGGCTGGCAGTCGGCTGAAAGGGGAACTTTTTCATGCCCAGATCTGTAAGGTTCCTAAGAGCACCATGGCTTCCATAGTCCTTTAATGGAAGAAGTTTGGGATGACCAGAACTCTTCCTGGACCTGGCCGTCCAGCCAAACTGAGCAATCGTAGGAGAGGAGCATTGGTGAGAGAGGTAAAAAAGAACTCAAAGATCACTGTGGCTGAGCTCCAGGGATGCAGTAAGGCCCTTTCAGACAGAACGCGCAAAGTGCAGGCGGCCGGCGGCAAACCTATTCATTGTGTATGTGTCACGAGCTCAGCAGCACGCAAGGTGGGCGAATACCGCATATGCATCCAATAGGAGAAGCCAGTTAAGGAAAAAAAGTGGTCCTTCGTCTGCCTGAAGTAAACGTGGAAGCGGTCTGTGTGGAAGAATGCAGCTGCCGGACGAGCCTGAACTCCCCCAAGTCCTGCCTTGCCATCAGGTGGACCCACACCCTTTTATTTGCTGCTGATCTCCTCCTCCTCCTCAGGAGAAAAGCTCTTTGCTTCAACGATCAGAGGTACATTTTCCACCCGAGGAGAAAACTCTTCCTGGTCTGTCACTTAGCAACGCGTACCTGATGTGTTCGCTGCCGCCTGATCTCTGCCGCTGACTCTACACCCTACCCCGCGGTGAGTGCAGCGAAAACCGCGTTCTATCTGAAAGGGCCTGTAGGGAGATGGAAGAAAGTTCCACAAAGTGAACTATCACTGCAGCCCTCCACCAGTTGGGGCTTTATGGCAGAGTGGCCTGACGGAAGCCTCTCCTCAGTGCAAGACATATGTAAGCCCACATAGAGTTTTCTGCCAGACCAGTCAGGCTGCACTTTGAGGGTCATGTTCTTTGATTTTTCAAGTGCCTTCAATACTATTCAACCTGCTTTGGTATGTGAGAAGCTCCACAACTTCCAGGTGGATCCTCCACAACCACCAACAGTGAAACATGGCGGTGGCAGCATCATGCTATGGGAGTGTTTTCAGCTGCAGGGGCAGGACGGCTGGTTGCAATTGAAGGAAAGATTAATGCGGCCAAGCACAGAGAGATCCTGGAAGAAAACCTCTTCCAGAATGCTCAGGACCTCAGATTGGGCCAAATGTTCACCTTCAAACAAGACGATGAGCCTAAGCACACAGCCAAAATAACAAAGGAGTGGCTTCGGAAGAGAGGTGTCAAATAACAAAGTAAAAATATTTTGTTTCCTTACTTCAAGCTAGGGTTGGCAATGTTGGAAAAACGGTTTGAGCAAGCAACAGTTTAAAAAAACACACCACCCGAAACCATGCCTTCAGAGCGCAGGGACGTGTGCACCGATGTTTTACGAGCAAGTTAACAATAACTGCAGAGTGGATAGCTCGTTAGCTGGATAGTAAGCAGCTGACAAACCACGTTTTTAAAATCTTTAAGACACTCACCTCCAACTCCTTCTGCGGTGTAGAAAGTCACAGTGCAAATGTCCATCCCTCCGAGACTTAATCTTTATCTTTTTTTTTTGTTTGTTTGTTTTGGCGCAGCAGCAGTTTGCAGTCCGCTAGTTATATTTGTCTACAGTGAGCGGTGCACAGGGGGGTCACGTGGGGGATGGAGAGAGGGGTGGGACAGACACGAGACGTAAATGCATTGATTCATTCTTTCTACAAGTTGCGAATTACCATTTCCTGTCTTTTCTGTGGAAATGGCAGGGGTTGGTCAGAATTTTTACAGAACTGCAGCTCTCACAGAGGTCTGACTTTTTCCTTCCTTTTTATGAATACATGATGTATTGACTGCTGTCAGGATGGAAGGACCATTTCACCCAGTAGAACAAAAAGTGTTTCTGAGCCGGATTACCAACTCTGACTTTAAATAGAGATTTTAGGTATTTATACTTTATTGGAGCAATTATTTTTCAGCCTACTTTGTACTTCTACTCCTTACATTTTTAAGCAATTATCAGAACTTTCTACTCCTTACATTTTAAAAATAGCCTCGTTATTGCTGTTTCATTTCTGCTGTCACTGGGGAAAAAAAGAAGAAAAAACAGGAAAATAATAATAATAGAAAAAAAAACTTTCTGATCAATATGCCATCCAGATTGTAGTTGGATGAGAATAATAAACATATACCATTTCGACATCCTACTGGTTTGTTCACAATCCATCCCCTGCACCTGACAAATCACATCAGTGCTGCGACATCAGTGACTCCCTGGCGGGGACAGCGGGACAACACGGCTGGGATGGAGGCCCTAAGTGTTCGGCTGTCTTTTGGTTTATATACATATACATATACATATATATATATATATATATATATATATATATATATATCAATGTTTTTCTTTTTTCATTAAAAAAGTCATGATGGCGTACGCTGCTGCAGCAGGTTACCTGCCTGGTGTGTCTCGCACCCACAAACCAACTTGTAGTGATCATGGTGACATTGGTAAAAAAGTTTTTGATGAACAACATGAGCGGAGCATACAAAGTGGAACAACTGAGAGAAGGAAGAATGTGATGTCGCTGATGGACGATAGCAAAGGGATAGCAAGTGGAGCAGACAGGGACTGTTTTAAAAGTCGGTAAGTCAGGATGAGGCCGCAGTTGTTGAAAACTTGCAGATATTTTTAGACTCCCAGCATCAGGTGCCGCTGCAACATCTCAGTTCAACCTTTAATAGCTGATGATACAGGTCAGACTGCTGTTGTGCTACAAGCTGCAGTGAAGATAACACAATGAAATCCTCCATAGCTGTTTATCTGCTGCTACAGTTCTGTTAAATCTCCCATCCCATTATACCTGTACATATATATATATATATATATATATATATATATATATATATACTGTATATGTAAAAAGAATCACAATCTCATTTCACACATACATGTGATCTCATTTCTACCCACAACGATTCTGAAGCATTTTTAATCACCAGCTAATCATGAGCTTATCACGAGCTGCATCACAAAAGTTTCCATTTTTCCTGGAATTTTCTCAAGCGCTCTCAAATGCAGCACTGCTGTTGCCTCCCTACCGCCTAACCAATGGTAAAGAACTACAACTTTGCATCTGTCAAAGAAGTGTTCCAACAAAGCTCTTGTGCAAACACATGCTTTATTTTGAACTACCTTTTGAATAGGTTGTTTTCTTTGTTTTGTTAAAGTTTATTTGTGCAATTAAAATTTTTTGGGAAAAAAAAAATCGTGCCAGAGAATCGTGATTCCAATTTTAAGCAAAAAAATCGTGATTCACATTTCTTCCACAATCTTGCAGCCCTATATGCAATAATGCAAACAAATAGCCTTCACAGCTGAAGTAATGATGCTGGAAGGCAGATGAATCTATATTTAGCTATCTGGAATGATGCATGTTTCTAACACCCTCTCAGAGATTCAAAATCATTTTATTCCACTTAAGTGTCAGAAGGCTAACTCTGCCTCTATAAAATTCACCATTTCATGTACCATTATCGCCATTGTGGTGAATTAGTCAGATAAATATTACTTGAAGTGAGTCATCGAGTATCATTCACAGCATTACCACGTGTGATCCCAAAGTGTGTAGACATGATTCTAAAGGGGTTCTTACAGATTTTTTAAGTACATATATATATATATATATATATATATATATATAGAAGATATATATAGATATAGATATATAGATATAGATATATAGATATACATCTATATATATATATATATATATATATATATATATATATATATATATATATATATATCCATATATATATATATTCTATAAGAACCCTCAGAACTAAGCATTTAAAAAAAAAAGATTAAGTTCAGAGACTCTTTCTGTTTGTGTGAATGCCAGTTTATTTTAATTACACATATTCCATTCTGCTTTTTATGCATTCCTCTTCCAACTTGCACATAAACAAATGCATGGTAAACTCCTTAGGCTTTTAAATTCTTCAGCAAAAACACACAAACTACAGTAATGGTACATTTGTCCCTGCACATAGATGCTCCCAGCTGAATGATATGCACCAGGCATATGCCGAGCTTATACCAAACAATTTTCCCCGTAGCAGACTTAAGACTGAAGGTCTTTAGTAAATCTCATGATTTTTACTGGAGTCGTGGCGCATCCCTGCAGCCTTGATCGTTAAGTTTTAGATTGTAATCTGCACTGATTTATTCATGTCCAAATGTTGGGCTTGCGACAAAATATAAAATGTGTTTGATATTATCGCAAGTCGCAGCGATGCAACGCAATCAACAACCAATAGCTGGATGAACTCTGACTGCAGCGGAAACAGGTGCCGACCTCCAGAACCGTCAATGCTCAGAGTTGCGACATGCATTGAAATCAATGTAAAAGCAGTCACATGACTCATGGAGAATGCCATGCGGACCTGGCACTGTCATATCTGACTGCAGAACACACAGCAGCAATCAGATTACTGACAGTATACACCAAATAAACATCGGTGCTGCACAGACATGCTGGTCACTGAATGTTCTCGGTTAGAGAGGGCATATTATGTTTTGCATTATTAGTGGTTTAGCTTACTGTTTTTAATGTTTTCTATGTTTTAATACAGTGTCTTTGTGCATTTTGAAAAGGTGCTTTTAAATAAAAGTATTTTGGTGGTGCACACTAATATCTTTTTCCTGGCTACACTAGGGCTCTGAGTATTGACGGTTCTTGAGGTTGGACCTGTTTCTGCTGCTGTCAGAGCTCATCCAGCTATTGGTTGTTGATTGTGTTGCGTCACTGCGACTTGCGATAATATCAGACACGTTTGATATTGTCGCAAGCCCAAGACTAAGAAAAGATTGCTACATTACCATCTCAAACTTAATGTCTGAGGCCGCGGGGACTCCAGTAAAACTCCTCAGATTTCCTGAAGACCTTCAGTCTTCAGTCTGCGACGGTGAAAATCATTTGGTTTAAGCCTGGCATTAGTTGTTGTATTTTCCTAAAGGGGCATCACCTGCTTTCATGATGGTGTTTGCTTTGTAGAATACAAAAATGGTTCTAAACCTCATTATTAACCTCACACTGCAAAGAAAGCTTCACGTATAGAGAAATATCAGGTACAGCCAATACTCAGGTGAAGCCTATGGCTTGTTTTAGAGTTGCTCACTACTTGCCTTGCCTTGCCTTGCCTTGCCTAGTTACACTAACAAAAATCTTGACAAGAAAAAGGAGAATATGAAGGAATAACTTCCAGCTTGGCAAACAAAAACGGCTCAGCTCCTGCATTTACCATCCGGGAAGACGGTTGTGTTTCCTTTGTCGCTCCAACTCTTCTCACCAATGACTTGATAATTCCACATGCCTAAGGTGCTTCAAAATGAGGACCTATTGATAGGGTTCCTTGTGATCACTATCCTTTATAGCAGTATGCACTCGTGGGAGGGTGGTGGATTACAAAAGATTGCTGCTGACACTCTTCAAGCCGAGGCATGTCATTAAACAGTAAATCATGCTGATTGAAAAACACATTAGCTTCCAGCGTTCTGTTTACAAAGGAGGACCTTCTCCACAGGCACAGATTGTGCTCTTGGCCAGAATAAATCAACATCCAGTCATCCACATTCTCCTACCACGCAACGCTTCCTGAGCTCAGCTTACAGTTACAAATCACTACCTGAGATGTGTTGACTGCAGTGTACAGTCTCCACTTCACTGCAGTATTTATTCATCAACATGGGCTGTCAACACTGTCTGTTGAAGGTGCAATGAAATGGTCTTGAATAATAACGTTTGTTTAGCACCTTTGATGTAATTAGAGACTGATTTAATATTGCACTTAAAATAGAAGCAGATGACAACTAAAGGAAAAACTAAGAGTTTTTGTAGGTTGTAGAGCCATCATGTGCTGCCAGAGCAGCTTAGAGCAACTTGGTATAGTCTGTGCAAGTCTTGTAAACTAATGGAGGAATGGAAAAGCATTTTTCTGCAAGACTGTCATAGTAAATTTTATGTGCATTGTTCCAAAATCTTCTACAGGTGCTGAACTGTATTATCTTGTTAGGTTTTGGACCAAAGCAAATAACTCATTTACATCTGCTGTCACATTCATTAAACCATTTGATAATTTATTATGCTCTTTAAGTTAAAGAAGAAAAGGAAAAAGAACACCTGAGCAGGAATGAATCATTATGATGAACAAGGATGAAATTTTGATTTCAAAAGTGGGGGACACAAGTATTATCAATAAACCTGGCAGCGGCTGATCCAGTTAAGATATACGTAACAAGAGGTGGAACATGAGCAAATTCTAATTTAAGTAATTACAATAATGACAAAACGTATTGCCAAATAAACCAGTTAATGTCCCTCTCTACTGTGAGTTCCTGACCAGCTCATGAACCCACTGCTTGTCACTCACTACTATTTCTTACCAATAAAATAATACATTTGCAAGTTTACAGACTTTTTAGTACAGCCTCCATAAAATACTGTACCTGGTCAGTTTGCTTCTTTCATCTGGCAAAACAGTTGTCGTCAAAATTATACCCTCCAATTAACAAAGGAAAAAAAAAAAAAAATCTGGCATTGAAATAAGATGAAACTGACAAACGTAATAAATTAAAAAAAAAAAAATCTAAGAAAATCATTACACTGATTTTGAATTGTGGTTTGAAAGAAATATATATAAAAAAAAAAACACGAAAAATAAAACAAGTAAACAAGCATGATGGGGCATGATTAGTTTTGATGAGCAACACTTTGAAACAGTCACTGCAGTCAGGTGATTTATCTAATGTTCAAAAAGACTTCTGCACCTGTTGACAGGTAATTTGGTCCACTGTTCATTGGAAAGTTGCTCTAATGTGCCTGGGAAAGTTTTGTTTGCTTGTTTTTTTTTTTTATTAATTATTCTTTTCAACCATAATTTAAAAGCAACATTTTGTTTCACTAAATTATAATTTAGTAATTTTTTATTTATTATTAGTTTCTTTATTTTCTTGTTATGTGAATTACTATTGAGAATTTAGCCTTTTCTTTAATTGGAGGGTATGTATAGTTTTTAAGGGTGACTGTAGATGCAGGTGCTAGCACGAGTGTGTTCATGGTGCAATTAAAGACGGCTTGGAAAAAATGGTTTAGGACAGTTAAAAAGTGCAGGGACTAAACGGCCTTTTGAAAAAGTGCAGGGGACATGTTCCCTGTGTCCCCCCTAAAATGATGTCCTTGGTGATGAAGGTGATCTCCCAGGGATAAAAAAGAAAAAAAAAAAATATTCGGAATGAAAGGAGAAAAAAGAATCTAATCAATACCAAGAAGTTTCTAAGAGACAGAACCACCATTCCCTGTGAATTATGTGTATTAGGGGATATTCCCTTTGGGCCAACTACACTACTCACAAAAAGTTAAGGATATTTGGCTTTTTATATGATGTCAGAATGAATCTAAAATCCACTTCAACCTTTCCAGATGAGCTGAATTAAACTTTCTCTAAACTTTGCAATGCACATGTACATTGTTCAATGGTTAAATATTTATTCTGCATCATTATGTTCTTCAAAAACCAAAAGTTGAATATCCCTAACTTTTTGTGAGTAGTGTAAATGCTCCCAAAAGTGTTCATTTCTTTGCTGTCTTTGACCAAGTTACTCAAATGTCTGCTCTAAGCATTCTGCTTGTTATGCTTTAACCACCAAAGATGTGGCATGGCATAAAGTAATACGCAAAAGGTTTGTCCACATTTTCCCCTTCACATTTAAACTCTTAATGCCATGCCTGAATTCATTTTCAGTTATAGAAAAACAAAATTAATACAGGGGGAAAAAAAATAGGAAAAATGTACCGTAGCAAATAGAAAAAGACAGGAAAAAAAGTAGATTAAAATTAAATATTGAATAAATTATCAACCATTGATAGAAAAAGATATAATGATATGTAAACAAATACACAGGAGTAAAAAAACAAACAAAAAACAAACAAAAAAAAAAAACAAATAACCCCTGATTGGTTAAAGAAGATTGAATAAACTTAAGACCAGAAGTGATTTTGTTGAAAACTTGTGATACCAGGTATCATGCAGTTAAATTTGGGTGGTGGTTGGGGGATCAGTCCAAGTTTAGCAGGTAAAATAAAGTCAGAACTTATTCATGAGGTCCCTCAACAGAGCATTAGACAGATACTGTTGGTAAATAGATGGATGGATGGCGTGGATAGATAGATAGATAGATAGATAGATAGATAGATAGATAGATAGATAGATAGATAGATAGATAGATAGATAGATAGATAGATAGATAGATAGATAGATAGATAGATAGATAGATAGATAGATAGATAGATAGATAGATAGATAGATAGATAGATAGATAGATAGATAAATCCCTCATTCTGTGGGTATTATTTTTCATTGTGAATGAATACTGTGAATATAAATATGCTCTATTTCTATGATCTTTACACCCATTGCCTTAGGATTTGGATTTTGAAAAGGGACTTACAGAGCACTGCCTTGATATACATATTGTAAATGGAAGGGTTATTGCTGCTAAGACAGTTTAAAAGCACTAACATGCCAGCCATGTCTTTCTCAAAGGGTTTCACATCCTCACAGCATGTTTCTGCACACATTCCTGAAGACACTGACTTCATATGAGCCACATGGATTTAGTAAAGCACATGGTTCATAACTGTTTATTCTCTTGCAGGGCACATTGACATGCCTGATTGTAGTTGCAGTAAGTTGGGATGAGAAAATATGACTTGTGGAACAAATAAGTTGGCAATTTATTAATTTCTTGTTTATTTGTCTGATCAAATTTTTTGTTTGTTTGTTTGTTTGTTTTTTCTTTCATTTGGAAAAGATAATTCAAAAACAAGCATAAAAACAAACAGGCAACACACCTACCCATACTCTACAAATGTAAACATGTCCTACATATGACAAGATACAGTAACAAGAAAATTGAATAAAAAAAGCATAGCAGATGCTTACAGCACACAGATATACTGTGAGCTATAGAGCATCTATCTAGCTACAAGAACAGCTTGGTTGATTAAAAGCCAGTTTTTGAGATGGCATTTAAAAATGATGTGGTACATGCCTAAGTATGCAGATATCAAATATAAAAACCTACAAGCTAATGTTTTAGTTTTTAGAATTTCACATTAGTATACATGATTTTTTTGACTGCAGTTTTTGCCATTATGAAGCTTGTCTTGCAAACCTCTCCCTTGCTTGGGGAGATCTATGGGTGTAAATGGGAGTCCCATGGCTTCTAGTGCACCTCATGAGACTTGTACTGAAGCTGCAGATTAATGGGGACCACAGGTTCACCAATGTGATGGTTTCAGTATGTAACTCACTGTTAAAATGGCTTCAGCCAAACCACACATCCAGACAGCACTGCATTCTCTAGAGTACACAACATGCAATTATTCAACAAAAGCAGTAGATTTGTCATACGAACCATTTACATTTATTGACCTAAATGGAGTCCCTCCTTAACATTGTGTTTCTTTTAAACACAATAGGTGATTGGACATCCTGGCACCAATGCCAACATCAGACATACAGTAGCTCGCTCTCATAAATAATTAAATTACTATCCTGTAGTTTTGAGGTCAGAAAGCTCCAACCCTGTTATACGAAGCCCTACCTATAGCTTTTCAAACAAAACATTCAACAAACCCAAAATGAGAATTCTGTGTTTTGTACTTCAAAAGCCAGCTCTCTGTTTACACTGCTTAAAGGCACTGATGAGCGGGAGAGCTAGGAAATTCTCCTTTCATTTTTCTCATACGTTTAGTTGCACTGACATCTAAGCAAAGGTAGGCCATAGTCATAAATCACTAAGTACAATAACAGGCATACTGTATTTTGAGCCGGTCCATCATTGGCAGTGTTTTGTTTTCTCATTGCATCTTGGCAAATTGCTGTTATTAATGGGAGAAAGCATAGTTTGCAGCCCTCATTAGAAGTTGTTCCTACAGCGCTTCTGATGGATTAAGACAAGCCAGAGGCCTTGTCTGCCTCCACAGCCAGCTAATATGAGCCAATTAAATGCCCTGCACTCTCTGGCCACTCCACACTTGCTTGCGTGCTTTTTCCAAGAATTCTGCTTCGTTGCCAAAAAAAAATTCACAAATAGTCATGCTAAGGGCGTTGTGGAGAGAAGTTGCCTCGCAGTCCATGATAACAAATTACACCCCTATAAAATGTGTTAGTTTCTCTAAGGATGGTGATTATCCTTTCATCAAGAATGTTGAGCTCTTCCTTAATGTTTCTTCAATCTGTCCCTCAAGTAACAGGAACTTTTAGCAGCACATTTTCTGTTGGGTCATCTAACTTTATAAATAAAGTCACACCAGCAAGTTTTAGTTTTTATGTTTTTACCTTCCAAGTGGAGTATTTGGTTCAGGGGAAGTTTATAAACAGGAGACTGCATTAAATTGTTTAATATCTAAGTTTTTCCTTTACACGTACATGTAAATATACAGTATTATAGTATAATATGCGGTATTATTTCAACTTTAAACAATCAATACATACATTATTTTTTGTTACACTGCTTTGTGAATGATCTTAGTTATTCTGCCATATTGATCCAATTTCAATCTCCTCCCTTGTATATTAAAGCGTTTTCAGTAGTTATTAAATATTATAAAAGTTACAGTGTCATAACAAAAGAGATAAACAGCTGAAGAAATCTGTTCTTAGTTTTAAACAGGGGCCTTATTTAGCTGAAGTGTATGATAATGAGAGTATTATCCTCTCTAAAATGTGCCTGTGGTGTATTTGCATGTAGGGAAATATGGAACATGATTATTTTCAAAGATTATGAAACCCCAAGAGGTCATGGGAGCAGCTAAGGGTAAAATATGGTGTCCGTGATGGTGGAGGTGGCATTGTAAATTGAATGGCGTAATTCAACAACCGTCAACAGATATATTTTTTATATCTTTTTATCTGGGATTTGTTGAAGAAATCCTACAAATGCTCACGACTCTTACCAAAATCTCAGTGCCACATAAGAACAAAATCAGCATCTGTTCAGTTCTTTATTATACAATAATAAAACTTCTGTAATGATTTTGTCAGATTTTTAAATAACTTTTGATAAACTATAAAGCATGTTGTTATTTTAAGATAGATAGCAAGATTTTGCAGATCCAGTGACATGATGTAATAAACTGCTATCAGGTAAAATAGAGCGTATTTGGTTCTTTTTGGTTTCCTACAAGCAGCAAACTCCAATGGAAAAAAAAAAAGTGAAGCTAATGTTGAACAGTGTTTTCGTTAACGATGACAAAATAATTTAGTTGATGCCTTTTTTTTAAATGACGAAAACGAGATAATGACAAGCTCAGTATGTCTCTATGATGACTAAAACATCAGACAGGTGTAAATTTTTGTTGACGAGACGAGACTGGACGGAAATGTTAGTGGCTGGTGTGTCAGACTTTTTCTTTTCTTTTTTTTTTTTACATATAGCCTAACTGACTAAAACTAGACTAACACATTTTTTAATTTTGTCGTCTAAATCTAGACTAAAACCTTTTGATTTCCGTCGACTATGACTAGACTAAAACTACCAGATACAGAAATTACTAAAATGTGACTAAAAATAATAAGCATTTTCGTCAGAAAGACTAAGACTAAGAAGACTAAAACTCAGATAGTTGCCAAAAACAACACTGAAGTGTTAGTGACAAAAGTTGCAATTCACTCCTCATCCACCAGGGGCTGGCTCCAAAAGGGAGTCAATCCCCATAGACTCCTATGTTAAAAAGTACCAATTTCACAGCAGAAATAAACATGTTATTTAACTTATAAATTATGCACATAGGGGCATGTCCTTTTTATTGACAGGCAAAAGATTTGCTGCTGTTACTAGCACTGGTTGCTAATGGCTTGCTCATTGCCTGCTTTCAGGAAGGCCTCAGTCTGAAGCAGAAAAGCACAGTGGCAGTTTTAAGTCATCGAACGGTGTACCTTAGCTTTAGCCCACCTATCTTCATTAGCTCCTGTTAGCTCCTGTTAGCTCCAGGTTAGCTCGGTTCGCTCTTAGCGCAGAGTTTGTTGACTGTCAATCATTTTCCACCCCTCTCACAGCCCCCTTCTCTTTGCCTATTTTTGTATTTTCCGTGAGTGATGACACACTGAAAGTCATTTAGATGGCAACAGTGGGAACTATCCAACAAGCTCCAAATCAGCTCTTCAGAAACCAATGGGTCATTTTAGCGGAAGGTCTGTCCATTGTTTTTACAGTCTTTGGTTTCTTATCATTGTATAGGCAGGGTTCCCCACCCTTCTACGAGACCCAGGGTTTATCTGATTTACATGACAGCATGTCATAGCTGCTGTCTGTGTGTTGTGCTGTAGGAATTTCTCCCTGATGCTACTGTACCACACACAGACACACATAGTCACATGCGTGCATGTCTTACAGGTGAGTGCTTTACCACCAGCACCACGGACAGAACACCTCTCAGAAAACACGTCAACCACTAACAAATCAGACACGAATATCAGTGTTTTTAAAACTTTAACAATACATCATTAGGCCTATTTTAGGTTGGCTGGAGCCCCCTAAAATGTTATACTATTTTTCCAAAAGTATTTGCTCACCTGCCTTGACTCAAATAAGAGCTTAAGTGGCATCCCATTCCCAATTCATTGTATAGTTCAATATGACATTGGTCCACCCTTTGATAGAACAGCTTCAGCTCTTCTGAAAAGGCTGTCCACAAGGTTTCGGAGTGTGTTTATGGGAATTTTTGACCATTCTTCCAGAAGCACATTTGTAAGGTCACAAACTGATGTTGGACAAGAAGGCCTGGCTCTCAGGCTCGGCTCTAATTCATCCCAAAGGTGTTTTATCGTGTTGAGGTCAAGACTCTGTACAGGCCAGTCAAGTTCATTCACACCAGACTCTGCCATCCATGTCTTTATGGACCTGCTTTGTTCACTGATGCACAGTCATGTTGGAAGAAGAAGGGGCCAGCTCCAAACTGTTCCCACAAAGTTGGGAGCATGTAATTGTCCAAAATGTCTGGGTATGCTGAAGGATTCAGACTCCCTTTCACTGGAACTAAGAGGCCAAGCCCAGCTCCTGAAAAACAAGCCCACACCATAATCCCCCTCCTCCAAACTTTACACTTGGAACAATGCAGAGGACAATTACCGTTGTCCGAGCAACCGCCAAACCCAGACTCGTCCATCAGATTGCCAGATGGAATCATGATTCTTCACTCCAGAGAACGCCTCCACTGCTCTCGAGTCCAGTGGCAGCATGCTTTACAACACTGCATACCACACTTTGCATTGCACTTGGTGATGTACAGTATGGCTTAGATGCAGCTGCTCAACCATGGAAACCCATTCCATAAAGCTCTCTGCGCACTGTTCTTGAGCTGATCTGAAGGCCACATGAAGTTTGGAGGTCTGTAGTGATTGACTGCAGAAAGTTGGCAACCTCTTTGCACTATGCATTCCAGCATCCGCTGACCCTGCTCCATCAGTTTACATGGCCTACAACTTTGTGGCTGAGTTGCTGTTGATCCCAAACACTTCCACTTTCTTGTAAAACAGGTGACAGTTGACTGTGGAAAATTTAGGAGCGAGGAAATTTCAGGACTGGATTTGTGGCACAGGTGGCATCCTATCACAGTTCCAAGCTGGAATTCACTGAGCTCCTGAGAGCGACCCATTCTTTCACAAATGTTTGTAAAAACAGTTTGCATGCCTAGGTGCTTGATTTTATACACATGGTCATGGAAGTGATTGGAACAGCTGATTCACATAATTTAGATGGGTGAGAAAATACTTTTGGCAATATAGTGTGTATTGATTTCATTATTGGCTTTGTAAAGATGCCTACATGAACTCCTAGTTATCTTTGCTATGCTGATGCTGTTATTTCCCAGCTGTCCTTCCAGCACAGGGCTGCTGACATTGTAGCTGCGTGTCCCACCCTAAGTTTCCTTTTCAGTCCTCAGTGAAATGATTGGTTTAAGTTGCCTTCTTCTGCTGGTCTAGTATTCATGGATGTTGTTAGGCTCCTTTAATTAGAATTAGGGAGATAGGGATGGAAACAGTGGTGCTCCAGCGAGGAGCAGCCACAGTTTTTCAGATGTAGTGTGTTTTACACATTGCGGGAGAGTGCACAGCTGAACACAGCCTACCAAACATTATAAAAGTTGTATTACGGCTTAAAATTGACCATTGCTACATTTGATCAATTACAGGTTATCTGAATCTGAACTTTAAGAATATTTAACACATCTTGGCAGAATTAAATGGTTTCATCAGGACTTTGATTTTTTTTTTTTTTTTTTTTTTTTTGTCTGTTTTTTTTTTTAATCACCTCCTTTTGGTCATTTATCAAAAATTAGTCTGTGATGAAGTTTACAAATGTCATGTGACTTCACAGCGTTCAGTTGTCACATGAAAATTAGATAAAGTATTTATCGATTATCTTTTGTGTCATATTAACACTGTAGTGCTGTAATGGGGCGGGTACTGTTTTAGAGTTCATGAATGCATCATGAACTCTGAAGACTGCAAGACGTTCATGAAAAATGCATGAACAAACTGATTTTAAGGTTGTTCTATGATCATTTTCAAAGGCGACCAAAGTAACATTTTGGCTCAAATCCAACTAGGGATTGAGGAAAATGTTGTAACAAAGCAATATCATCCAAATAATGAAACCTATGTTGGTCTCAGTCTCAGTTCCATGAATGAAAGCACAAGCTAAATGCTAAAAGCACTTTTAAGCAGCATTCAAATGCTTCATCCAACCACTCTCCTTCCTCGTTATGCAGACTTTGTGGTTTATTCATTAAAAGACTTGACAATCAGTCTGCTCTAATATGGAAAGGTTTGTATTTAGGCACATTTCCATCATGCAGTTTGCAGGGGCATTACCTGGTAGAAAAAAAAATTATGAGTGGCATTAATTAGTATTAACAAACACTTATCTCAGTTGGACATGTTCATGATAATCTACCATATTTCTTGTGAGTAGCCTCTCATGTTAATTTTTTCATGTTGTGATTTGACATGGGTTGTGTGGAATTTAAAGTTATTTAAACCAACTTTTGTTTTATTTTATGTGATACTTATTTATCCACAAAAGTTCTTTTGTAATTTTGTATGCCATCTTGATCAGAATTCCCTGGAATGAAAGATGTTATCCTATTTCAGTTTCAATCCCAACTGTTGTACTATTTCTAAGGGATGACTTCTTACATAAACAGTTGCACTGCGTTGATATTTTGACCCTCTAAGTGAATTAACACTGGCTGCTTTACTGTGTGAATATTGCTGATAACAACCCGTGTTATAACAAGGGCATCAAGCATAACACGACATATTGCTCTGCTGGAGCACTTTCAGCAGAGAATTGGCAAATGAAATGTGTCTAATTTATGAAGTCATTTGGATTTCATTCGATTGATATTGGATTGCGTGGGAATTATGCCTCATGTTTTGGTACGAGCAGACTGCAACTGCTCCAGTTTATCATAGGGATTCCTTAAAATGTGAAGTTCCTTGGCTTGAGTGCATAACCCATGTAATACGCTCTTTTAAAAAAAATCCTCATCCTCCCTACAAGCTCTGGAGCATTTTTCTGTCATTGGCTACGCTACATTTTCCACTGAGCCACATAGTGAATTGTTCACAATTAACCCCAGCAACCACAGAAGAAGACTTTCATGTATACGTAGAATGTTTGCCACTTTTTACTAAATGCATATGTCCATTACTAAGGGCAAAACACAGTTATTGTATGGTGAATGAGAAACTATATTCCACAGAGGCAGTTGACATCTTTTTTTTCGAATGAAATGAATTTTTATCACCTCTTTGGGTAACTCACACAACTATAGTCACAGGGACTGACTGCTCCTCTTGTGGGTTCATAGTAAGTAGTGAGGATTTTCTCTAAGAGCATCAGCTCTGTGTTAATGACATGCAGACTTCAGAAAGGTTTATCCATTCAATTTGACTCTGGAGAGCCTGCTGATTAAATTAAGATTTCCTAATAAGCATATCTAGGTGCACTGACATGAGAGAGAAACTGATCTGTGTTAGTCCACCAGCACAGATACCATGCTTTAGAAGCTAGTAATTTCTTCAGTAAATTTGACTCAGCTTTGCATACTTTCAAAATGTTTGAAATCAAAAGTACACTGTCTTTGACAAAGTTATAATCATCCTCCAAACTCATTAACCTTAGTGCATCATTTTAGATCCTTTCTGTGGTAAAGAAGCAATGCAGTCTATGTTTTTTACTAGGGGTGTGCAAAGCAACTGGTATTTGTATCTGTCTGTTTTTTAAAGGGAGGAAACGTATTTGTATTTTTTTGTTTTTGTTTTTGTTTTTGTGTTTGAGTATTTTTTTCTTTTTTTTTTTTAGCGTTACACTTCTAATTTACGTCAGGTTTTGCATTAAATGAAGCTAATAGGTGAATGAAACTGACTTGCAGAGGCAGAACATGTCTGATGATTTGCTGGTGCTGGTGTTTATGTTGTGAAGTCAAAATAATAAAAAGCAATGAAAATAATACATTGAATTGTCCTGTACATCACAGGATCTCAAAGGGCTAAACTTTCAAGGGCCAACTTGTCATTTGGGGGTGTTGAAATAGAAACACGTAACATGGCATCTTATGTACAGGTAGCGACCAGTAGCCTATAATAATCTAATAATAATTCATACATTTAATTTCAGAATAGGCCTAGACTGCATAAACAAGCTTAAAGAGCATGTGTTCATGCATCTGTAACAGGTAACTTTCTCATTACTGACACATGATATAATAACTAAATCATTTATCATCATGTGGCAGCTGACTGCTGTGAAGTCGCGTCACATTTCTAAACTTCATCATGAAATA
Organism: Atherinomorus stipes; assembly: GCA_023101725.1. NCBI lineage: Eukaryota > Metazoa > Chordata > Actinopteri > Atheriniformes > Atherinidae > Atherinomorus > Atherinomorus stipes. The sequence continues at coordinate 49,599 of JALJCO010008183.1, read as the reverse complement.
ATTGTACATAAATGACTGACACGAGGTGATTAAAAAACCCATCGATAAAAGAAAAAAAGTCCTGATGAGACTGTTTCATTCAGTGGAGTCGCGCTGAAGTTCAGATCTTAGAAAACTGCTGACATTTTTCAAATCTACATGTTTTCCGACATGCGCTCTGTCCACTGCGCTGCTGGAGCGCACGGCTGAGGACGCACATGTGTGCATTTGTACAGAACCCCACACTTTATTTCACTTCATAGCAGTTTTTTTAAAATAGTGTCACGGGGTCCACTCAGACCAGACTTTGCTCTCGTGGCCAGCAGACTGTGGTCAGCATGATGTTTTTAGTACCTCGCTTGGCACTTGGTGCCTTACCAGCAGTGCGTAATATGATCAGTGCAGTGGAGGTGGAGCAGTGGTGGAAGGGCGGTGCTGTACAAAAGCTTTGTTTTAATCTCTTTAACGTTACTCTGTTAACAGCTTGTTGTCTAAATGATCGAACTGACAGAACTATGTAAACGGAGCCAACATGAGAGACGTCGATTATCTCCCGATCAAGCTTCCAGATAGTGATGCAGTTCAGTCTTTCACTCAGCCAGCTTCTCTGGGGCAGCCTGTCACATTGTTCACTCCTCCAGGCATACACTGCAGTCTTATGAATAGACGCAGCTTTTGATAGAATGTTTTTCTTCTTCCCGATTACAAATATTTTGAAAAATATTTGTTTGAAATAAGTATTCGTATAAATCACGTTATTTGTGCCATTCCGAATACCGTATTCGGATTTGGCTCCACCCCTAGTTTTTACTAAAGATTAACACAACATACTGTACTGTATATGCTCCACAGAATATACACATCATACACAATAAAGATATTAGAACTGTTGAATGGGATCAGAACAATTTTGTGTGAAGATATACATGTAAACTTCACTGATCATTTTGAGTGATGGTTCTCTGTCACCCCCAATATAAAGCTTTCTAAATGAGATTTACATTTGTTTATGATTAAAACCTCTTATTAAGGAGTAAAAACACTAAAATCATTGTTTTAAAAATTATACTAAATCTATGTGGCTTCCATCAGGGTGAATGCTTAATCATAAACCTGTTATATTTGACACTGTTAAAGATGGACAAAAGAACTTTTGCCATTTTCTCAGTGACTCGTATTTACAGCTAGTCCAGCATCCATCTTGCATCCTACCTTAAAGGTTGAATATGGAATACGGACAGAACAGCGACATCACGTGTGTCTAGGTTGTAGTTGCAACGGCAGAAAAACAACTCTAGCCGCTGGGATGCCAGGCTCACTGCCGATGCGCAAGTGACCAACAGTCTGCAGCATGTCCAACAAGTAACACAGCGGAGTTTATAACTGACAGCTAACGTTAGCCACGTTAGCAAACAAGCTAGCTTACCGATCCAGGAGGAAACTCGCCATTTCCATGTTTTGACTCCGTGGAAAACGGTTATGTGGGTCCATTTAGTGAAGTCTTCACCTAAATTTACTCCAGGTTTTGCTCTTCTCATGTCACTCCTCCTCAGAAACAGATAACAATATCTCCAGGGCTCTGAAGCAGCTGCTTCACTCGTCATCTCCACGGTTTTCCCCTGTACCAGCCTGACTATGACCAAAATATTGTTTCCACACAGAGATCGTATTTGGCAACCTGCAATGGCGGCGTGTATTGGCTTATAGACGTAAATAAAATGGCATTATTGAACCCGTAAAAATTTATTTTATAATTATTTTTAGGCTAAATATAAATTTTCTGGGAAATGTTGTACTTTCATTCTGTACACCCCCAAATGACCTCTGGAGGTTTTTTTTTTTTTTTTTTTTTTTTAAATATAGCTTTTAATAAAAATGTTCCATATTCAACCTTTAACTGTAGGCTTTTAGCTCTGTAGCTCTTTCCAGCCAGTAAAAAGCAGTCTTATTTTGACTTGTCTTATCTCTTGTTCTGAATCTTTCTCTCCATCTTTTCCTCTCATCCTCAGGTAATGTGTTCTTGCGTTTCATTCAAAACAGTCACTGTTTTAGAATCTGTTTGCTAGCTTGTGTGACGCGGTGTGTAAGCATAAACTCAGCTGCAATGTCATGTAGCATCTTGGATGAAAAAGTTGTGTAGTGCAGTGTCTCAACCTTGGGATGCTGCTGGGCAGCGACAGCTCCAAAAATTCACATAATAAATGCCATCAAACAGGTCCAGAGACCAGATTTTTGAGGTTGCAAAGTTACAATGTGTCTTTAAGATCCTAGATTGAAATAAGGCTAAAGAAAGGAACCTTTACATATGAGATCATCACCAAGCAACAATGTTTAAAACATTAATATAACCAACAATAATATGGGAGATGGGAGCAGACAGCAAACCAGCTCTGCACTGGGCCGTAGGATCTGGGCTGTTTCCATAACCTGATGTCCAAGCCTAGCATAGGAAACCAGGATTGCTCCTGACTCACAGCTCATAAACAACTAAACAAAGAGAAGTTGCAGTCGTGTAATGCTGGTGTTTTTGGTGGTACTACAAGGACACTACCCCTTTTGGCCTGATTAGCTCAGAGGAATTCCTCCAGCCAATCTCTGGGAAGGAAACAGAGAAAAGATTAATCAAAGTCAAACACACAAATAGAACATCCATGCTGACAGAGAGGGTGTGCAACACAAAAGTCACAAGTACTCTTGATGCAGGTGAAAAAAATAAAAAGAAAAGAAAAACTTTTTCTTTCTCTAATTTACTAAGCGGGTAAAGCAGATAATAATAATAAAAAAAAGCAATGTAAAGCCATACACCACAGATTATTACAATTATTATCAGAGAAATATTCACAATATTACAATTATTATGCATTGATTAATTTCACATGATAAATATCTATAATCATGTCAACATTCCATAAAGATATTAAAATTTTTATGTTTTGATGCCAACATAATACAATGATATAACCACAAAGTAAGGTAACCAGCAAGTCCTTGTCCAACAATATCCTGGAGTGTGCTGTAATCTGTAAATAAATTCTATTCTTTACCCTGGATTTCTCTCAGAGAAAATGGATGGAAAATGCTACAGGACCTCTACCTGGACTTGGCAGGGCTCTTTCTGTAAATTATATAGCAAAAATGCTTTTGAACATTTATTTTGAGCCTGAGTACAGAATTTTCAAATATGGCGGAAAAGAAACAACACAAAATAATGTGCGTTTTCATTACATGTCACAAGCCCACACAGCATTTCTATTGTTATTACAGTAAGTGCTTCTTACCTATCACACACAGTCATACTCCAGCAGGCGCATGGGGAGGCAATGTGGGGTTCAATGTCTTGCCCAAGGGCAACTCAGCAAACAGTGGGTATGGAAAGTATTCAGAAATATTTTAAAATAAAAAAACAGAAATGTAGAAATTTTTGCAAATATATTTAAAAAGAACAACTGAAATGTCACATGGTCAAAGGTATTTAGACCCTTGGCAGTGACACTCATATTTAATTCATATGCTGTCCATTTCTTCTAATCCTCCTTGAGATGGTTCTACTCCTTCATTGGAGTCCAGCTGTGTTTAATTAAACTGATTGGACTTGATTAGGAAAGGCACACACCTGTCTACATAAGACTTTACAGCTCACAGTGCATGTCAGAGCAAATGAGAATCATGAGGTCAAAGGAACTGTCCAAGGAGCTCAGAGGCAGAATTGTGGCAAAGCATAGATCTGGACAAGGTTACAAAATAATTTCTGCAGCACTAAAGGTTCCTAAGAGCGTGGTGGCCTCCATAGTCCTTAAATGGAAGAAGTTTGGGACGACCAGAACTCTTCCTAAACCCAGCCGTCCAGCCAAACTGAGCAATCGTGGGAGAAGAGCCTTGGTGAGAGAGGTACAGATGCAGGCGTGAAAAAGTTCCGCCCGCAAATACGTCATCATGCACGGTGTCCAAACTTGGCGTGTGGAAACGTCCTTGTTCCGGGCATTCATTTATGCTCTGAAATCGTTTCCCCTGGGAACACAGGCGTTTCTCTGTGCAATTGAATTAGCAAACAAGTCGCTGGTAAGTGGCTGGCAGTCGGCAGAAAAGGGAACTTTTTCATGCCCACATCTGTAAAGAAGAACTCAAAGATCACTGTGGCTGAGCTCCAGCGAAGCAATAGGGAGTTGGGAGGAAGTTCCACAAAGTTAACTATCACTGCACTCCTCCACCAGTCGGGGCTTTATGGCAGATGGCCCAACGGAAGTCGCCACAGTGCAAGACATATGAAAGCCCATGTTTGCCAAAAAACACATGAAGGACTCCCAGACTGTGAGAAATAAGATTCTCTGGTCTGATGAGACCAAGATTGAACTTTTTGGAGTTAATTCTGAGTGGTATGGACCTGTTGTGAGTTGACTCGCCGCAGAGGTTGGATACTGGGCGTGTCGGCAAATCTTTTGAGTTTTTCATATACACTTTACCTTGTCTTTTAATGTTTTGGGAGTGAACGTAACATTATTGACCATATCAAAGTAAAGCAGGTCACAAACAGCTTACTTTTTCCATGTTAGCATCGCCAAGCTGGCTACACCTAACGCGCTGTGTGATGCCTCAGGGGAAAGTGGACAGCTGTGAGTAGGGGGATGCAAGGGGCAGCAAAGATGAAACACTACTGGTTCGTCAGAGACTCTCTTCTCCAGCACTCTACGATGATTAGTTACAAACACTTCACCATGCTGCTCCGTCATACTATTAGTTGTGAATACAACATGCGCATATTTCCTACAGAATTCACATATCAGCACCTTTTTTGCATAGTTTCGAGAGGCAAGCGTATTTACCGTATTTACCAGCGTATTAAGATGTCAAATTCCGTACCTGCTGCGCAAAATGTGAACATGTTGGCAGGTCTGCAATGCACACTATGCCAAAAAGGTATTGTGTGCAGAGTCAGTTGTGTTTAAACAATGAAACTATACATAATTTAATCATACACCACACGTTTTAACAATAGCTACTTCCTTGCCACAGGTAGACTGATGGCAAAAACTACATAAGTGACCAGACTCTTCTGCAATAATCTCACAGACCCATTTTAAATGTAACAGACTTGCAAAAGAATTGACTCTTACAGTAACTAATTGTACAATCAAAGCTGCAAAGCTTTCATCTCCCACTTAACCATGTATTTTCTTGAAATTATCTTCTCATTCTATGTCTTTACTTGTTTATTGTGTCACAACCTCTTACTCTTAGCTCTACAGAGAGAAATCCTCTCTACTTAAACTCCATGTATGTGTACATATGGTGATAACGTACTTGAAGTCCTGAAGTCATTAAAAATAGTATATATTAGCAGACTTATTACTACTGTACATGCACATACAAACTAATTGTTTTCATGTCTGTGTACTTTCATAACAAAAAATGTTTTGTCCAAGTTTTTAAAGCAAACCCTCATCTCTTGAAGCCAACATTAAGTGGATCCAACGGTTCTGTGGTGAGCATTTTGTGAGATTGGTTTTGGTCTACCAGTCTGCATAGGTGGAGTCTTTACAAATCAGAATAATGTTGTTGTGAGGGATCATCACAATTCTTTTCTGATGAGAGTGCTGTGTCTCAGTATGACTTTGCCTCTATACATAGTTCATGAAGTATGACTATCTGAACGCAAATAGAATATATTTGTAAATGATGAGTTCATTTGAGATCAGGTGGCCTTCACAGGCATCTGATCTCAATGTGAATTTGGAAGAGTTTTGATAGACATTTTACAAAGTGTAGAAAGCAGCCAGTATAACTAAATATGTACGTATATGTATGTATATATATACATATATATATATATATATATATATATATATATATATATATATATATATATATATATATATATATATATATATATATCAGATATATCCCAATTATTTTGATTTGTCATCTGTCTGTACACTGTATGAGTACTAGACACCAGTCTCTATCTTATCCTGTTATGTATTTTTTTATTATCCATCTGCATTGCAAGATATAATGCTGCCATTAAATACTGCATATGGTTGAAACTGCTGTTATGTTTGGCAGAGGTTGTGTCTTTCCTGTCTGTGGAGATCAGCCCACACACTGGCTTATTCTGAAATAAGCAGATATGAATAAAAATATTTTTCACAATATGTAAACTAGGTTCCCAAAAAAGATATTTTTGACACTACATTAGGTTATGAATCATCTTTGCATGAACTTATCTTGAGTCTTCCTTCAAATGACCCCCCCCCCCCACACCCACACACACACACACATACACACACACACACCCCTCAAGGTTTGGGATATATTCATTTTCTCTCAGGTCTTCCTGTTATCAGGAACTAATTGCCTTTGCATCCCCCTGCTTTAATTTAGGAGATATAATCTTATACCTTTCCTGATGTTTTGTTCATGTCTTTGTGTGGCATAGTAAAACCAGATCAGCTGGTCTGTATGAAGCATTGTTTTGCAAACAGCTAGTAATCAGACAGTAAAATATTGTTGATAGAGTATTTTACCGTTGCATTATGTTGTTTTAATTTTGTCTGTTAGGTTTGTGCTAATTAGTACACACTTCGTTCATGTCTGCTGTGCTTAGATGTTTATGACTGCTCACTTTGTTGTATAATTCATTTCTAATTGGGACAGGTTTTGGATGTGAGCTTCGTGGCATAAATTCTTTTGAATTATAATATGCTTGTTATTGTAAACAAATTCTGAGTGAATTGCCACCATAAACTGCAGATAAAACATTCCCAGTGCAAACTGTTCATAGATGCGACTACCTGATGTGACTTGCATATATGCCAGTTTTCTCAAATGTTACCAGCTTACATTGTGGCAGGCTGCTGTGGGTCTTGACTGGAATTTCTGGCTTGTTAATATACTCATAACATGTACTTTTGTGATTCATGGGAACTGAAGCCACATTACTGCAATTTCAAAGAACAATTTCCAACACCCAGCTTCATGAATAAAGCCAATGTTAATTTTTGGTTTATACAGCTTCGTCCATTTGCAAATAAACCACGACATGGACAAAAGTACCTGTATGTGTAGATACTGTTAGGGCCGGATTTATTTGCGTGTAATAATTTGCCCTCGCAATCTGGAATTTTGCGCGAGGGGTTGAACCAGGGTTTGCAGGTGATTAATCAATAATGAAGGCGCAAATAACAGCGAGTGCAAACATGTTGGAAACGCCCCTATATTAACTAGGTTTTGCATGTTTCGAGGTTTGCAGCATGGCGAATTGCGAGAGATGACAGCGCAAAAGGAAATATGACGCCAGATGAGGATAGAGATATTAGGAGGACGGAATAAATGAAAATCATTTTTAAAAAGTATGATAAATATAAAAAAATAATACAATAGGTATCTGCAAAAAGTCTCAGAACTGGCCAATTTATGAAGAAATGTATCAGGAGTTGCTGAACAAATAAAAGTGTCTGCAGCTTCGACATGGTCTCTCTTACACAGGAGATGCGCACTTTGGCACAATGCCAAAGGCTTCAGAGCTTGCGCTGCCAGGTGATCCTGTAATCCTGTCCAGGTGCTAAAATCCAAGTTAAAACATGACGTTGGTAAAAAGGGGAAATAAAAAGAAACAATTAATGCAGCTTCAGTTCTCATTAAGCTGCACAGTGGCTGAAAACTTTTATTTTTCCAGAATATTTTACACCCGTTTTAAATAGTGGTTTGCTGTATTGATTTTTATTGAATTCAACAATGAGAACTTAATACGCTGCCCTCACTGCTCATGAAAAATGATCATGAATCAGATTTGTACATGTCCAGAATTGTCCCTCTAAGAAGTTGCAGTTTTTTGTGCCCAAAGCTGCAAGTTTGCACCCGCTTTTCAGACGTACTAAAATAGACGCAAAAAAACAGCAAAGTAATGCAACTTACGGTTGATAAATTGCCTTGCGAGTGCTAAATGAATATATTTACATTTTCTCCTCCCATTCCACATACTTTTGCGTGTAAACACCCCATATTGCATATTCATTGCAGAAAAAGTACTAAATGGATAAGTGGCGCTATTTAGCACATTTTAAAGACCAAACCCTTTTAGCACGCTGTCAATAGATCAGTTTGTTCATCTTTTTGTGTGTGCAGTGAGATAGCTCACGTTTTTATGCACAAAAAACTCCTGACTAAGTTAGTATATCAGAAAGAGAGGGCAACATTTCAGACTGTGAAGTTTGCAACAGTACAATTGGACTGAAAAGGACTGGACAAGTTTGACATACTCACAAAGGTTACCAGGAGAAAGGTTCTTACCTCTAAAAAGAACACGGAATTGCAGCCTGAATTTGCAAATTTGCCTGTAGACAAACTACTCAACCTCTGGAAAACTGTCATTTAGAAAGACAAAACCAAAGTGGTGTTACAGTATCTGGCCACAGTGTTTTCCACCACATGTGGTGAAAATCAAATACAAATCAGCACAAACATTTGATCCCAGCTGTTAAATGCAGCAGTGGAGGGGTGATTATTTAAGATTATTTTGCAACCACAAGACTTTGGCAACTTGCATACCTTTATTCATTCAACAACAAAGTCCTCTATCCTCTATCATTAAATATGTCTGACTGACATTGGTGCTTGGCCAAAATTGCATCATGTAACCTGAGTACACCAACAAACTTACAGCTGAATGGCAGGAAACAAAAACGCCAGACCATATAAGAGATTTGCATATATAAAATACTCTCAAATTTAATCTGAATTTATGTTCATTTTATTTTAAAATGTCCTTAGAAATAAAAGTGGGTGCCCTTCGGTTTTTCTGTATGGCTGTTTCCCTTTGACAAAAAAATAAAAAAATAAATAAATAAATAAAAACAAAGAAATAAAAACTTTTTTGGGCCAAGATTTTCCATTACAGTTGAGCTGATCTGTGAATCAAGCAGAGGTGGACATCCCCGGTCCAGAAAGTAAAAATCCTGTCCTGCAGTTGTTCCAAGCAATCACTAAACCAGCTGAATTTAATTAGCATAGCTCCTCTGCAGCCAGATGAGTCTGTCAGTGAAAACATCTGTTCTAAATGTACAAGCAGATCCAAAAACATGGCAGGATTTTTACTTTATGGAAGTTGGATTGCCCACCTCTGAATTATAGAGAACAGATCACTTTGAAAACAGACAACAGCACAGTGTGTAGAAACGCTCACGACAATCTTTAATTTACAATAGTTTAAGTGATGCATTTTATAAGATGTACAGTAAATCAGTAAATCCTTTCTTTATTTCTATTCCCAGACCTGTAAATGCACAAGTATGGGTATTTTTGCTTCCTGTGTAATAAGAATCACTTAAGTGCTGTTTAAGCCATTGGCAACCCATGTGGGAGAGGGCTTTTTGAGTGCTTGTCATATAATTATACAACATTAAATAGTGGAATTTTCTCAAAGGAAATTGAGTGTGAATCAATCTTTAGGTTTTCAGACCCCTCCATTCTTAGACTAACATTTACAGGTTTAAAAAAAAAAGAAAATTCACCTAGAATTTGTGTTTAAGCATGACCCCTTTTATTTTCTCTGATAACATTGTTCCATCCTTTTTGTTTCTGTATTGTTTGTTTGTCTTCCAGGATATTTAACAGTTACGATAGAGCCCCTGCCTCCTGTTGTAATTGGTGAGACTGTTACTCTCAAGTGTAACTTCAAAACTGACGGGAGACTGCGCGAGATTGTTTGGTACAGGGTAAGTGAACCTTTTTAAAGGCCATTAAGCATTACATGCTTTCAAGAGCATTTATGTGTTATTTCTGTCCATTGAGTCAATGCCAATAGCCATATGATGTGTTTATGGCTGTGTCAGGAGAACAGCCGCACACTTGCTGTTGTTAGAAAACAAGCTGTTATTCATGACAGCTGTGGGAGGCATCTCTGGCTGTTGCTTGGGAATGTGATTTCTCAATCTGCTGGTCATCACCGTCATTTCTTAATAGTTCACAGCTGGTGACTTAATAGTCATTAAAATTCCAATTGCTAAGTGCTGCTTATAATTAAATTGCTGCAAAGGGGAAAAAAAAAAACTTTCTGAGTTTAAGATGGAATATGTTTTATGCAATAAGCATATCCTAAAGTTGTATTTTGGTGTAAAGATTGGTGAAGCATCTGTAAAATAATACAACTTAGAGAACAGAAATTAGTTTCCCTTGAAGTGATTTAATACCAATCAGCACTTGAATTTGGAAACAGTGCCAGATGCTGCCGACTTGCCCAATTATTTATTTTTGCCAAAAGCTCTCCAATCATTCACAAGAGAAATAGAGTGTCTGCCTTTATGTGTTTGTAAAATGTGTAAAATGTGTGTTTATAGACTACAGACAAATTGTAGAGCTTGAATTAATCAAGCAAGTCTGAATAAAATGAACCCTTGTTGTGCCATATATTGTTTATTTTGCGAAAGTTGTACTCTCGATTTCTAAACATTTTTTTTTCTTTTTTCTTTCTTTCTTTATGAGACGCAAATGTGACTTTGCTGACAAAGATTTTACTTCTGCTATATTGGATTTTGTTTTAAGGGCATTTATTTAACTGTGCAGTCTAATCTCATTCTCCTCATGAGATGCATGCAAGGGCTGGGCAATATGTTGAGATTTTCAAACGTATCAAGACATTTTCACATGCAATCTAGAACGAGGGGATATTGTTTCTATCGAGTTTGCTTGTTTTGGTTTAAAATTAGTGGCAGAGCCACTATTTGTTTCCCTGTGTCACCTTTCTCCATCAGCCCCTCACACAGCTTCACCCCTCCCCCTGCCTGCACCGCTGCTTGACACTTCCTCAAACACATGTGCAAACAAGAAAGAAAGCTATTTTTATTTATTTTGTTTTAGGGGCATTTAATTTAAGTACAGCTACTGTTATTTCAGTCAAATGTTTTCACAATAAATGTTTTTTTTCCTCAAGGGCTGTAAATTGAAATAGTTTCTGTGGTTACTTGACAAGACTGTTATTTTAAAATATAAATTGTATATTGTGATTGAGGTAAAATGAAATATTGAGATATGAATTTTGGTTCATATTGCCCTGCCCTAAGCCACACACAAAAGAATTTAGGCAACAATGTTTCATGACAAGTATTTTCCAGGTCATTAAAAAGAATTGCATGTTATCTGGACCCTGTTGTTTAGTCAGTCAAGAGGAATCTTTACTTACTAAATCTGCATTTCACTGGATAATTATCCTGACACTGTTAACTGCACACGAACAATACAACATTGCAATGGGTCCGGCCTCCAGCCCCAACTGAACACTATTGATTAATGAGCAGTGTTTTATTGCTTAGGCAGAAACTCTGTCTTTACACTTGCCTCTGCTTTCTCACTTTATTGTTGTGAAATAAAACAGTGACTCTGGACTCATCTTTGCAAATGCTGACCTTTCAAGGTAGGACATAAAGAGATTTATGGCACTTTGCACATTAGCCTTAGAATCATAGATCACTTTCATTGCTGTGACAATTTCATTTAATCAAGTTGGGTTTGTATTGTAGGGCATCGTTTTGCTTATATTCTGTCAGGTTTTGGCAATGTACAATGATATTTATACTTGGAAGAAAAAAAAATAGCAAACATCCAGAGCAAAGCTGCCCATATTAAATGGTCTCATGGGGGAAGTAAAGAGGTTGTACAGGAAATCTGCCCCATCTCTCAGGTGGCCACAGCTCAGCACAACTGCTGATGAATTATAAATCAATTACTTGGACTTGGCTGCCAAAGTTTCTTTAATCTTTGCTTTTTATTTGACTAAATACTGTTGACTCCTCGTTTTATCTCCTGTTCGAATAGAAGTTGGGTTGATACTCACCTGGGGAATCTGGGTTTCTTATCAAGGCTCAGCCAATCACATAAAGGGCTGAATTAACTGAATATTTCAACAACTGTTCATCTGCGGTGCAAGACCCTGATGTATTCTGTTTGAGGATCTTCTTTTTTTTTATTTTCTTTCTTTTCTCATAACACTCTCAGACTGCAGTCAGAATTAACATGTCTTTGGATGTTCTTAAGATAAACCTGAGAGAACCTTTAAAACCACATTAAGTCTGATTCAGATATTTCCTTTCATTATGTTCAGTAGATCCAGAATTATAGATAAAAATAATGGATTTAATGTGAAGCCTCAACATTGTGAATATATATACGTACAGGTACTACCCAAAAAATTTGAATATTGTGAAAAAGTTCATGTATTTCTGTAATTCAACTTAAAAGGTGCAATTTACATATTGTATAGACAAATAATATGCAAATCAATATATTTCAAGTTTTTATTTGTTTGAATGTTGCTGATTAGGACTTGCAGCTTAAGAAAACCTGAAATTCTGAAACTCAAAAAATGACAATATTACATGAAATCCATTTAAAAAGGGCTTTACAGTAAATACAAAAAAAGTCGGGCCTCCTAAAGTAAAATCTTGCATCTTTACATAGTACTTGGTCGGGGCCCCTTTTGCTCGAATGACTACCTTAACTTGGTGTGGCATGGATGCAACCAGCTTCTGGCATATCTCAGGTGTTATGGAAGAAAAAACATGCTTCAATCACAGCCTTGAGCTCTTCTTAATTGTTTGGTCTCTTCCTGTCCAGCTTTTTCGTGAGAATGCCCCACACGTTTTCGATGGGGTTCAGGTCAGGTGAGTTTGCGGGCCAATCAAGCATGGTTGTTGAACCAAGATTTTGTACTTTTGGCAATGTGGGCAGGTACCAAGTCTTGCTGGAAGATGAAGTCTGCATCCTCATACAGCTGGTCTGCTGAAGCAAGCATGAAGTGCTCCATAATGTCCTGGTAGACAGCTGCATTTATGCTGGACTTGAAACTCAGAGGTCCATTCCTTATGAAGTCCTCCACACTTTTGAATGGCCCTTTCCTGACCATCTTCTCCAGGCTACTGTCAGCCCTCCGGCTTGTACACCGTTTTCTTCCACACTTCTTCCTTCCACTTAACTGTCCATTAATGTGCTTTGAGACAGCACAACCAGCTTCTTTTGCGATCACTTGTTGTGTCTTTCCCACCTTGTGCAGGGAGTCAATGATGGTTTTCTGCACAACTGTCAGATCAGCAGTCTTCCCCATGATTGTGAATTCTTCTAAACCAAGACAGGGACTTTTTTAAAGGCTCGTGGCACTTGTGGAGTTTTTTTGGATTACTAGCTTGATGAGAATGTGACACTCTGAGCCTACAATACTGGAGCTTTTTAACGTATTCTAATTTTTTGAGTTTTTGAATTTGAGGTTTTCTTAAGCTGCAAGTCCTAATCAGCAACATCCAAACAAAAGCTTGAAATATAATGATTTGTATATTATTTGTCTAAACAATATGTAAACTGCACCTTTTAAGTTTAAAGGTGTCATCACCCGGAAACCCACTTTTTCACGCTGAAACATGTGTATTGGAACAGGACCTCAGTTATAACGTGCCAGAAACTCCGGAAAGTGAAAGTAACTTCGTCTTTGAGTGCAGGCTCTCTCTTCTCACCAGAATCGGCCACAAGCACGCGCTCTCCACAGTACGCGGTTTAGATTTCTTTCTCCCAATGACGTGAACGAGAGAGGCTGCTAGCTGCTAAGCTAGCCTCTTTAGCACCACCTAAAAGCAGCTGATTACCTGCCGTGGAGTTGTTATGATCAGCAGTTATGACGTGAACTAGAGAGGCTGCAAGCGAGCTGCTAAGCTAGCGTCTTTAGCACCACCTGAAGGCAGCTGATTACCTGCCACAGAGTAGACCAGCTTTGTCAGAAAGGACGCCGGCGACAAGGAGGAGGAGGAGGAGGAGGGGGGAGATTGCCATGCTGAGTTGCCTCGGCAGAAGTTAAGCAGTTTTCAGTGCTCTAACAGGAGGGTACACCTTTACCAGGGAGCAGTGGATTATATTTATCAGTGAGGATGTGCAGTCGGTAAGTGCTGCTGCTTGTGTAACTTATTATCTTTTGTGTCAGAGACCAGTAAACGGTGGTTGACGAACGGACAAGCTGCTAATGTAGCTACAGAAGCTAACACTATTTGGTTAACTTCACGTCAGACGTCCGCTCCTTATATTCATCAGAGTCCAGCCCTTTTACTCCGCGGATCCTCTCCATCAACCGCACCATTACGTTTTAATCATGTTTTTCTCTGTTGGGACATCATTTTCCTTCACCTGCTCTGTTCTGATAAAACTTTGTTTTGGCTTTGACGTTTGCCTCGTGAACGCGCTTATAGACAGGTCTAACTCTCGTGCGTATTCTCAGGACAAACAAAAGTTGGGGATTAAAAGAGGTTAAAATGAGCTCATTAAATTTTTCTCCCACCCAACTAGAATTAAAAATTCATTTGAAGATAATTTAAGAAGGATTGTGTATGTAAAACGGCAGGTTATGACACCTTTAACTTTTTCAGGATATTAAAATATTTTTGGGTAGTACCTCCCTACATACATGCATTTACGTGTGTGTGTGTGTGCGTGGGTGTGTGTGTGTGTATGTGTATGTATATGTATTATGAGTGCAACAATGCACAACATTCATGGTTCAGCTTGGTTTGACATTCAAGTGTTATGGCCAGTGTTGGGAACATTACTTTAAAAAAATAACTAATTTTAGTTACCAATTACTTCTCCAAAAAAGTAATGGCGTTAGTAATGGAGTTACAGCTTTACAAAAATAACTAATTGCTTGAAAAAGTAATCTTTCCGTTACTTTTTAATGTTCCTTTTTATGTAAATTTAAATTAACTTTATATCAATTAATCTATTAAATTAATCTTATGCTGAATTAATATAAAAGTGAGTATCAGATCTGACTAATGAATTAAATAATGGAAACTTCACAGAATGAATTTCTAACAGAAAAATCAAGGACACTTGGACTGATGGATGTTGTGGCTCCGTCTCCTCCTCAAGCTCATGCAGTTCTAACGGCCAGACACCAGAAGAAACAGGAACTAGTAAACGTTTCTCATCATGTTCGTGTCTTTTATCTCTGAGGGAAACTGGTGTTTGTGATGAATCCAGTTTATAATTCTTCCCGTTGTACATGCGTGTTCAGCTGCACACATTGACATGAGGTATGACAGTCCATGATTATCATCATCATCATCTTCATCATCACTGTTTCTGTACAGTGATGATGAAGGGGTCAGATGAAGACAGATCCAGTATGCAGAACTAGTGTGATATATCTTTAGTATTAACTATTAACAGAATTCGGGTCATGGGTGAAAGAAATAATTCAGGGAAACTTGTTGCTGGAATATGATGATGCTTACATCTTAAACTGGATTTGTCCTCACGCTGTGTCTGCATGTGTCAGGTTGGTGACGCCGTACGCCCGGTAAAGGTCCGCAGCGGCTCAATACGAACTTCTTCAAACCTGGAGTGCAACCGCAGCTAACAGAACACAGCAACTCCTGTTTTTACTCTAACATGAGTGTGTGGAGTGGAGGCTTGTGTCTGCAGCGGAGTGATACGGAGATACCTGGAGGCACTCGCCCGTATCACTCCGCCTCCTCTCCGTGAGAGTACCAGCACAAAATAGACCCCAAAAGAGTGAAACTTCTGTTCACCAGGAACAAAATATGATCTCACATAACAATAGTTACGCGCTGTCAGTGAAGGCCAGTAACGGTAACGGTGTTGGGATGACTTAGTAAGTTGTTAGATTGACCCGTTGCTAAAAAAGTAGTGCCGTTAGTAACGCTGTTTATTTCTAACACCGTTATTCCCATCACTGGTCATGGCTTGATTTTTTTTCCTCTATACAAAGCGGAAATTTTCATGGCTATTTGAATGTTGGTTTAAATATACAGTAATTGTTTTGTTTTTTTTGGGGGGGGGGGTGCGTGCGTGTTCCCACCGATGTAATTACTTTCAACGTGGCACCTCAAAAATACTTTTGTGTTTTTGTCCTCAACACACTTACAACTTAAAGATGGTTTTTAGTAGGAAAAGACTATCACAAAATGAAAAAAAGTGCAAATGGAGCCTCAACCAACAGAATGGCCAAAGAAAACATTTGCAAACCCTTATCTCGTTGTTACTCCTACCACTCTTATAATGATTGTATATGGATAGAGGCCCTTAATGCTCTCATTTAATTTTATTCAAGATGACAGAAGGACACATGGAGTGAAAGGGAGAAAAGAGAGCAGTACACAGTAATAGATGTTGTATGGGCCTGCAGCTAATGCTTCAAGAGCAAATAAATGAGGGCCTCTCAAGTGCATATGATATTGCACTTCAGGCCACATGACTGTTTTTAGTGAGTGGTGAACACTGGCAGACAACGGATTATGCACTGCAGATGAGTAATACCATCAAGCTGTCTTCTATGCTTTAAAAGCATGCCAAATAGTAATGATGGATCATTTGATAGGGTGGTACTAATGTACTGCCTCCTTGGAAGAGGAGTTTTAGCATGACTGTGCATTGTGGCGCTCAGATACAGCTCCTCAAAGACATGACCACTGGTCACATGCTTGTTTTAATTTGTGTCATTTTAATTAACATAAGACCTCTAACAATGGGCAGCCAGGTATGGTATGGTGACGGCAGTGAAGCAAGTGATGTCTGTTAACTGGCCTGTCGAGTACTTCTCTGCACAGTTTAATTTTAATCACATACGCAGCCATCTTTGCTCTTCTGTCCACCCACCCTACCCCCCATTCTGCACGTAACAGAATTGCTTTGTTCTCCCCAACATAACTCCTCTGGGAACCTCCCTCTCACCAGCTGGAGTATCTACCCTGAGATACTTCCCTAATTTACCACTAGTCTGTCTGCTAGTTGAGCTGCTTCTCTGACTCATTTTTCATTATTTAGCTATGTCCATCTCTGTCAATTTCATTACTGTGATTCAGACACACCTGCATTATAATCCTGCTTTCTGCTGAATTGGGCACAACGCTTAGTGCTTCATGTCCTGCAGTCAGTACATGAACATTATAAGGTAACATTTAATACCGACAACTAAAAAGGCAAAATATGAATAATGTCTGAGTTCTGTTTAGTTTTATTCAGGTTAACAAATTGCACACTAATCTGCATCAGTTAAAAGGAGGTCAGAGCTTAAGTACTGGGATGTAATCTATAGAGTCCTAACTTTAACAACTTTGCGTGTGTGTGTGTGTGTGTGTGTATATATATATATATATATATATATATATATATATATATATATATATATATATATATATATATATATATATATATATATATATATATATATATATATATATATATATATATATATATATATATATATATATATATATATATATATATATATATATATATATATATATATATATATATATATATATATATATATATATATCCCATATCAAATATGAGAGTTTTATTAACATTTGGGTATACGCAATATATAGAGAAATTCAAAATTTACTAGACACAATTAGACGCTTTCCCACCTCGGCAAATTGATATCAATAGTCAATCAGTGAAATACAGAGTCAGGTACAACAGTTGAGGGCCCGCTTTGCATCCTGCCACATGTTGTAAGGTTAGCTCCTGATTATCATAATTTTTCAACAGAATTCTTAAGCTGCTAATAGGCCCATGACACAAATTATCTAAATAACAAAGAAATACAATGTAAAATAAAAAGTTCAGCACCACCATATTGCCAGAATAGTATGATCTTTGTTTGGTAATCACATTTTTTCGGTGATTCAACTGGAAGACTGGCATCGAATCATGGTCCTAGAATCGAATCGTCAAATCATCGACTATTCTGTGATAGATTTATAGATAGATAGATAGATAGATAGATAGATAGATAGATAGATAGATAGATAGATAGATAGATAGATAGATAGATAGATAGATATTTTTGTCCCTTGTGAGACAAATTTAATTAAGCCTTAATGTTAGAGAAAAGTGTATTTCATGGTGATATTTCCTATTCACATCCCACGGGGAAAGAAAAGCTGTTATGGAAGTGGTGGATGCCATAAAAATGTTCTAGATATGTCAGTCTTGTCAGTGTCTCTCTAAATTATATATTTATACATTCTCTACTTATCTTTGTCAAATTGTGTACTTGTACACTTTTGTCTTTCACCGTTTTACTGTACTGAAGCAGCTCCTCGTCTTTGTTTTATAGGACAACATCTTGTGCAGCATCAGTGCATTAAAGCATCTATGAAAGCATGTTAAACATGTTTTCCTACTATGTGCTGGCAGTCACCTGATTGGCCATAAATGTTTCAAGTTGTTATATAAATAGTACAGAATAGTTTTAAATTGCATGTGAGACTTCAGAAACAATAACTCCATGATTTTTTCTTATTTTGTTGCCCTTTTTCCATGATTCATTATTAACCCTCCTGTTGTCCTCATTTTCTGTATACACCCTATGTCCTCCGGGTCAAAATGACCCGTCGTCATTAAACCCCCAATATAAGCAGTTTAATTTAATTTTAAACACAAAATATTATATTGCTTGAAGAAACAACTTAACATTCACCACAAATTGTGTGAACACTTGTGTTTTTCCTCGTCATCTGGCAGAAAACTGTATTTTATTGAAGACGCCACTACCATTGTCAGTTGTATTATTGTTTCCTGTATAGGTGGTAAGTAATATTTGTATAGTATTTCTATAACAGAAATGTGCAAAAAGGAGTTTTTAATGCATTTTTCATTCATCCCAATGAGTCAGTTTTTTTTTTTGAACATGTGAACCAAACAACAAACATTTCATTCAACAGCACATGTAGGGCAATATACAAGTGCACAGCCTTTGCAGATAAATTTCTTACACCTGCAGCACACAGTATGTGTTTTACAGCCCTTCTTTGTTGGGCAAAACTGACACCTCTTCTAGGGCTGGGCGATATGGACCAAAAGTCATATCTCGATATATTTAGGCTGAATATCGATATACGATATATATCTCGATATTTTTATCGCAAGGTGAGATCAAATATTTTGTTATAGTCAGAGCCAAATATGACATTACAAGTAGTTTAATTTAACCAGACCGGATGAAATAATGCTCAGCTGTTCAAAGAATGATCAAGTGTAAACAGAAATACTGTATAATACTGTATGTAATAATACTCGCAGATGCAAGTAAGGAACATTACACAGAATTAAATGTAACAAACCCTAGTAACGTCAGCATTTATATACAAAGACAAAACAAACACACATTGAACTCCATATCTCGATATGGTCCAATTCCATATCTCATTTGAAAATATATCGATATATTTTTCATATCGATATATCGCCCAGCCCTAACCTCTTCGTCTTGCTTGCACCAGCGTGGGCAGCGGCTGTGACAGCTGGCTCCTCAGGTCGATCAGGAGATGTGGCACTCTGAATAGCTTTCACAACTGCTGCAGAGGCTTCTGTGCGGGGGACATGCTTCCTTCTTTCAATAAGCGGGGTTACAAGCGCCTATCCGAGCTGCTCCAGGAACACCCTCCACTTGTTCGCTTACTAGACATGATCTCTCTCCAAATTTCAAATGCATTGTAGGAGGAAACATCAATGATGTTGTTGAAGATGACCAGGGGCCAGCGGCCGTCATCCTTCTGCAGCTGTAGGTTCCAATCACCTTATCCAGGTTGTCCACATCTCCTTTGTTGCAGTTATAGTCAAGGATGATGGTTGGCTTCTTGTCCTCACGATCACTAATGTCAGCATCTGTGTGCAGGGTGCTACTGATTGATCTGAGACTAAACTAAAACATTCTCGCATTCTGTGGCGTGAAACTAACTCTGTGACTTTGATTTCAACTGAATTTGACAGACGGGTCATTTTGACCCGAAGGACATCTTTGTACCTTTTTTTGTACAGCTTACATGAAAGTGTGACTAAAGGCAACAGTTCACTTTTTCTAATGTTTGGGTCAATCTAGAAAAAGTCATGAAATTTCAAGTTGAAAAAATATTGTTTAGGGGTTTTTTTGTAAGTTTTTAACACAGTGACGGGTCATTTTGACCCGAGGACAACAGGAGGGTTAAAGGGAAAGAAAATAGGGAATGAAATTTGCCATGTGTGAAGTTTTGTGTTTATGTCATGGCTGTAACAAATCAATAGTATTTAATGTGTAGAATGGATGATAACCAAAGACACTCAAAGATACTTTTAGTCATCAACCTACAACGACTGAATGCTTGTCAGCCTTTAATGAAGCCATCTGCCTCTGCAGATTTGATTCAGAGCACTACAAGTCAGTTACATTAACAGTCTGTGTTACGATGTTCCACAGCTCTGGGACGTGGTATGCAGATACATGAACTGTAGATGTACTGAAACAATACTTTCAAGTTGTCAGTTTTGCTTAAAGTTTGTTATTGACTGCTTCGGTTGTTTAGGTGTTTGGTCGGATTGGAGTGATATCCTTGCTACCACAGAATAAACACCTCAAAACTATTTCCATAGTACTCCACACACTGACCCCACAGTCTGTCAGACTTTCCAAATTACCACAGAGACCTCAGGGACAATGTTGTGCTGTTGTTGTAGTGTTATAAATTGCATAAAGCATACAGCACTACAAGAACACAAGTAAAACCTTTTTGACCATTTGATCCTTTTGACTCTAAGCTATGGCTCAAAGCAACTTCTCTTTCTCAGAAATATTAAAGTATTTTCATTTATCTTTTTTTTTTTTTGGGGGGGGGGGGGGGGGTTGTGTTTTGTTTGGGTGGAGCAGCTTAACATAATCTGACCTGAGCTGGTCTTCTGTTTTCAGTACAAGAAATAACAAAAATACTTAATTAATTTAATACTTAATTTAATTTAATTGAATATAAGAATTTGAAAATGGAAATTGATGCATGTTTCAAACTTTGACTTGCTGGAGATTCTTAATCTTCTATTGTTTACACACATTTCTTCCTTGTTGGCTATCATGATAAATCTTGACAGCACAGAAGGACTCTACACTTATACACCAGCCAACTGTGTTTGGATACAGGCCATCAGTATCAGCCTACCAGCTTTGAGGAGAAGATGATGTACTTATTTGGAAACAGAAAATAGTTCTGGACACAAAATGCTGAACTGACTACAACAGTATCGCCCAACTTTTAGCAAAAAAATGTCTTTATGAAGTGTAGTGATACACTTCCTGCATCCCGTTTAATTCTCATACCCTCAACTCTCATGAAGCTGCTGTGTTTTCAGATTTACTCATGGCCCACATTCCACAAATCCAATTGAAGCTGCTGACAATGTCAAAGCACTATATAACAGCTATGCAAATGACTCATCTCTTGCCGTAGTCTGCCAAGAAAAGAAAAAAAAATGAAAAAAAATGAAGGGTATTACCTGAGGGCAATGTGTCATTGGATTTAATGCTGGCTTTTCCTGTCACATGCTACCTCCAAATTTAATGGCAAAGATCTGTTACTGGATACTCGTCTGAAAGTGGAATGTTTTTCTAGCCTGTAATCCTGTTGCTTGACTGCAGAGACACAGGAGGCGTCATACGTTAAATCCGAGTTCAAAATCTTCAAGACAGGGTTGCCTGGGCAACGGAAATTTGTGAGTTCAGAGGAGTGCTCACTGAGTATGCACAGCATACTCCTCTGGGGTTTTCGGGTGTCTAACTTCCTGCTGTTTAATCCCCAGGTGTAATAGTCTGGGCAAAAAAGAAAAAAAAAACTCCCTATCTTCTACTATACACCATAGTAGAAGATGGGGAATTTTTTTTCTTTTCCCATGAACAACCCATCTATCTCTCTTTCTCACTTACTATATGTTTGTCTGGGTAAAAGTACTATTTATGACCATGACGACTGGTACAGCTCACAATCAGCACAGCTGGCCGGGGTGTTGCTCTCTGTGCCATAACGGCGCTCCTGGCCTCTGTCCATGGTGCTGATATGACTCTGACTCCCAGAGCTTGTCGTGTTGCTTCCATCATCCACTGAATTTCTGTACAAGATAATTTAGCATCAAGAGAATTAACTTGCTTGTTAAACAATGTCATTCCCTGATTTATTGCCTGTTTTCCTGGTATGCCTCTCTGTCAGATTGGTGTATCTTATCATGATGAGAGGCAACAAAGAAATCTTCCTCTGCCTGATCCATTTTTGCACATTTGTTTTACAGAGAACGTTTAACATAACAATCTAGTTTTCCTTTGTCTGTAAAGAGGGATAAATGAGTTATTTAATGAGTGTGCCCTTCTTGGCAGTTGAGTTTGTTGCTCCCTTCTTTTAACTACTTGTTTGACTGTATAATATCATTAAAATGAGAGTGTGAGCCTTACTCTGCCTTCATCTTGCCTCCATGCTCGGGATCAAGCTGTGATTCAAAGTATTTGAGAAGGAGCAGCTTTACATCTGTGTTTATTCACGCAGATGTGATATTTTCTTTTTATACATTGGTTGAAGAAGAAATTGTGTTTTGAGAAACTGAAGCCAGATGCAATACAATGATCAAAGGATTTCCAATCAAGTCCAAGTAATTACTAGTCAGTAAATTTGAACAGCTTCTGCTATTTTTCCACAATGCCTTTGGTGGCTCTTAAGTTCCTGATTAATTTAAAGCCTTCTTCATTTTTACATCTTTAACCAAAAATGTGAGAGCAGATTTCACATGGGAGCAATTTTTCGTGTTTTTCTAATTGCCAAGTCATAAAATGTCAAGGTTACAAACTTGACGCGATAAAGCTGTAAGGCTTACTGCCGTCTCTGCGTGAAACACATCAATAAGTGATGCTGCCTTTTCCACAGAAAACCAACTGAACTACCTGAAATAATGTTGAAAAAAAAAGAATTACATAATTACATTTACGTCAATGATGTTTGCACTTTGTAATTTAAGATAAATAGAGATCTGGCCCCTTAAACTGTGGTACAAACCTTTGCCATCTTTATTAGCCTGCTGCTCTGTGCCGAATGCCGTGCCCCTAGGGGAATGGGAGATAAGGTGATATGGATCACTGCACTGCAACCTTCCCCTTTGAGGATGTCACTGAGGCAAATAAGCAGCCTGTTATACATGGAATGATAATTACACACTTCATGTCAGCAAACTACAGGATGAGTCCCTTTTGTTATCCACAAATGCTAATAGCAACAAAGGGACTGATCATTGCTATGGCTGTCTGAGAGCTTTTGCTTCTAGCAACTGTGATGACAGTGGGATATTTAGTTTCAGTGCTGCTGAGGGGTGCATAATACCTCTTTACTGGCAGCATCTCCCTGAGCTCCTGAGGAATCTATCAAAAGCATACTCGGTATCTTATCAATTAGCTAATTCTGCAAATGATTGTGTGGAAAAAATCACCATGAGGTTATTCTTTTTTTCCTCCTGGTTTATTTTCAACCCATAACAACATACATTCTATATGGATTAGTATAACACATTGTCATATACAGTGCATTGTAAAGGCATGGATGAGAGTAAAACACATTGTGCACCAATGGTGAAAAAAATAGAACAGAGTAACAATAAAAAGAAAAAAAAAAACATATGTATTTGTTAATTGCTGTAACCAATGGCTGTGATAGGAATCGTTCCATTGGAATAAACAAAGAAGTAACATAATGGAAGATAAACTTTTCAGCTAACATCAAATGACAATTCCCTTCTTGGGTTAGATTTAAATCCACACTGTTATAAAGCCTGGTTCCTGGTTTTGGAATTTTTAAGGCATGCTGAAGTGCTTAAATTTTCAACATGACTTGAAAATTCCTAATCCTCCAACCAGAGTTGTACCAGATTTTAGAAATCCATTCTTACCATCACAGAATGATTAAACAAGAAAGTGATTACTTAGCGATTAGGAGTGGATCAAAGCCTCTTTGTGACATTTGCATTGGAGGAGGAAGTCATTTTTATGCCAGAGGAGTCTTAGCTGTGGCCTCTACGTTGCCTCAACAGCACACTGTGAGGTCCTCTGGGGGCACAAATGAAGCGAAGCAATTACTTATTTAGTTTATTTACTTGGTTATTTCCTTGCTTGTTTATTTGGATGAACGGTTTTTAGATATACTTTCAAATGGGGGAAAACACCCTCACAAACAAATCAATATCACTGATGAGATTATTTCCTTTGGTTTGCCCATTCTTGTTTGATATAAGATCTATCCTCACCAGTCAGTGACAGATATTTAGTTTAATAATGAATCAAAAATTGCAATTAATTGCAAGTCTGAACTGGAAGGATATAACTTGCATGTAGCATGCATGTCTATATGGCATTATTTATTTATTTTTTTTACTATTGTGCCATGCTCCTGTACTGCAGTGTGTCCACAATCGGGTTTTCATGTTTGCTTTTGTTCTGCTAACATAAGCAAGGATGTTAGTGAAAAAAAAAAAAAAATGTTGGAGTAGTCACTATTAGATGTGTTTTATTTTCTCCAAGTGGAGAACATTCTCTTGTACTGAAGGGAAGATTTTGGCAGCAAATGTTTCTCCTAAATCTGTGTAATTTGTTCAAAATATTATTTTCAACGTTTCAACCTACTGTCAATAAAACAAGTTTTACAATAACGCCCAAGAAAAAGCACCTTTTTTTTTTTTTTTACTGTTTTATAACAACACAGTATCACTATTACGATGTGGACTGCAGAGGACTCATTTCCTGTTCTAGTTTCCTACACTGTTCCCTTATCTGGTAATTTTCTACACCACGATTCTTTGTTGATCCCTTCAAATAAGAGGCTGAGCCACTGAAAAGAGACCAAGACCTGGTTGCATCTTTAAAAAAACAAACAAACAAACAAACAAACAAAAAGCCTTCATTCATTTTCTGTGTGTGCTACAACTTAATTCAAATTTGAGAGCTTTTATAGTTTAGCAAATCCAACACACAGCCACTTATTGATCATAATTTTACTCCATAAGGAAGTGCTTCAGAAAATTGTATTTAAAATCAGAAGAAGCTGCAGCGTTGTAATTCATGGTTTGAACAGGAAACACCAGCTTTTTTTTTTACAATCAGTTTCCACTGGCACTTTTACATCTACGTAGTGAGCAAGTGATGGAGTGATAGAAAATGGGATTTATTTATTTGTTCATTTATAAATTGCTTTACCAATGCTGCAAAGTGCATTAAACTCTTTTTAACTGCATTAAACTCTGATTACCCCACTGCATGGCTTGTGAAAAA
This sequence comes from Atherinomorus stipes, assembly GCA_023101725.1. Taxonomy (NCBI): domain Eukaryota; kingdom Metazoa; phylum Chordata; class Actinopteri; order Atheriniformes; family Atherinidae; genus Atherinomorus; species Atherinomorus stipes. Next base: position 24,524 of record JALJCO010008183.1, on the reverse strand, counting down.
CAGAAACTGTTGCCCATAAAAGTGTTCATTAAGAATCTGATGCAAATTACATTTATTTCCCTTAAGATGAATAAAGTCCTCTTTATGATGAGATGCCACACTGTGGATATTTGATAGCTTAAATAAATAAAAACATCAGTCTTTACTTCTGAAGCTGATCACTTTGTGATGTGGGTGAAGGCTGACTATGTGCCCCTTTAAATGAAAAAGAACATCAGTGGTAGACTTGTTTCAAAATTGAAATATCTCAATATTTTCCAAAGCCTGAAAATGATTTAATTTTGTTTAATTTGGTCATTTCTGGGCTGCTTTATGTGATCTTCACTTGTCTCAACCTCCAAATGAAAATAGCTGCAACGTGCATAAAGAGAGTTGATAGTTTGAGTTTCTTTTTACTGCAGCTAATAAACAGCAACAGCAGGAAATTTTCAGCTTCACACTGTCAGGAGACGTAGCATGTTCTCTTAACGTTAGTAACGACAGCAATGAGTGCTTGAACAAATGACTCACCTGTTTCTGTATTTGTTTTGGGAGGACAGTTGTTTATTTAGGATGCCATGAACAGATTTTAAACATGTTTTCTTTTTATTGTTTGTTTGTTTGGCTCCGCTGCATCATCTGAGATGCAAAGTAATTCACTGTTCCCCACTTCTGAAATATTGTAGGGTTATGCTGCACTTATCTGTTTGTTATTCGGTTTTGTGACCCTCCAGTTAAGTTCACTGATAATGTAAAATACAAAGTCTACTTTCAGCCCGTGGGGGGTAATTTATTCACACCCGCTTCTTGCGGGAAATTTTTAGTGGAATACGGAAGTTGCCCTTTGTTCTGAGAAATACAAAGGTTGTTTTCTTAAAACTATTTAATTTCCAGGAAACTGGTAATCACTGAGGGAGAAAAAATATAGAAAGGAATAAAAATTTTTCATCCTCCCGCTGAGCACCATGCAGATTCTTTTTCTTAAATATTAAACATAATAGGGCTGTGATTTTAAATAATCTGGGACATAATTACAGTAAGATACAACATTTTCAGTTTTACAGATTTAACTTACGAGAGAGGACTTCAAATTCTAATATGGTGCACCTACTCACAACCAAAACATTATTCTGAAAGAATGTACCATTCAAAAGATTGGACATACTGTGAAATGCAATGGGAGAGTGTGTCCATATCCGATATTCTGTGCCAGTTGTAGACAATGTGTGTAATTGAGATTGCAGTTGCTGATGGCTGCAGGGTACTCTAATGTGTTTGTAAAACTGGAATGGTTTCATTAATGCACAGTTCATTTTAAGAATAATAAGCAGACTCTTCACTAAATGGAAAAAAAAAAAAAGACTCAATGAATGTAAAAATGATAGATCGGGATGACCTAGTCACCAATCAGAGAAATAATATAGACTTGGTCCAGTCTTAACCAGGCCAATTCAACAGCCAAGAAAAAAACAATTAGAGAAAATCTTCTTTTGCCCTGGTGGGTCAGATGCAAGTGGAGAGAGATAGGTTTTGTAATAGATTTTTGTCCGTGTAAAATGAGATACTGACCTCTAGGTTCAAGACTCTCAAACACTTCAGAGTAGTGTTACAGCGCACTCCCACTGGGTTTAAGGGTATTCATCCCGGACATCATTCTTGTTCTTTGTGTGAGTCACACGACCAACCATGACAGCTGCTCCTCATGATAGTTATCGCCTGAGAGCCTCGGAGGGTTTTGAACAAGGAGATTGCATCTATGCAATCAAGTTCTTTTTAAAATGCCATAACACCCCCGTGATTGACACTGTTTTATTTTTCAGTCTGTGTTAGGAGCCAGTTTGGAGCAGTTAATCATGTAATCTTCATGGATGAATGAAAAGGCAGCTTCCTAAGATTGTGGATTTTGTTTTGAAAGCAAACTTATTATTATTTTTAAAAAAAAATTTTTATGTGATTACATATTGAGTTTTCCAACGAATTTCTCAATCCGTGTGTCAAGAATGTATCATATTTAAGAGTCTGGCTTGATCAAAACTGTTTTGAAATAACTCAGAGGACCGAAATATCAGACTTCCATTTTATGTTCAGCTGTATGCCCCTCTACGACACTGTTCATCTAAATTTCATGTCCTCGTGTTAACTCTGATCTCCTTGTAGCCCTTCGGCAGTTATTGACGTATTCTAATGAACCATTATATTATTCCCCTTAGTGTTTCATAATTGCACTATGTGACACCTAACATCCAAAGCAACTCTGATTTTTCCCTCATGCAATTCAAGGGCAGCCTTTTGTCTTCACAACTCTTTGAACATCTGGGATTTTCATTGTGAGATTTTGTACTGAAGCCGCAGAATAAAGATTTTATACTCCAATTTATAACTGCATCTTGTGATTGTTAATTATCGTTGATAAGTGATTTAATCAGGCCACAGTTTTTGCACTGTAGCATTGCTGATAAATACTAAATTAAAATAAGCTTTAACACATTAAAAGTTTTGTTCAACTTTCTTGGGTTGTCTGCAACAATTTGATTACCAGCATAGTCAACAAGACCATACTGCATGTAAATACTGCACTCTGTTTACAGTGTTTGCAAAACGAGCGGTTTTCTCATTTCCATCTTGCACCTTTACATATTCCCACTGACATTAATCAAGTGCAGTTGATTTACTGCAACCGCCTACAAGCACATTTGGATTTCTTTCAGAGTTTAAATGCAGCATATTTTACTCAAACCCACTCCTGCTCCAAAGATGGCTTAGAAATTAATGTCTTACATAGAATATTTGACTTAGTTACTGGCCATTTGGGCTTACAGGTTAACAGTCACATGTGCTCATTTGCTTAGTTAATTTGTTGCATCTGAGGACTAAAGGGGCCTTCAGATAGAACAGCAAGGCAGCAAATCCATTTATTGTGTACGTGTTACCGTGGCAGCAGTGCGTTCCGCCGTGCTGCCGAGCTCACATTGAAAATTTATCAATTCAGGCGTAGTGACGACATCCTAGCGCGTCAAATAGGAGAGGCCAGTTCAGGAAAAAAAAAAAGTTGTCCTCGGTCAGCCTGAAGTAAACCAGGAAGCGGTCTGTGTGAAAGAATGCAGCTCCCGGACGAGCACGAACTCCCCCAAGTCCGGCCTTGCCATCAGGATCAGGCGGACCCACTGTGACGGCCACAGGCCTTGGTTCTGTTTTCCTGCTCCTGCCTTCTTTCTTGTTTCAGATCCTCCTGGAGGGCCTGCCCCTCTCACCTTGTTAGAGGATTGGCTTCACCTGCTTGGAGCCTTTAAAAGCATGGGGAATCCAACCCCCAGCCCCCCCATTTTGTTGAATACTTTAATAAATCATTTCATCATTCAAGAATGTCACTGTGGTCCTCCTTTCTTTTGCTCTCCAACGATCTGGGAATAACACCCACACCCTTTTATTTGCTGCTGATCTCCTTCTCCTCAGGAGAAAAGCTCTTTGCTGTGGCAATGAGAGTTACATCTTTCACAGCGAAGCATGCCGGGAAGAAAACACTTCCTGGTCTGTCGCTTAGCAATGCGTGCCCAACGCGCTCACTGCCGCCGTGCTCTGCCGCTTGCTCTGTGCCCTACCCCGCAGTGAGCACAACGAAAACCACGTTTTCTCTGCAGGGCCCTTAACACTTTAGAATTTAATGTTGTGCTTGGCTTGCTGAGTAGTAACAATTTAAATCTCTGATTTAAAGATTGGTTTCTTTTTTTTTTCTGATTTGTGCTTACCGCTTTCACCTGAAATAGTGTGGCTCAAAAAGCTCCTCATACTGTGTGTTTATTTATGTGAAAAAGAGCCCTGATATCTACTGGAGATGTCTGTATGAGCCATGTGCATAACAAACATTAACAGTGTTGGTTTTGACATTACATGACATGCCAGGCTTAATCAGTAGAGAAAATGATAATAAAGATTTTTTTAAAAAGTAACAGTGCTCCAGGTTCCTGAAGTTCTGTAATTTTTCTGTCTATCAACACAGAATGTGTGTTGACAGACAGTTTATATTTAGTTTTTGAGTCTAACTTTCCAAACATTTTTTTTTCACCAAGTTAACCTAAGTCTTAGATTTGAAAGCCCCCCCCCCCCCCCCCCTCCCAAAAAAAAAAAAAAATAATAATAAAGTAGTGGAACAACTTTCAATTGTTCAAACTCTTGATTTTTGCACAATTGTCTCATGGGCTGTATGCACAACTCCACTACTTCCTGAAATTAATAGTGCTCCTTTGTTTCCTGTCTTTATTGGACAAAGTGATTAATCCAGGTGTGCCTGACCTTAGGTTTTCAAAGTTAAAGTTCAACTCTAACTATCTTGGCGACCTTGAAATAATTGTGTTCCAATTTTTGCAACCTGTCCTCCAAAGTTATACAGTGTCGTTTGTGCATGCCTGAAATTACGCTCTCTCAGACCACATTTCACATGCTCCCTGTCACCCCTGGCAGCACCAGGAGGAGAAATGATGGTGAGTCTGACTTAATGGAAGGAAGTTGACTGAAGAAAGCTATTTAACAATTGGTTGCAACACTTGAGGCAGTGTTTAACTTAAATGTTTGGGAAGCTGCCCCAGTAATCAGAGGCTGCAGTTCCTCCACAGCTGGTCTACATGTAGGTATGATTCCTGCCCCCCCCCCCTTCCCTCTCTCTCTCATCCTGTGATATAGATGAGAGGACTGTAGGACTTCTGTTACTAGAAAAAGTTATCAAATCAAAGCTGAAGCTACAATCTATCTTAAAAAATCTAAATTTCTATTGAAGATTGAAGGGGCATCGGCCATTTTTCTTTTGGTCACTCCAGGGAGAAACTCTGCAGTCACGTAACCTCCACTAGGAGTCACTTTTGGTCGCTTTTTAAGTAAAAACGTAAACAAAGGATGTATTTTGGTGCATGAACAAACGACCCCGTAGTACGTATGACTTTGGAGGACGGGCTCGATTTTTGAGATGTTTTTCAAATGCAACGACTAAAAAAGGGGGGAAAAACAGAAAAAAAAAGGAAAGAAAATAACCACATATTTATTTATGCTTAGCTCTTTCTTAGTTCTTTCCGATAGTGAGTTGGAGGAACCAAACATATAGACAGTTATTGTGAATTTAGGACCCAAAATGCAACTTAGAAAGACCATACCAGAGGTGCCTAGATCAGTTGTTAATATATAAGAAGGGACTTACACATCTTCTGCTTAGTTTGAATATTAAAAAATAATAATAATAAAATAAATTTCAAGTGAATTTGTGATCAATCACAGTTAACTACATATAGATATAATCAGTAGCCACCTGTATACAATGAACAACAACAACAAAAAACCAGCATATGAAGTGACTGAACTGTGGCACCTCGGGTCTCAGCATTTACATGATCATACAGCCATCATCTCAAGATGAACCGAAACAACCTGTGAAACCCTTTCTCCTGTTGTTAGAAGAAGAAAGAAAAGCAGTACAACATTGAGTTGGTAATTTTAACTGTTATGAAAATCAATAAGTATGACTTCTAAGGAACCATTTACCTTGTATATTGTTCTAAATAGAGATGCTTTGGCTTATTTTGGAATGTGATTAATACATCTATTGCAAATCACTGATGAGTTCTGTGTTTATACTTCATAAGAGTAGGCTCTAAATGTTAAATAATTAGCATGTGAATGTCATTGCAGAACTTATTGCAAGGACCAAAGGGATACAAGTTATTTGAATGTATTTTGGAAGCCGCTGCACAAAACTTGACATTTTTATACACTGAAGCTCACCACAAGTTAGCATAAAAAGAGAACAATTTTTATTCTGAAATGGCATTGGCTGTATCCTGCTTTAAACCTCTGCTAGAGGGTAATAATGTAAATACGACATGTCAGCACTTTTGAGCCTTTATATAATATACAGTGTGCAGCGTTTTAGGGTTTTATCAGCTGAGTCACACTCAAGTAACTTTGAGCCGAGCTGGATCATTCCATCCTTTTTACACACTTTTTTGCTCCGGTACTCTCTAATTTACAAATTGCACACTTTGTTTAATCCTCTTTTATCCTGATGTAAGCCAACCATTTAGAATCAAAATTATACAGAGATATCTTTGTAATGAAGGTTGTAGGTTTTTATGGTCTCCATCTCCCCTGCTGATGCAACACGTGTGGTGTAAGCTGACTTATCAGTTACAGAGACAGAATGTTATGTTTGTGGTGCCAAAATAAAGTATTGTCAGAGTTCTTCAAATGTTTTCCCTTTAAAGACCTGAGCTACTGCACTGTAGAGTGTAAATTGTCTGGCAGTACTGTAGTTGCTTCGTATAAACTTGGAGTTTTAAGATTGTTGGATAGATGAGATGGATGGAGTTTTTTTCCTTTTGGTATTTCTTCAAAAGCTTAAGACTAAGCAATACCAAATACTTTAGGTTACAGTAATGAGGTAATCAAACCGTGCTACATTAACAAACACAATACAGAAATTCAAAGTTTGTTCTAAAGACCAAGCTGCACCGTTAAGAAAAAAACTAATATCAAAGATTTTTTTCTGTGATATTTTACATTTTTTACTCCCATTTTTAAAAATATGGAATAATAATGATAAAATTACGGAAATAGGCTGTGAATTTACAAGTCTCACATGAAATAACTTGAAAAGCCTGTAACTATAAAGAGACATGAAGTTTCCATTTTTTAAAGAAGATGCCATTTCATTTCCATACGTCTTAGAATACATTTTCAACGTATTTTCTGAAAATATTTCTTCAGCAAAAGAAAAATGTTTTTGGTAATTACATCTATTTCACTCTAAAAAGAGTATCTGGGCTGTATTTGATATAAAAGACTTCTTTACATTGATCTAACTTAAAGGTAGAGTCCGAAGTCCCTCCAGCATTTCTGTTTTCAAACAACAAGCAGGGGAGAGAGAGTTGGATTTAAACGCACCACAGCACGGGAGTAGAGGCCCAAAGGCACGGTTTGAGACGGATTTCACTTGCTCAAGTCTAACGTTTATTTTCATGGGGGGAACTTTAGATTCTACCTTTGATTATTTTGGTTTGGTGATTAAATTTGATTTATTTATTTTAGTCAAATCAACTTAAAAATGCCTCTCTCTAATCTGAAAAAAAAGTTTTTACTTTCACTCTAAGTAAATTTATGAAGTTGTTTCAGCTTCAGCATGCATGGACAACAAAGGTGGTGAAGCTATTTTCAAAACAACATATCTTGACCACAAGGTCTCATGGGAAAAGCAAGTTCAACAGGAAATTACCATCTTATGATTGTTATCTTATAAATTTGAGTTTAGTGTTCACTGCCTTTGTTCTGTTCACATTCAGAAGTTGTTGAGAAATTCCAAGTAACTCCGCCTGCGGCTTGCAGGAGACTAATATTAGGACATCTGATGGGCGTGATAAGTTAGTGATGGTAAGGGTTAGGGCTTAGGGATGGGGGGAAGGGTTATAAGAGACGACTTAAAACGGTAACGGAGGCGGAGTCGCCTCGTCCTCCGAGCCGCAAGCGGAACCTTCTCAGAAATTCTGTTCAGCTTGGATGTTAAAGTTGGCATCATGAGTGTGAAGGACAGTTCAAGGAGACAAACTCGCCACCATATCCACTGATATGTAATGTCTGAGATGAAACCAACAAAGCTTAAGTTGTGTTGTTGCTTTATCACTGAGTCTGAATTTACTCTGATGTAAATTTTACCAGAGCAAAATTGTATAATGAGCTAAAAGTAATGCTGCAAAGTAAATTGTTCAAAATCATAGCATCAAAGTAATGGAACATAATTAATTACTTTCATCCAAAAAGATTTTTTTTATTTGCACTGATTAAATAAAAATATGTTGAGTTAAATTAAAAATAATTTTTTTTTCCAAATAAATTTTATTTATCTCACTCAACTTAATTTTATTAGATGTGACCAATTGAAGAAATATTTTTAAGTTGGTTCAACTTGGTCTAAGCATGATAACGTGCATTATGGCTTTCCTATGGCATTATTTTATTTTACTTTTGTCGCAACTTCAGTACACTTGTAAATTAACAATATAGCTTATCTAACAAACAAGTTGGATGCCTTGATATAGTACTGTACATGCGCAACATTGATTGTACGTCGCTGTGATGTTGTTTAGTGACTTCTAGTGAGTATTGGACCAACCAATAGTGACCTCTCTCCCTGAAAAGTTGGCAACAGCATTAGTAACACTGATTTTCTGTATTTTAACAGTTTTTACCATACGTCTGGTAATTTTCTCATTATTATACATCTTAACATCCTCCATTAAACATTAAAATGCCAAAATAAAACAAAGATTTCATGTAAAAGCAAAGTTATAAACTGTATTTTTACTTTGGAAAATTACTGTATTTCAACTTTATGGTATTTTTCTGGTGCCCCGGCTGCCGGAATGTTTCCTTTTTATTATTATTTTTATTATTTATTTATTTATTTATTTTACAGTGTGGCTAAGTACCATTTATGTTTGCAGAGGTAGAACAATCAAATTTATTTACTACTCGAAACTGTGCTGTAACTGTGAATAAATATGTATGTATATTTGTTCCACTTGTGCACTGTGGAGAAAAAGCGGAGATAACTTAAGATTTTTATGCAACTCCACAAACTTAATACAGCACATCTCTTGAGTCTTCTAGGCATTTTTATACATGCATACGCCGACACACATGCATATATTTTAGAATATTGCCAACTGATGCATTTTATCTTCATAATGAACTCATCACAGTCTGGATGATGCACACTGAGAAAAGGTCTCATATGACAGCCAGTCATATTCCACAGAGGTTTTCTGTAACATTAGAACATTAAGATTATTTATGTGACAAATTCAGTAAAGTAACCTACATATTAAATACATAAGCTATTATTTTATTTATCGTAATTGGGATGAGCTTTCTGTGAAAGAATTAAATGCTCCTGCTTTCTTTGTGATCTCTCTTTTGGGCATTGTGCCACTTCCACAGTTTATCCTTAATGGCTGCCAACCAAAGCTTTTCATTTCCATTTGAATTTCTGAGGTATCCCTTTTGAAAAATGCAAAAAGTCCAAGAACTCCCTTTCATCTAAGGCCCTCCATGTAATTGTGGAGAGAGCTGTGATACTGTGCTGCATTTGGAGGTCTTCATCTCAACTGGGATTCAATATGGTCAGGGTAAACCCTTTTCCTCACTGAGCTACTGATTAAGGCATTCTGAGTCAGGCAGCATTCTGTAAAATTAAATCCTTTATTTACCCTTTTTTTCCCCAGATTTATGGAGGTATTTTCCTAAAGGGGCACTGTGTGCCAACCATGTTTACATATTATTTGCATTTTGTTTTAGCCTAGTCCTAATTTGTTATCAGAAAAGATTACTGGAGCTCATCAGTGTTGACCAACTCACAGTAGGCTGAGCTCTGCCAGAAATGCAAAGAGCACAGTGAGGCTGCCCTCCTCTCACAAGCATGTCCTTGTGGTGTACACGCACACAGACTATAACAAGTGCTAGTTGCAAGACTATAAAACCTCTGTTGGCTGCAACTTGATGGCATGTAAACTGTTACAATGCCATCTGTGATGGTGACGCTCAGGGGCGTCTCCAGCCTTTAAAGTTGTACTTCCGTGGTCATTTCATTAATATTTCTGTGTTCTCCATTATTATTGAATGCATTCTGCATCGTTTCTGTTTAAAAAAACCTTCTGGTTGCTTAGTATCCAGCTGTATTTGTATACTAGAAGAGAGGCTTGTGGTCCAACGGCAGGCTTTTCCGGGTCCTTCTCATGAATTTCCGTCTGATTGGCTGGCTCCCGTCAGTGTATGAAGGAAGCTCCGCCCTCTGCTCTTATTTCGCTACAGACAGGAAATAGAGCCGACAAACAAGTTTGTTCTGCCATGCTAACAAACAGTTAGCTAATTAGCTTCTCAACTCCGAAGCTACAGTCGTGCCGTCTTTACTTCTAGTGTGTAGTGGAGGGTCACCTGCCTTCCAATGGACAGATAGAAACCCCACGTGGGATACGCTATTTGCAATGTTACGTAGAAGGGCAAGGCTGTTCCCGATTCGCTCTTCTCTTCGTATTGTTTCTGTGATGAGGAAGCACAGCCGACTGGGGGGGACGCAACGCTAGCAAGTCAGCATGTGTAAGTAAACAAGGGGAAATCCTCCGTATTTCAGAAGGAGCAAGTTAAACGGGTTTTCAGTGGAAGGAGGCCTTTAAGGACAACCTGGGCTTAGCCCGGAATTGCACCAGGTGTAAATGTGAAAAAAATAGAACAGCATTTCTCTAGTCTTTCCCTACAAAAATGTCTTTAAGAAGGCAATATTAGACTTAATGGAATAGATAAATTGTCATTTTAATATAAAAAAAAAAATTAATGAACCACAAAATCAACAATGAAATGTTGACCATTATATTTCTAAAACCCATGGACTGCACTCACGCATAACAGTTCATACAGTATTCACCTTTTGTCTTCTCTTTGACTCATCACCCTCCTCATCATCACATGTTCTCTTCTCACCTGCTCTTATCTCATTATTTGCTCTTCTTCCTCCTAATTTGTTCTCTTCTCTCCTATTCTCTTCTCATCACTTGTTCTCCTTTTCTCTTACTCATTTGTTCTCTTTTCTCCTCATTTATTCATTAATAGGTCTCACAGATCAGAAACAGTGTTTTAATTAACGTACAGTCCCTAAAGAACATCTGAGTCCAGGTTTGAAAAGTTTATGTGTTGTAGTTTTTACACAGGACCTCGTTAAATGTTGTCAGTAGAAAATAGTTTGAGTGGAATTGCCCTTTAAGCCAAAATTGAAACGGAAGCATGGGAACGGGTTGCTGCTAACTTCAGCCTCGTTTTTTTATGTTGAGAGATTTCATGTTGACTTTTTCATATTGCTTTTAACCAGAAAAAGAGTCAACACTGTGATATCTTACTTTTACTTTCCTGCTGAAAAGCTGAGGAGATGTAACTGCTGCTTTCTCATATTTTCTGTCCATCTTCGCGCTCCTCTGCTGATAGATACTTTACTACTGCTCTCCTCAGCACATGCACACATGGAGCTGACAAACTTACTTTAGCTTTGTCTGACATTAGAGACGGGGGCTAATTGGACCTCGGACTTCTCACACGCTCACTCACATACCACACCAACAGGAGCTAAACCTGACCTTTGCACATCCATGGTGTGTTAAAGTGCTGATAAAAAGCTGGGTCATCTGGAATTTCATCAGATTTTTTTTCAGAAAAAGGTGGTTAAACAGTAAATGAACACCCGGGGCTAGACTCAAAACATCCGGGGCTGAAGCCTTGTGAAAATCAGCTGTCGACGCCACTGGTGATGGTCATGCTTGAAAAATAATATATTTCAGTCTTAACCATGATTTTTTTCTATCTCAGGCCAGGTAGTTGTACAGCCTAAAGCGAACCAAGAAAAGGCAAAAATTTATTGTGATGTCTAACCTTGGCAACACTACCACTAAGAAGTTGGTTGCATTTTAGAATAATATCATTAAGCCAAAATTGTGATTTGAAAATAAATTTAAAAAAATTTAAAAAATCCAATCAGGAGGTAAAAATAGTGTTGTAGGAACATGATGTGCTACTGATAAAACATTTATATTTTTTTTTTTTTTTTTTGTCTTACATCTCACAAAGATCCCTGTCTGAAAATCAAGCACCAGGATCTCCAATCCTGTTCCTTGAGAGCTGTTGCCCCACCGAAACACCTCATTCAAATTAAATGGATGTCTGATAGCTTGATATCAAGCTCTAGGCAAGCATGTTAATTACCCATTAGTTTAGGTCTGGTGTGTTGAAGCAAGGAAAAACCCTAAACTCTAAACCCTAACCCTGAAAGCCATGAGAAACTGGCCCTTGAGCACCAGGATTGTGGATCCCTGGTCTAGCATTTACATAGGTTCTCCATCCATCCATCCATCCATCCATCCATCCATCCATCCATCCATCCATCCATCCATCCATCCATCCATCCATCCATCCATCCATCCATCCATCCCCCTTCTTCCTCCCTACATGAACTTTGTATCTTGTTGAACTTAAGTCAGAATGATGAAGGCTGCTCCAGTATGGAAACAGTTATATGAGGGGATACATCATGCTTCTTGTAGGAATGGGATGACTTTTTTTTTTAAGGGCATGAAACCACAGATATTACAATTTCAGTTGGAGGACTTGTTGCAGAGATGACAGCAAAACATTTTTACATTTTGTCTTTTAGCTGTCTCTTTGAATAAATATATATTTATATTGTTCCGTATGCAATGCTTAGTGTGTCAAATCCATTCAAGTTCTTTGACAACTTTTGAGAATCAAACTTCTAAGCATTTTGATGGAAAAGAAGATATGCAGATTGGCGTGCCACAGCACATCAGCTGCCAGTTTCAATGTAATAGATATTTCCTTATCTGACTGAAATAATCACTCAAGTCACATTAAAGTATGTTCGATTTGTGAAGGCAAATTGCCAGAAATGCATGAGAATAACATCACAGGCATACTTTAAAAGCTGCATGTTCCAATCTTGTTTGATGCTGTCCTGAAATAAGTGTCCTGACAACTGCACTTGAGCGGTACATGATGAACTGATAATATTCCATAGACTGCTGTCTTTAGGGCAGGCTCCACTTAGTGTCAATGCTACACCAATGCAAAAACAAAATAAATAGATCAATAACTAAATAAGAGCCACTGCATAGGTTTACTGCAGCTATGACAAAACAGGAGTTACATGGGTTTTCTTTTGTGTCCATCCATCCTGTACCTGTTTACTCCAATGCAGGGTCACAGGGGGCTGGAGCCTATCCTAGCAGCTGCAAGGCACGGTCCACCCTGGACAGGTCACCAGTCCATCACAGGGCCAAAACAGAGAGAGAAAAACAACCACTCATGCTCCCACTCACTCCTAGGGAGAATTTAGTGACCAATTGACCTAACATGCATGTCTTGGTGGGAGGAAGCTGGAGTACCTGCAGAGATGCCACACATACACGGGGAAGACATGCAAACTCCACACAGAAAGGCTCGAATTGAACACCTTCCCTTCAGCTGAGATTTAAACCAGGAACCACCATCTTGCTGTGAAGCAACAAAGCTAACCACCACATCACCGAGCCGCCTTTTTGCCCATCTGTTTTTGGGAGGGATAATGGGCACTTTTGAATGGCGTTTGCAGAGACAGAATTATTTTACAGTCACATCATCACACAGTTTGTAAGTGAAAATATGTGCACCAATCTTATTTGAATCAATATAGTATATATTATTCCTCGTCTCACTTCAAAGAAATGACAGTATACAGTGATTCTGATTTAAAATTACCTGGTGACAATTTGATTCACATGCAGTGGAGTGGTCCACCAGTGCAGATCGGGTATTTAAAATGTCTTGTTGTTTACTGGTTCAATTACACCGTTCAAATGAGCACATAAAAGGCGGGGATACATAAAAAACAGTTTGAATTTACGGCATTAGATAAATCTGTCCCAGGGTTTCTTTATGCATCTTTTGAAAGCAGTTAAGCTATCACTGAGGCAAGCCATTTTCCTCCCACTATCACAGACAGCCACTGAATGTACGGCTCAAACAAACTCGCTGATAAATTGAGTTGAGAACAGCGATGCAGAGATAAACTGGATTGTAAAGCAGCTGTGATGCATTGATAGAGTGCTTTGACGCCAGCAGTCTTTTGCAAACATCTCCACTGAGACACTTTTTAAAAGAGGATAAAAAAAAATGTCTGATTGGTCCATCAATTGGGCTTAACTTCGTATTCAATCCGTCTCTGTTTCTTTCTGTGACAAATATTTGTATCTATTGAGAATGTATCAGCATGTCAGTTTCATCCCCTGTAGTTCAAAATATGGATATTTAGAATACTTGGCTAAGTGGACCAACCTCCCCTGCTCAGTTAAATGACTTGACGGTGGGAACACTTTCACATGCAGATATCCTCCAACTCAGTCTTTGTTTCATACTTGCTCATCAACTTAACACCTGTGTTGTTGGCAAAAAAAAAAGGGAAAGAAAAGAAAGAAAAACAAAAACAAAAATAAAACCTTGCCTCAATTATCTCACGATGCAGCTGGGTTCTGAATAAGAATACAGTCTTTAAAAAATAAAATAAAAAAAAAAGTCTTGTCAGGCTCCAAGCAAGACATTTAAACTGAAAAATAATAGGGAAAACATCAGTTTTAGCCAAAATAAGAAATATATTTCTATTAAAAATAAATGATGCAGATTATCACTGTTTGATGTAGTCATTTTAAGTTTCTAGAAGCTGGGATTTGTGCAAGCTCATGATGTCTCTTCCATCTCCTTTTGAAGCACTTTTGGGTGGCAGTAAATTAATTCGGAGCGTAAACTGCAAATTGGAGGGTTGATGAGGGATCCCTGGTTTCCTTAATCCACACACCAAAGTGCCCTTTATAATGACACAGAACCCCAACATCAGGTTTTGAATGACATAGGGGGTTTTCAGAAGAGGTGTTTTTTTTATATATATATATATATATATATATATATATATATATATATATATATATATATATATATGTATATATATACACATATTACATACTGTACTTGCCTCTTTGAGACTTCATTCGTGTTATTCAGAGATTGCAACAAGATATCGTCCAGCATCTCTGCTTCCAGCTGTGTTCTCCGTTCCTGAACCAGCTGTGGAAAAAGGTTCACAACCTGTGCTGGATGATGCGGGATGGCGAGAACATCCCTCGCAAAAATCTCTTGCAGGGCCTCACCTTTATTATTGTGACTCACAATAACACAGTAAAGATAACCCAGCACCTGAGAGTAAAACGCTTGTCATGTAGAAAAAAAAACAAGACAGAAAGAAAAAGAGGGATGTAGGTCTGAGTAGCAAAATAATACTGTTGTAATAGTAGTAATAATGTTAACTTACCCATAATCGGCTACACTAAATAGATATCCGCCCGACCCCGTACTGACATTTAATCTCTGAACCAGTCGGGTACTACCCCCAGTACCCGACCCGTTGCACGTCTCTGTGCCAGATCATGTTTGTGACTGGGCATCGCTGTGAGAGCAGTCTGCAGGCTTATTGGGCTCCGTCAGTGCCTTCTGAAATAAAACTTTATATCATATAAGATGACGTTAAGAAACATCGGACTTCCCTCCTCTGATCAGGCTGGTCAACAGCTACAGGTGCTGTGGCAAAGCTGGCTGACAACGTCACAATGAGACATTAAATACTTCACTCAGCCGCTTCTTGTCAAAAACTTAGGATTTTAACGGTAGAAAACAATATTAATGCATTAATAATTGGCTTAATATTTATTTCTTTTGTAAGTGACCATGACATAAGTGGGATAATGCACTTCGAGATTGTCCAATAATTAGGCCTACTGATAATAGACACCTCGTCGTACTTATTCCTTACATCGCATGGCCGCTGTCCGGTGCTGAATCTTGCACATTTCCATGTAACAGGTCCAGGGTGTTTGCACTTCTCGTTGGGCTTTGTTTATTAATATAATTTTTGACCTCATAATGACATGATCCAAATCGCTAGACTTGCCTTAAGTCACTAGACATAAACTGTTTGCACTTCTCGTTGCGGCTGCACTTTGTGGCCTATGTTATTAATTTCACTATCAATTTAAATTTTCTAAGTTATGTTGTGATCCAAAAGAATACTACCAATGCATAGTTGTTTGTTTTCATCAATTATGCATATGGAATAGACAAGTTGCATGGTCGCTGTCCAGTGCTGAATATTTCACCTTTCCACATGAAACACCTTTGCCGTAGCTGTGGTCGCTTGTGCTTAGATAATTTGTTGAATATTCTTTGGCCAAAAGTGCTGGGTATCTTAGCTGCTTTTATTGAAAAAACAATAACCTCTAGGGTAACTGAAGTCATGAAAATCTATTATTTTCTTAGCACCCCCACGAATCGGTCAACTCCCCCATTACCACCGTGAGAGAAAAAAGTCCTGGCGCCATGCCTGCCCAGCTGATACACAGGCAGATAGTTAAGCTAATCTGACTACATTCCTGAACATGGGTTAAATTCAGTCAGGGTTTTTGAACAAATGGATTAAAGGATAACTTTCTGTATCACTTTTGACTCCTTCAGAAGATATTATGTTGAATCGCCCTTCAGGGTACATTCACATAATGCGAGATACAGGGCACTTTAAGTAGATACATTCTACTTAAAGCATTGATAAAATGAAGGAGTTTTTGCTGCATATAGTGCCTTATATTGAGGCTGCCCCGTCTGTACTGGATGTACACAGAAGGGCGACTCAATGTAAAATCTTCCGAAGGAGTCAAAGTGAAACAGAAATTTTATCGGTGAGTAAATGCATGTATAAACTCCTAGAAATAAGGTTCAGGTTAAAAAAAAGAGAGAAAGTTATCCTTTAAAAGAACCCAGATGCTGTCTAACAGAGGTCAAAAATCCAGTGCAGAATGAGGCACACTTCTCGCACTAAATGGACGCCATCTTGCTGATGTAGTGGAAGAAGCAGGACTTTTGAATTGTTTCCAAATAAGGTTTTAGTCAATAAGAGATTAAGTCAAACTGGTCTTGATCATATTATTTTCTTTGGAGAATTTACATATGCAGCAATATTAACGAAATGAAACATTTTTTGCTGCTTTAAAAAGCAGCAAATTAACTAGATGCAGCTCGGGTGGCTAACGGCATATGACAAACAATGCTGCTGCCCATAGTGCTTAAAAAAACTAAGCAGATAACGTAACGTCAATAAGCACACAACACTGACAAACTGTAAATCTTAACCTCGTGAAAAAAAATAATAAAAATATTGGATCAATGTCAAAAGTTGCAGTATCGCACACCACTACCTCTGATGCAGTAATAAATATGTTTATAAGAAACATGCACTCTATATGTCTCTGAAAAATATCCATGAATTTTGAAAAATGAAAAGGCAATGTTTCACTTTATTTATTAGGCTAAAAAGTGACCTTAAGTCTTTCTCTGAAAGCATGTCTTGTCCATACATTATTTGCAATATCAAACTCTAATAGAGACCTGTTCAAAAAAAGAGCATAAACAGATGGTTCATCCATTGGCCTGCCATGCATAGTTTCAAAAGTATCTGGGCTTTAAAAAGTGCTTTCACAAAAAACTTCCCAAAGGCCTCAGAAATGAGCAAACCATCTGGCACATAAGGTTATCCACTATGTGGACCCACAGTAGGAAAAAAAAAAAAAAAATCTTTGCGTAAATAGCTGTGCAGCATACCAAAGCCATTCTTATTCTATTGACAAAGATCAGAGGAAAAATTCTTTTCTGCTTTTTCTTTTGTCACCTCTTCATGGATTGTAGAGGAGTCCTATGTGTTTTCTTCCTTGTACTTAATTCACAAGTCTTCCTCTTACAGATATCTGGGCAGGCACAAAATGACTGCACAACAAGTCAAAGACCTTTGAAAGCTTTTTATGACATTTTTTGCCCATGGCTTAACTATGGCAGAGACCAAAGAACGCTTTAAGCCACATTTCAAGTGACTTGTATTTCATCACCGTCAACAAATTGTGAAATGATTCTGAGAAGCTGTGGAATATACACAATACAAAATCCTTTTCTCTGCGTAAAACGCTCCAAGTACTTCCATCACACAATTAATAAGTATCTTCATGAAAGAAATATAGATTATTTGGACTTTCAGGGCCTCAGCTCCTTTCCCCTGCAGAGATAACACACAAATCTTACTCAGATTTGCTTTTCCTCGTTGCCATGTATAGGTTTTTTGCAGCAGCAGTCTGTGATCTCACTGTATGCTAAATTATTTTCCCAAGGCCTCTCAGTAAGGAAACAATAGATTTTTTTTTATACATGCATTTGACAACCCTTGCTTGGAGCAGACTTGAAGCAATGTGTGGAACACAAGGAAACAAACTAATGAGTGGAGATTTGTGGAAGGGGAGAGAGGGAGAGGAAGAAGAGACAGATTCATCTCTGCTGCACTCGGCTCCCTTTTTGTCTTGCTGTTGTTGTCTACTGCTTCATTAGGCAGTGTTGCTTCATCAAACTGCTGTGAAATCCCTAAGCCCTCACCGGATGACCAAAACCTCCTTAAAAAATGTGCTTTATGCTGTTTCACTCCCCAGATGATAACAAGGTCTCACTGGTATTCTTTTTCCCTTTTGTCTGGCATTGCTGTGGTTTTCTTGTTTCATTGCTACAAGCAAGTAAACACTCATGCCCTGACATGCTTGCATTATTTTTTTTCTTTTTTCCTAAGTGTTTTTGCTCTAATTGGAAACTACAGTGTGTGGTGACCCTGAAGACCAGCTTCTTTCTGATAAACTGTCCTTAAAAATGTGCTTCCTCTGACCACATATATCAGTAGGGCAACAAGTACAGAAGCTTGATGGGAATGAGGGATACTCTATGTAACAAAGTACTTCGTACTGGGCTGCTGGGCTGAGATATTTCTTGTCCTTGTCTTTAGAGTGGCTGATGGCTCTTTGCAAGAAGAATGTACCCTGGAGAAAAAGGACAGAGATCAAATGAACGGCTAGTCTCTCAAGTCATGTCTGATTAGTTGCTCTGTCCAGACGTCTCTCACTGTGGGGCACCCTGGGTCTGGCATTCGTGTCCATTTCAGCACCAACAATGACGCAAGGCAAAGACATGCACTTTTATGGCCCTGGAGGGAAATATTTTCTGTCATCTGTGTGCCTCACATCATGAGCCAGCTTATCTTGTAGCTTATCACAACAAGAGGTGCATTTGCAGATCAAATGGGATGCCAGTGAGTGTCACACATTTTGATGTTAAAAACAAGGCTGTGAGGAGATAACTGGCTATGGTATACAATATTAGAATAAAATACAGTGTTATGATCCAGTTTAAGCTAAATTTAAGATTTGACTGGACAATTCCAGGCTGATGAAACTCAAAGATCACCCTCTTTTTTTTTTATATGCCTGGTTCAATTTTTGTTCCAACTGTTTATTCATCACCCATTTCCTATACCCTATTGAGTGTTGCAGGGTGAGCTTGAGTCTTTCCTGGCAACAATCAAATGAGAGGCGGGGTATCCCCTGAAAAAATTCATCAGTCCATCATGTGCTCTTTCCCTTGTTTATCCCAGTTAATTTGGCATTCTGCCCCTGTCACACACCTGTTCCCAGTTCACCAATTACCCCATCTGCATTGCGTTGTATGTCATTATCATCCCCCATTATATACCCAAGTTTCTATAGTTCTTTGCCAGATACTTCACACCTGTCTGCCTCCAAGTCTTATCTGCAATTGAGTGAAATTATTCTTTTACTAGGAAGCAAACCCAGAATCCATTAAATCACCTTTCATTGTTTTGAGGGCTCATAAATTCATAAGGGTTCTTGGTCCCTTGAGGAACTTCTGTCATCAAGGGTGACTGTCCTGCAGGCATTAGGGGTCTTCCTACTGATTCAAACACGCCTGATTCAAATGAAATGTTTTCAGCTGCTTGTTAAGTTCTGCCCTATGAGCTATTAATTTAAGTTAGTTGTCAAAGTAGAGAAACATCTAAAACCTGCAGGACAGTGGCCCTCAAGGACATGAGTTGGAAATCAGTATGTGGTTAAAGGAAGTGGTGACGATAAGGAATTTCACGCCAAATTATAAAACTTTGTTTTTTCTAATCCTACCAGTCTGTAAAACATGTTGAGATGAAAAGGGACACGATATCTCTCCCAGTTCATGTGATCATAACCCAGAGACTTAATAAAACTTTTAATGATGGAACAGAAGGAAACATTGCTTTGTTTCATCACATCACACAAATCTGCCTCAGTGAGTCTGAACCCAACTATAAAGCATTTGAGCAGAGAACCAGACAGAAGCTTGCTGTTTCTGTTTAATGCTTTTTTCAAAAAGGTTGGATATCTCACCCTTGAAGCATTTTTGCTGTTTGACATCTCACCAGGGAAAAGAAGAGCCGGTGTACTGCACCAGAAAATGAACTGTTATCCCTTTGGAGACCCTTTCATGTCAACAGTGCCAGTGTCAATTTTCCCACGGGGCAATAACGTTATATTATAATTATTACTGTTAATATTATTTTTTTATATGAGCAATAATTCAGATGGCTTGGGGGAGATTCATCTTGGGCTTGTGTGTGTGTGTGTGTGTGTGTGTGTGCGGGGGTTACATATTGATGTGGCACAGATTCATTTATAGCACTTAAGCAAATAATTGGCTTCTGCTGTGGGTGCATGATGTCCTTGCTAATAGACACATTATGTATAATTTCCTGAGTTACTCTCCCATTTGACCTTCTGTTTACATTGAGGTGATGTTGGGACTGGATTCCCTCTCCTCCACTGGATGGGATGTTTTGCATAGTACATTTTTACCTTTCAAAGCATCTTCAACATGACTGTATTATATCAGACCTTGAGAAATAAACTCTCTCACAGTGTCATGAGGTAACAGGTGTATTTTGATAACTGTAAAAAAAAGTTTTACAGCATCTACTCTAGGCCTCTGTATCATATTCTGTTATTTTGTGTGCTTAAAGTAATTCCTGCTTACTGGCAGAATGGCCAATTATCATGTGGCTTGAGCCTCATTTGGTCAACAGTTGTGAGGGATATTGAGTAATTTATGCTTTTTGTTTGTTTTATCAGAAAAACTGGAGCCAGAAACATAAAACTCAGTGTAAACTAAAACTGTGTCCACACATAGGCAGGGATGTGTACATAATAATTTCAATAATTTCAAGCAGGTTTTAAAGCACTCTCTTTCACAAATCTTGGTGCATGAGCCTGGTTTCCTCTTGCATTTTTAAGACTGATCTCCTTCCTGATCCCCCATAGGGCATAGTTCATGCTGCTCAAAATAACCTGCTGTTACAAGAGAAAAAATATACAAGTTTTAGAAAATGTTAGGCAATTGCATGAAAACTGTAAAAATGCCACCCATGAGAGTAACCGTATTTCACTCCCAAATAAAACTGACTATTGTTGAATTCTAACCAAGCAGTTTTTATTTCTTACTGATCATCTGATGTTTCCCATTGATGAAGTCCAATTGGAAGCACCAGGATCAAGGTGTATTAAATGGCTTTTTTTCAGAAGTGGTGAAAACAGTTGTCATGTTGGTCTTGAACATGTTTTATACTAACCAGTGAAGAAGTATAGAGAAGGGAAAACACTGGCAATTTGACAACACTCATACGCTGGCTATTTTCTTTCTTTGTAGCACTTCAGCTTTTCAGCACACTATTGAGCTTGTATGTAAAGGTATAAACAAACTACCTATTTGGTCATTTTGAGTATGGAACTTACTGATTTTTAGCCATGGATGATGAAAAATCACAAAATTGTACACACTACTAAGTGAAGTAAGAATGTGAAGATATCAGCAGCCACTCAGGAGACACTCAGATGTACAAATGGAACATGGGATAATTGCCTCCTTTTATAGCATTTACATGGCTTAAGCAGCATGTTAGGCAAGTACCAAATTGTCCCAAACAATTGAAACAATTTCTAAACACTCTTGCTCTCTTTTAAAAAATGCATTAGCATAGTCTTCCAACAGTACCAGAGCAGTTGTTGATATGCACAACTGTAAGTCACTTCTGCACTTATATATAGCATAGTATATATACATATATATATATATATTTAATTATATGTATATGTATATATAATATATTTAACAATAAACAAAACTGTTTTATCTTGTTATATTCTATTGCTGTCGTGTTTTACTTTCAGCACCACATATGAGGTTTACATTGTTTTTTGAAACATGTGTAGCCTTTACACAATCAAAAGATAAGTGAAGTGTGTTTTTTATTACAGATTTTTTTTCTCGTCTTTTCAAATAGCAGCTTGTGTGTAAAAAGGTTGTTTGGAGGATTTTGGTGAATAAGGCAGTGTCTGCTATATTTCTATTCTAGTAACGTTCAACATTTATTTCTATGGGCAAAGCAGGTTTATTTGTATCACATATTTCATGTCCAAGATAACTCAAAGTGCTTTCTGTAAAACATTCAAAGATTTACAGCAAGGGGCAAAAGAATAATTACAACTAAAGAGAATAAAAGAGAATAAAAAAGAGAAAGAGAATTCAAACAAACTTAAAGGTACAGCATGTAAGAATTACTGGCATCTAGTAGTAAAAATAGTTATTGCAAGAAAAAATGTTTTCTTTCAAATGACTTCATCTTGTAAGCACTGTAATGAATGCATGGTGGCTGTTAGTGGCCAAAATTCTTCCAGAGATAAATATGTTTTCATCTGTGAGGGGATCCAGTGGTCTCAGGTGTAGCTATGACTGAACTATGAGTAACTACTTTTTAAGTCTTTTAAGGCATTACTGATCCCAAAAAGTGCTTTAACTTCCATTAAACAAAGCAGGTACAGCAGTTTTAAAGTTCAGTGTTCTTACTTCATACGCGTTCTTTTGTCCATTCAGGGACACCGTAGTAAAAATGGGGGAACTAATATGGCAGCCTCCATATGTGCACCCTCCACCAAGTAGATATAAATGACTCATTCTCTGGGTGGCTGCTGGGGGCCCGGGTCTCGGGCTGTGCGGGCTTCCTCCTCCTTGCAGAGACGAGGCCGCATCTGCATGACTGCATCATCTTAGAGCACCCTTTATGATGCATGTTGACACTGTGACGCTGCTTTTTGTTGCTCTGACTAGGTTGTACCTCTTCTCTACGTAGTTCTGCGTGTGTTTGTATGGTCTGAGGATATTTAAGCCACCTGCAGGTCCTCCTGTAGGGGATTGCTTGTTTTGTTTTCCAACAGAGACCTTGGAATGTTGTTTAGGGGTTTCTGTACA
The DNA here is from genome assembly GCA_023101725.1 of Atherinomorus stipes. NCBI lineage: Eukaryota > Metazoa > Chordata > Actinopteri > Atheriniformes > Atherinidae > Atherinomorus > Atherinomorus stipes. The sequence goes on along the minus strand of JALJCO010008183.1, from coordinate 1,727 downwards.
GATGAACTGTGTAAGTGGATCCATGTTTTCTCTCTCTCTCTCTCTCTCTCTCTCTCTCTCTCTCTCTCTCTCTCTCTCTCTCTTTCTCTCTCTCTTCCTCTTCCTCACTCTTTTCTCTCTGTTCCACTTTTTATCATCACCTTTGTTAACTTTCATTTCTCCCTTGTCAAGCCCAGCAGCATGGTATTGAATGTTGTTATAAACAAATGTTTAATTCAAGAAATCAAATGAATAAACAGGATATCAAGGGGAGCCTTGTGTTCATCAAGCTCCCCTTGGTAAAGCAAAACTGTTTATCGCAATGAAGCAATAAGATTTCCATTCTGCTTGCTATGATGCTGGACAGGACAAGTAAGAAGAAAAAAAGAAAGAAAAAAAAAGAGAAAATGGAAAAAAATGACTCATTCTAGGAAAATAAACATATAACAGCTATTCTAGTGCAGCTATTACACATCAATAGAAACACAGTTTTGAATTATATATGACATTTTTCTGCCATTGACCTTTGATTTTTTACATACTGCACCTTTAAAGGAATGAAGAAGAAAAAGGATGATAACAGGAAACATATCATCATTATTGTCATTACTGTCAACATCATTATCATCATAATCATCGTCACCACCATCATTATCAAAGTACATATACAAGAAAAATATATTCAGAATAAAAAACACTTTTTACCTTCATTAAAAGTAGTGACAAAAAAAAAAAAAAAGTTTTAAGGCCTGATTCAAAAGAACTAAGGTTTGAATCAGAATTCAATCAGAATTCAGTTAGTTTTCTGGAACCTTATTTCAGATATTACTTGCATAAAAAACTAAAAGCTGATTCTTCTTGTTTAGTTTTAACTAGGGCTGTCAAACAATGATTTTGTAAAAATTGTGATTACTCGCAGAAGCTTCATAGTTAACTGTGATTAATCGCATTTGGATTGCATATGGGGAATCAAATTTTCTTTTGGTACTTTTTTTTTTTTAAAGGCCTCCTTCCACCGAAAACCCGTTTAACTTGCTCCTTCTGAAATACGGAGGGTTTCCCCTTGTTTACTTACACATGCTGACTTGCTAGCGTTGCGTTCCCCCCAGTCGGCTGTGCTTTCTCATCAGAGAAACAATACGAAGAAAAGAGCGAATCGGGAACAGCCTCGCACTTCTACGTCACATTTCAAATAGCGTATCCCACGTGGGGTTTCTATCTGTCCATTGGAAGGCAGGTAATCCTCCACTACACACTAGAAGTAAAGACGGCACGACTGTAGCTTCGGAGTTGAGAAGCTAATTAGCTAACTGTTTGTTAGCATGACGGAACAAACTTGTTTGTCGGCTCTATTTCCTGTCTGTAACGAAATAAGAGCGGAGGGCGGAGCTTCCTTCATACACTCATGGGAGGCAGCCAATCAGACGGAAATTCATGAGAAGGACCCGGAAAAGCCTGCCGTTGGACCACAAGCCTCTCTTCTAGTATACAAATACAGCTGGATACAAAGATACCAGGAGGTTTTTTTAATCAGAAACTATGCAGAATGCATTCAATAATATTGGAGAACACAGAAATATTAATGAAATGACCACGGAAGTACAACTTTAAAGTGCTATGTAGACCAACTTCCAAACATTAGGAAGAAAAAAGTAATGTGGTGCTTACTTTGGGAGATTAAATATATCAGGCCACTCTTTTAAGCTACTTTGAAAATAAACAATAGCACCATTAGAAGAACAATCATA